>JAEMOT010003977.1:100184-233212 GCA_019297695.1 Apostasia ramifera | reverse complement strand
ACATTTCAAGCCTCCTCGAAAAGGAGCCGTGGTTTTTCCGCCAGTCGGTTTTTCACGTAAAAAGTCTTTGATTGTTTCCCGTCTTAACAATATGTTTAATAACTTAAACAGTCAAATCTATATCTAATTAAGATAAATTCAAAATTTAATTCAGTAATTACAAACAAATTCGAGTCAAATTATCGAATCAAAAATCAAACTTATTTACAATCCTATTCTAAAGTTGTGTTTTGAAGGTATAATTTATCAAAATTAAAATTTATAAGGAATTTAAAATTCTACGAAAAGTACAAAATTACTAAATTTAATTGTGAATAATGCAATTCACCAGAAATTTAACTATTAAATTTGGCAAACAATAATAATGAGAGCAAAAAAGAAAATAAAAGAAAAAATTCAATGAACCTTTTTGGATTTGAATTAAAAATAATATCAACCACAAACAACTGATGATCTTAATGATCAATAAAAAATAATTCAAAATTCATAAAATCTGTTAGCTCTATAAGATAGATTATTATTATTATTACTGTTATTATTATTATTATTATTATTATTATTATTATTATTATTATTATTATTGATATTTTATGAGATAGAAAGTTAGGAGTGGCTGCACAGAACTTCCAACTCATCTAAGAAAATAATATTAATATAATAATATAACTTTAAAATAATATTATAAAAAGTTATAAATTATAATTTTAAAATAATATGTAGTTATTACTTAAAATATAATGTTAGAATGATAATTTTATGAAAAGGAAAGATAATCAAGAAAGATTGGTAAGAGACTTTATGGAATCTTGAGAATAATAAAACTTATCCTTTTAATGATATTGAGTTTGAAGATTAATTGAATTTAAAACTTGAAAAGAGTTCACTTCAAGTCCTAAAATTTTTTTTATAGGTCCTTAAAAGTATAAGTGTAATAGTATTTTCTTTAGGAGATTTGTAATTTATCTTTCGGTTATTTTAAGGACTGAAATTAAAATTAAAGTGTTAATTAACTTATGCTTAGAGATAATTTTTAAAATTATTGAAACACTCTTAGCTTAAAATAACTACATCTTTTTGAAACCATATACTTGACTTATATGCTGACTAATTTAAATTTTATGTGACCAATATTATATATAATAAATAATAAAAAGGGTAAATTATACTCATATTTCTGAATTTAGGACTTAATAACACACAAATTCATATTTTTAAAATTCTAACTTTATAATTATCAAATAAATTTTTTTTAATTATTTTATTATTAAAAAATTTATAATTATTATTATACCCTCCCTCCTTCCCTCTCTGTCCTCCGAATCACTGCACGCACGAGGCTGCGATCAGCCTTGCCCAGTGCACACAACAATTGTCGAAGTGTGAGCTATGATCCGGAGGAAAGAGAGGGGGAGAAAATGAAAAGTATAATAATAATTTTTAAAAATTTTAATATTAAAAAATTAAAAAATTTTAATAATTATATTAAAACTCATGAACCACAATATTATAATTTTAAAAATATAAACTTAAATGTTATTAAACCCTAAATTCAAAGACAAGGCGTAATTTACCCCCAAAAAAACAAATAATTGGCAGCCAGGAGTCATCACAAGGCGGTAAGATAATACAATCATGAAAATAAACATTCAGATAACACTAATATTTAAATTACATCGAATCAAATATCCCCGAAAACAATCGTATTGCTGTTACATAGTTCTTATATTCATTCAACCAAATGAACTATGATGACAATTTATTCACATTAGCACCCAACTGTTCCATGTTTTTTTAAGTTCTATAGAAAAATACAAAGCTGAGTTCATCAGCTGCAATTAATTTATTACTTGGAATCTAATCGCTCTATTATCTGTGGAGGCCTCCAGCATATACAGCACATAAATCATGCCTTAAACTTTTGTGTGAGTTTCTCGACGCTCTCTCTGCAATCATCGGCCACCCTCCTCGCCCTCTCTCCGATATTCGAGCCGATTACAGAAGAATTTTCTTTGAATGATTCAACTGACCTTCCAGCCTTGAAGGATATCTGATTCTGGAGCTCGACGGCACGATTGGAGCTCTCAGATACCATGTGTTTTAGAGATGAAATCAGAGCGTTGATCATTTGAATTATGCTGTGGATCAAGGAAGAAGATCTAAGCTTTAACTCGGCAGCGATGGATTTTAGTTTCTCGACCAGAGTTTCTCCTCTGCTAATCGCTTCGTCAACGGGCGTTGGCTGCCCAACAGTAGCCCATGTGATTCCAGCTGAAGCATCCTCTTGCAGGTCTCCATCGACTACGACTTTGATTCCGTGTTTTTCCCATCTTTCTCTAGCCTCCTCGAGAGCTTTTGCTAGCTCCCTAGCTCTCTTGGCTTCCTCTTCTGCCCATGTTCTGGGAAGGAAAAATATTGATTGATGAAAATTAATAATGCTCCAATAATGACAGCTTTAACTTTTAATTCAGTTGAGGTGGAATGAGAAGGAAAAAATAACTTAAACCTCCTTAAAAAATTTGAAATATTCAAATCCATCCATTGTGCTTACCAGATCTAAGTCATCTATACAACAATCTCTCAACTGCTTCAGTTACTCTAATTGGCAGTTGTAAAAAATTGCAAACTCGTCGCACTAAAATGACATCTATACATGTGTCGCTTAAATTGTAACAGAAGAATGTGAAGTTGGATTGATTTTCTATTATTTTTTAATATAATAGCATTGAATCAAATAAAACAATTTAAAAATAGCACAGGCATCTAGATAATACAAACTTCTAGATAACATTGAACTAAACACCTCCTAAATCATCTTCTCCATCTAATTAAAATATTTGAATTTTCAACTCCGTTGGCTAAACAAAAGAAAGACCCGCTTACTATATATGATATGACATATGTAATTTAACGAGAATAAACATAATTTGTCATTGAGAAATCCCTTTGATATTATTTAGCCTTAATGGCAGATTCTCTTACATCATCCAAAGTAAGACAAACAAATATACAAATATACTGTTTAGGGGTTAAGAACCAATCATTTGGACAAAACAACAAATGAATGAACTCAGTTCAAATGCTAACCCGGTCCATCTAACAAGGGAAGTTCAGATTTTATCGCGTAGTCAACAGGGTCTACCATGTCACTCTTTAGTTCAACCTAGTATCGACATATCCAACCGAAGGATATTGTTAATATCTTCTATGGATCGCCTTCAATGCCTACAACTAATCCACAACTAATTTCAAGCATTTACAAGTAGTTCGTCCACCAATCATTACCACATTCTCTTTCCAATTAAAGATTATCCGATCGTAGTTGACCTATAACATATTCTAATAGATCATGGGACACATGGCATCACTTTAAACACTACAAGCACATATTCTACCAAAATATCAATCATGATCGGCCTCTCTTAGACCCTGTTTGGCGCGAGGACCAAAATCAAGACCAAAATGGTATTAGTTTAAAAAATAATAATAATAATAAATAAATATTTTTTTTAATTATTCTACACAAATTTTAATATAAAAAATATTATTTTACTTCACATACTCAATAATTTTTAATAAAAATATTAACTTTATTTCACATCCTAGATCAAAATACTTGATTCGAATATTTGGGTCTAAGATGTAAAATATCGACTCAAATATTCTGGTCTTGGATGTGAAAAAAAGTTGATATTTTTATTGAAAATTATTGAATATGTTAAGTAAAATAATTTTTTTTTATATTAGAATTTGTGTAGAATAATTAAAAAAAATAATTTATTATTATTGTTTTTTTTTTTAAAATTAGTATCATTTTGGTTCTCGCATCAAACATGGCCTTAGACCTCCATGATCCTCGATCTCCTCATCTATAAATAGTGGGATTCTTCCATTTATAAGGATATATGGTTCAAAATACTTAGTGAGCAGCCTTCTGGTGAAAAGCTCAGAGTCTTCTTCTTCCTCTTTCCTCCATCTATACTGAGAGAACAAAACCCTATAATTGCCTCCAAAGACCCTCATTTTACCACCAGTGAACTTTTTACCTTGGCTTGGCACACAGATCTAGGAGGACCTCTCTAAACCACAAATATACCCCTGTGTTTTACTGGCTGTTCTTTTCTCTTCTTTCTCATCTCTTCTTTCTTTTATAGGAGCATACATCGCATCTCCATATGCCCATCCCTCAGGATTCATCCCTTCATCCTTCAACACACATACACACACATCATCTAGGAAGAAATAGTAGTCTAAAAAGTAGATTGAACAGATAAATTAGACAAACTAATAAAAAAATAAAGACATAAAATTTTTGATACAATATGAAATTGACGTGAGAGACGCATACCTTGCCATAGACAAAGCCTTCCGCTCAACTTCGAGCTCATATTGTAACTGAACTACTAACTGATTCTCACTTTCTGTTTCTTTCTGAAGTTTGTTAATCCTTTCTTGTTCAAATGATATTTCCAGCTTGCTACTCAAAAGATCTTTCAACTGCTCCTCCATTTGACATCTCAGTCTAGCGAGGACTTCCATTTCAGATTCCACAGCAGCTCGCCCTCTAAGAAGAGCATTATTTTCTTCCACTCTTTCAGCTCTTATCCTTTCCAATTCAAGTCGTGCTTCTTCAGCCAGTTTCTCTACAGCTTCTATCTTCTCCCGTTCTTTTGCAAGTTCTTTCTCAAAACTGGCATTCAGATCTTTTTCAACTTGGGCAACCAGAGTAGTATGTGCATTTACAGCAGTTTCAGCCAGTGTTTCAGCTTCAATGCGTGCAAGTTCTTCACCAACAATCTCTGCAGCTTCACCGGTAGAAAGAGCAATGGCAGCCTGGGCTTCTGTAACAGGTTTATTGGGCTGAAATAATCTGGTGTAACCTACGAGTCATCATTGTTGAACAGAAAAAGAGTAAGAAACCACTTTCTTGTTTACAGTAATATGAAGGATTCAAATAGTAATAAAGAAATGATACCAAAAGCAAGAGATGTAATGCCATGTTCTCCTGAAGACAAGTCAGCTACAAGTGCAGGCCATGCAGCTGAGTCAATTTTATCAATGTCTATGTAGCCAGTTACCTGGTAGACATCCTGTAATAAAAAAAAAATGGAATCATTGTATAATGAGTCTCAAAATTCCAGTTTGGCAAAATATTAAAAGAATGAAACTTACGTTCTTGTCAACTTCTGGAAGTTGTTTTTTCTCTAAAGCCAACTTCCAACTAACGAGATCTTGTCGAGAAACAGGGCTGCAGCCAAGCTTTCGTCAGCCACAAGTACAAATTGCTTCCATCAGAAGACAAACATTAAAGAAGTAATTCATGAAGTTACACCTTTCAGGGGAAAAGTAAAAAGGATCTTTACTGTCAGTGGATAAGCCATTCATATCATAACGTGAAAGTTTGCTAGAGATTATTCCAGCTTCCGCCAAACCTTTTGAAATCAATGAGAAGTATTTTGGTCACAACAGCATCAGAAAAGAAAAGGAGCATCAGCAGATATTCCTCTAATCCACTATAACAAATAAATCCAAGCGAGCAAATCACAAAAATTTCACCTTGAATGGAACGAAAATCTGGGTCTTCAGGGGTGACATCATCAAAAGCAAGCTCGGTAACATTCTCCACATACATTGCTGGATATACTTTTGAAGTAGGGTTCCTATGTAATTTATCATTAGTTAACTAATCAGGGCAAAGACACAGATGAGGCTGCTGCTAACATATGAGTAGCTATTCCATAAAAATTAACCTTATTAAAAAAACATATGTACATATACATATACATATCTACGTGTACATATACGCATGCATATATGTATATGCATACGCATACGTATATGAATGTATGCATGTGCGAATATGAATAAGTATGTGTATGTAAACGTACACGTATGAGTATGTATACAAAGCATGCATAGGTATACATATACATGTTCATATATATATATCTTCGCATTTGCATATGTATTTGTGTTCACCTACGTATTCACATACATGTATATATACATTTACACATAGGTATACTTATATGCATACATATATTCATACGCATGCATATACTTGTATGCATATTATTCTCGTACATATATGTGTACACATATATATACATGCACACATCTAAATTGGTATACGCATATGCATACGCGTATGTGTGCGCATATGCACATACATACATATACATTTAATGAAACATATATATGTATAGGTATGCACGTATATACATGTACAAGTGTATATGTAAATGCATGTACATGTATATACATATATATATATATATATGTTTAAATATATATACGTTTATATACATAAACACTTACATAAGTATACACGCATTCAATTGTTTGTGTAAAATCTTTTTTTTTTTGAAAACATGCAAAATCAAATTTAATAATATTAAATAACATAAAATTTTAATTTAGTTATATAAATAGGTATTTTAATACTTTTCCTTCCTATTCAGTTCTTATTCTTTATTCTATCTCATCCAAATAAATAACAAATTGTCATTTTATTCCCAATGGAAGAACAATTCAATTCCAACCTTATTTTATTCTATCCAAATAAACACACCATACAAAGACTGAAATACCTTGAGAGGGCACTACTAGCAGAAACCAACCACCGAGCATACTCCCTACGAACACAAAGGTCTCCTGGTTGGACACTGGGCTCAATCACCTTGTAATTGAATTGGCAAAATAAGAAATGTGATGACAAGATCATTCTCATAAAATGATCATATATCAAAAAGAGAAAACTCAAACATTAATCAAGAAAGACTTCCTAAGAGTAAACAAACCCGTTCTGGGAAAATAAAAGAAAATAAATTTATATTAAAGAAAATTTCTTACACCATTATGGGTTGATTAGCCCTTTTTATAACTTGGTTCTGGTGTGCGTTGGCACATTTCATCTTCACTGCTCTTTCTAGGTTTATGTTCTTGCAATTGATGTCTCAATATATTGTTGCCAAGAATTTTTGCATTGTGCAGAAAATCATCAATGCATAAAAAAATTTAACATTAGTTTATGAGTTCACACATGTAGACATTCACTCTCAAAATGGCATTGATAAGCCTGGTCGACATATCCAAGTGCATAAAAAGTTAAAAATAGTTTATGAGTCCAAATATCCAAGGGGTTGCCAGATTTTTATTCAAAATACTATGGAAAATATTTATGCGTCTTCAATGCAGCCCTTAAAAAAATCATCTTACATGATAATTCTTAAGAATCAAGTATGTAGCATAGATATGATGACTGACATATCCAATCTCTTACTCTGCATCGTAATACAGTTTTCTATCATCTGATGGCTATAACGGGAAGAAAAAATATTATATTGCCATGAAAACTAAAAAAGAATTTACAACATAATCAATATTCAATCATTCTCTGTGAATTATCAAGCCGGCAATGAACTAAAAAAACCCACAAAAAAACTCTTCTATCATACCACCAAGCCATAGGCTATAGCGTTGTTGTAAGTGTAAAATAACAAAAGCTTCAGCTAAAATTCAATGAAATATACCTTCAGAACTTGCAAGGCTGCCAAGGCCTGGCTCTGAACTGGATCAACAACTGCAGGAAGTATAATCTTTCCTGGAGACACCTGCAATGCTGCAGAGACTAGAGATGGAGCAGGTATGCCAGGGAGAGATTTTTCAGGCAGTATTGACTCAAATGCAAAGCCTTCTCTGTTTAGATTATATGTTCCGGTATAAGGTTCATTTCCAGGGGAATCAGAATATACAGGATCAGAATATGATATAGAGATACTTTCATCAGCTTTACGCAATTCTTCACTATTGGTTGAGTCACTTGGTGGCAAATAAGCCTCATTTTGGCCAAGATCTGAACCAGAAATAATTTCTGATGAAACAGAATTAGTTGTAGTGTAGCCAACTGGTGCTGAAGTATTAGCTTCAGGAGAAAACAGGAGGACACCATCATG
This sequence comes from Apostasia ramifera, assembly GCA_019297695.1. Classification (NCBI taxonomy): domain Eukaryota; kingdom Viridiplantae; phylum Streptophyta; class Magnoliopsida; order Asparagales; family Orchidaceae; genus Apostasia; species Apostasia ramifera. Next base: position 225,260 of record JAEMOT010003977.1, on the reverse strand, counting down.
ATCATAATAAGATACAGTTTCTACGACACTTCTAGTGCTGAACAGGGACTCTACATTATTACTCGACTCCGGATTTACTGGAATGGATGCCAATGACTCGCTAGGGAACCAATCCTCCCATTTGTTTGAAATATCCCAGGAAGCACTGGACTTGACTTTTTCAAGACTTGTATCTTGCTCTCCAATGGTACTATCTGTTGAAACAATCTCTAAAGAGGACAAATCAACATGATTGCGGGGTTGCACATTCTCAAAGCGACTTTCAACTGACCATGGTTTACCAGAAAACATGGTACTTGGGAACTCCTTAAAATTAAGAGCATCAGGGGTTAAAGCAGCAGCATTGTTTGCAGACAATTCAGGTGAGAATGAATTAGAAGCTGGAAGTGAAAGAGTTTCATCAACATTATTATCAGCTTGCAGGCCTTCTTGACTTGAAGCATTCTGAAAGCTATCAATAGATCCAACATTATCACTAGTTGAGTTATAGATTTGTGCAGATGGATGACTACTATGATGTTCATCCTCAGTAGCATCAAAATTTTCAAAAGGAAAAGATTCCTTGCTTGTACCTGTCACAAAATCTGAATTATGCTCATTTAGCTTTGTCTCTTTTTCTGATGAGATCGCACTAATATCATCACCATTCTGAACAATTTCTGCATTCTTATCATCAGCAGACAAAATAACTTCTTGTTCGGTAGTTAGAGGTCTCATCTGTTGTTTGACTCCTGCTTGCCAAACATCAAAAATGTATCAATAAATCAGTTGTAACAGTCAAAGAGAGCATATAAACTAAGAAACTATCTAATGCTTATACCCATCCTGCAGAAAAGAGTACTTGAGATTTAAAATTTCAATGTGACAGAGATTTACCTATCCGAGAAGAACTGCTGATTCTGTTGCTCAAAGAAAGAGTTGCAAATAAAGCTCCTCCAATGAAAAAGACACCAGCAAGCCCTGCTCCTAGCATCCCTGAAAATGAGCTACTAGAGAAGTGTCATTAGTACTCCAAAATTACTAATTAAGATGAAACTTTAAATTAGAGCTGCGCAACATGGAAACACAGCTAGATTGATAACATATGACACTGAAGCATTTCCGGATCCTATCTACAATATTTCCGAAGAGATCAAAAGGGAATTTGCTATTAAACTTATAAGAATATTGAAATATTAACAGGCAAAAACCTACAAGCTTAAGATCGTAGGTCATCAGTTTACCAAAAAATTAACATGATATCAGAGCAAGTGGCCTCCAAATCAAGCTCTAGTGTCCTCTGATTATTTCCAGTATATGGTTACAAAAAAGAGAGGGAACCATGCCGCTTTGGATCCCACTTCAAAGTCAAAATGAGCATGCACATGAGGAACATATAAAAATATTAATTAAAATTTTCTCAGGTCATAGACTCATAATCTATGAGCATAAAGCTTTTTACGCTAATTGGTTGCCAAAGATATAACAAAACTAATGGCTGACACCTAGCAAGCTATTAATACATTTACTTTATCTTTTTTATCATTTTACTTCTTTGTTTTATTTATGTTAGCAAGGCTGGAGAACTAAATACATTTAAGAATTGAAATGAACCTAATCAAGTATACTTGAATACATTTAATAAAGAAAGTGTTTGGTTCAATGCTATCTTGAAGTTATGTTATACTACCTGGATGTCCTGGCATCTCGATATTATTTTTTTCAATCACAATCTTATAATTTTTTATAAGGTTATTTACAAGTGATTAAATCAAATAATTATTTTCTCTAGATAATAATGAACCAAATGTCTCTAAGTATATTTACCAGAACCAAACAAGATCTAATCGAGATCTAATCAGTCCATAGGAACTCAATCCAATTCCAACTATTGAAATTGTGGAACTGACCCTGATTGATTTACATCCAAGTTTGCATGGTGCCGATCTGATCAGAACCAGGTTGCACTTGTGCCCATCATCATTGTGCCATTAGCTTGGTCTCAGCTATTTGGAGTTTTTCATAGACAGTTCTCGATCATTAATATATGCTAATATTCTATGAGCTCAAAAATCTCTCTCTTGAAGTTTTATTCGATAAATTCTAGCAATATTATCTTTAAAATTGCTTTTTATTTCATTTTAATTACATCTCCCACCTTATCGGTGGTCCATTTCCGATTCATGTGCATTTCTAAAATCAATTAAGTCTAATTTCACCTTTTTATGCAGTAACATTGTGTCTACTTGACAATATCTATTCACAACCCATCATTCTAAACTTACCACAGATATGTCTTATGCATTTTAAATTCTACCATACAATTTTTAAAGACATCTTGGTTTCTCAACATCCAAAACAACACAGCATCACCAATTTATAACCAAGCAAGTAACAATCTTTAAGACTTTCTTATTCTTTTGTTCTTACCTATCACACCTAATGTTACTTCATTCTCCATGATGATTAACTAACACTTGACTAAATCCATACCTAATAAATTTGCATACCATGTTCAGTCTTTCATATAGCAATCATAAATCCTCCTATGTGCTATCAGTTTATCAATCATTCTAAGTTTTCATCCCATTAAAATCAGTTGCACTTATTTATCTTTATTTAACCTCTTTGTGAATAGAGATTCCTGATTATATGTACTTTTCGTTTAGATGTTGGCACACACATTTTCTTTTCAATATCACAAAATCCTTCTTGCAGCAGTTAATCACATAACAGTTTGAAATTCATAACCTGAACATCCCTTCTTAACAACCACCATAATAGGAAAGAAGAGTACGCTATGCATAATGAAGAAGAAATTAGAAGACATGAGAAAACAATGATTTTTAGAGAATCCTCATAAAAAGTACTAAACCAGTGCATGTCATTAATGTAGAAAGGTAAATAATAACAAATATTCGGCTGTGGCACAATCCAAAATGATGGTCCATTTTGTGACAATCAGTATTAGAAAGTATGATCAAAGAGAATATCTGCGGCTCCTTGCTACATCATCAAGATGAACTTTCTATTGTGATAGCACAATTTGAAACCTATAAACGTGGATGTATCAGAATCGCTCTTAGATAGGACTGGCTCTTCCTTTGCTCAAGATCCACACATTATATTTCATGCTTTCCATCTCAAAAGGCACGACTCATCCGAAATCACCATCTTATTTGAACCGCCTAAAGATAGTATTACTGTCTATTCATTTCTTCATTTACATCTCTCAAACAAAACGGCTAACAATCGTAAATCAAAAGCAACCAAGACAGGGGTGTTTGTTAAGCAAGTGAAAGTTAACAAGCGTACAGCTAAAACAGAAACACTAATTCAGCGAACAGAAAGGCAGCACACACCTCCAATCCCGCGCTTGCTGGATGAACTCCCGCCGCCCTCACCATCTGAGCCAAACCATCCGGCAAACGAGTCAGACGGGGCGTCCTTGCTGCTCCACGATTGTCCCTCGGTTTCGTCACTATTATGCCCTACAGAAGAACAAACGAGAAGGATCCGGCGACGGTACGGCCTTAATCGGGACCGAAGGAAAACCGAAGAAGATTCTCGGCACCGACGACCTGATCGCAGCTGGAGTAAGCCCGGAGAGGTCGGGCTCATCAGCAACGCCATTCCCATCTGGAAGAGAGTTCAAAAGCACTTTCGCAAAGAGAATCGGCGAGGGGTTTTCTAGGGCTCCTGCGAGAGAAGGTCAAGGAGAAACACGACGACGATAATAACAGTAGCCCGATAGCGAGTGCTCGAGAGGAGAGAGAGAGAGAGACGGTGGAGGTAAAATGGCTAAATTACATTTGAGACCTTGCCTTTGGTGCATCTTTTATATTGATCTAAACTTTTTGGGAAATTTTCACATGTTATTTCCTGCCATTTTTTTTCCCAAAGATCTTGGGCTTTCAAATCTATTTCAATCCTTTCTAGGGCCGTTACCGATTCGATTTTGAGCCGAGCTCGAGCTCAATTGGATTCGACTTTGAGCTGGCTCGAGTCAATTCCAATCGACTTCGAGCCAATTTTTTTTGAACCGATCTCAAGCCGGGTAAGCTCAACTCGATCCGGCTCGGTTTACAATATATATATTATATAACATATATATTATATACATATATTATATATATATTATAATATAAAATATATTTTAATTCGAGCCGATTTTGAGTTGGATCGAGCCGAGCCAACTCTGACTCAAAATCGGCTCGAAATTATTACCGAGGATTTCGATTCGATCTAAAATCGATTTAATTTTTGATCAATTTTTGATCTTCGATCCATATTAACACCCTTAATTCTTTCAATTAAAAAAAAACTCTATTTCAATCTAACCTACTCAAGAATTTTCACTTTAATAATGTAAAGGGATTTAACTAACAGTCGACTAAGATTCTATTCGAGAACCACTTAAAGTTTTAATTGTATCTTAAATAGCTTCGATTATAAGCAATTTTAAGGTCTCGTTTAGTTGAAATATATTTTGAAGATATTTAAAATTTTTTTGAAATAAAAAAATATAATTTTTAATGCCATTATATAAAATAAAATTTGGTCGAAGTATAGTTTGAAAATATTTAAATTTTTTTGAGATAAAAAAAATATTTTAATATTATTATATAAAATAAAATTATTTTAAAGTTTTATTTGATTAAAGTGTATTTTGAAGATACTTAAAAATTTTTTGAGATAAAAAAATATAATTTTTATTAAAATAAATATGAAATATTAAATGAATTTAATTTTTATGATTAATATTTATATAAAATAAAGGAGCATTTACCTGCATGCCACATAAATTTTTTAAAATTACACCACACATACTTTCTTCACAAAATTTATACTATAAATTGTAAAGAAAGTGTGTGGCGTAATACATGAAAATTTATGTAGCATGTGGGTAATTATCTCTAAAATTAAATAAAATTAAGTTTAATATTTAAATTTATATATAATATAAAATAAATATAAGAAAATATTATTAGAAATATTTTTAGAAAAATCTCATGATTTTTTTGGCCGCCAATCGAACAAGGTCTAAGGTTTAAAATCTTTTATTATTTGAGTAGAACTTGGATGAAAATAAAGTGCTCGATGATGTAGATGAGTTAAACAGCTTAAATTTATTTTAAAATTGTTTCACTAATAAAAAATACTTTTCTCATTATTTATTTTGTGTAATTTTTTGATTTTATTTTATTGAAAGCATAAAAAGCGTCGATGTTATAATTTTGGTAGGAGAAAGAGAGGCGGGGAGGAGAGAGGCTGAGGGGCATTTTGATAATTTTTTAAAAAATAATAATAAATTAAAAAAAAGACCTATTTGATTAATTATTAAAACTCAGAACCCAATGTTATAATTTTAAAAATATAGATATGCGTATTATTAAGTGTTAAATTCAAAGATCTGAGTATAATTATCCCTTTTAAATTTTATCAATGTAAATTTAATTGTATCTCTTTGTTTTTTTTTTAAATTGTATCTCTTTGATATATATATATATATATAATATTTATCTATAAAAATTTAAAAATTAATTATAATTTAAATTATTTTTTTTAATTGGGTTAATTTTAGTCGAATAAATCGAGAAAATACGAGAGAGTGCAATTTTCGCACGAAAGTGCAGCCCTAGCCCTAATTATCGAGAAAATACGGTTCTTCCCTCCGGTGCCATTCGGCTGGAGAACTGATCCTTCCCCTTCGATGGAAGCGATCGAATTCTCAGTCTGAAGCAAGTTGAGATCTTGTTCGCTCTCTTGGCTGCCCAGGCGGAGAATCGCACTATTTTCAGGGTGAGCTCCATTACCGACGCATTTAGGTTTCTTTCTGCTTTACCTTCTCCTTCCTTCATTGAAAAGGACGGCTTCTAGAGATGTAGAGCCGACGTGTTTTCTTGGATGCGGATGCTGCTCATCCTTATTGTCTGGCCGCCAGGGAATCTGGAAGTTAGCGGAGAGCTGATTTTCTAGCTTTGTTAATTCTTCAACGTGAATGGATTTACTTTAAAGTCCAGTTAGTTAAACTTTATTTTTATATTGAAATTACCACCTTTTTTAACCATATTTCTACTGTGATTTACTCTCCATTAAAAGATGGTTGATTTGAGTTGTGTACACCTCCGCTGTTAAATGAATGGACAGTGAAGGTGAAAACTGTGGATAGAGCAAAGCAATGATGAAGAACATGATGATAAGATAGACGATTCAAATTGTAAAAGCACACATAGAGTGTATGTCTTGTAAAAGAAGTATAAATCCACTATCATAACTCGAAATAGCTTGAAATTGAACCATCCTTATTGTAGTTGTAAGCCATTACGTATTAGGCAAAGTTCAAAGCTATGAAGCACTGATATTCATGAATCCTAATGCGTCATCCGTATCATATTCATATCAGATACTGATACTCTCTGATACTTCATTGATACTTACCTGATATGCCGCAAGGTGTATTGAGAAATATTGAGCAAGAATATGATAACTATTAGATCAACTGATCTGGCTCATACAATTAAAAAAAATCCTCATATATAAAAGACGATTTATGCTTAGACTTGACGATTAACAATGGGAGAGTGATAATGGGATCGCGAAAGAGTTTTATGCATGCTAAAGTTGGTCAGTTCAGGCCTTTCTTTTCTCTTTGAGATACCTTTTAGATGAACCCAGAGTACACAATGCCTCCACATTTTCTAACATCTTATTGTCCTCTTTTTTTTCAAATATTCATATCTTTGAATCATACAGACGTAATCATAAATGAAAAATTGGTTTATTTTTTTGTTTGTTTACAAACTTGTAATGTACCTGTTGTTGTGGTAGTTGGTTATTTAACTTTATTGAATAAGTGCAATGACTGCTAAACTTATTGACAATTCTGTTGACAATCTTTTTGAATGCAAAAATTCTCAGCTAGTATCATAGTGACCTCTTGCATGGTTTAATCTGTTGAAATTCTAGTAGAAAATGAGTTAGAGCAAAACTCTAACATCTCTCCAAATAGATATTAATAATACCATTACAATAATAGCCTTCATATATAATATTATAACAAAACACTCCTTAACACTCCTTTTCTAGCTAGTGCACATATGTCTAATAGATCCAACTTGTTACACAAGAAAGAGAAATGAAAAGGTCCCAATGCCTTGATAAAGAAATATGCAAGTTGGTCATCTACGTTGATATGAGGGGTGATTGTCTTCTTTGATAGAACAACATGCCTGATAAAATGACAGACCATCTTAATATGTTTCATCCTCTCATGGAAAATAAGATTCTTGGCTATATATGTTGTACTCTTATTATCACAATGCATCATCATGGAGTACTTAATTAAAAAATCAAATCTTTCTTTGAGAGTCTTTATCCACATCATTTCACAAGCAAAACGAGACAATTGGATGAGACGATTATACTTCTCTTTGGATAGAATAACATGACTTGATGAAGCTAAAAATTCATTGAAAAACTTAGATGAAGTGTGTGAAAGCATTCTTGTAGGTTTAGTTTACAACAAGAAGAGTTGCGCGCTCTATCTGGGAGAAATAGAAGATTGCAAAGAACTTCGTCTTCCACTCTGAGAATCACGAGTCACAGCTTTTCCCAAGGGCACCCTCTACGGGAAGGCACTACTAGATCTCTTCGAGATGATGCATGCAAGAGTTATCTGCAGGAGGAGGCACAGATCCCATAGGAGGCAAGTACAAGAAAGATCTCACGGGAAGGGACGCAACTTGGGATCTATGGGAGACTGGCTGATGGATCTCGCAGGTGTGCAATCAGATTGGTGGGAGGCCTAGCGTGCAGATGGGCTGGCAACATGCATGTAACACAGTGGTGACGTGGCCACTGCGTGCGCAGCATTTGGGTCGGCGGACTCACCAAGTGAATGAGAGCTTGCTAGAGAGGATATAATAATATTCCAAGACACTCCTGAACACAATTCTGTGAATACAGTATGCTTTTCGTTGTTATCTTCAGAAATCATGCAGTGATTTAATTGTTTGTTTAGGTACATAATGAAAATTTCAGATGTAGAATTCTAAGGGAGGAGGGAATGAGAAATAAAAAAGAGAGGAAGGGGAAGAAGAATCAGGGAAAGATGAATAAGATAGAACCATATTATTTGCTTGCTTTGATGTTATACCTTCATTTCTCAGTTTTACATCCAAGAATATGAGAAGACAATTTTCTTTGTTCGATTCACTAAAATACTAGTAAGTGGGGCTTTATAAAGATTGTCCACAGAATTGGAAAAAGAAATTAATTTATACAAAAACATAAAAGAGACAAAACTATAAGATTCAATATAATATATATATTTAAAGAGAATATCAACTCTTAAATGCAATATATACAAATACAGTAAAGGAAATATTATGTTGTCATTTTTTTGGATAATTTTTATCAATTAGTTATTTACTACTTCCACAAACAAAATGCAAATTACAATTTCATTCTAGCCTTCAATTTTCTGTATGATAGGTCTCTTGTGGTGGCTGATCATAATGCTCTCTCCAAAGACTATCATCTTGGAGGAACCTGAGCAAGCAAAGGATCGGCACATCCCCCTTTTATATGGTCTTCCTGATCATCTGGCTATTCTTTGCCTGGCGAGGGTCCCTCGGCAATTCCATCGTGTCCTTAGTTGTGTTTCTAGAAGATGGAGAGCCTTGCTCTGCAGCGATGAGTGGAGTTCTTGTCGCCGTAGGCTGAATCTGGAGGAAACCTGGGTTTATGCAATGTGTATGAGCAAATACAGAGTTAATTACTGTTATGTGTTGGATCCAAATCTTCCTAGAAGGTACTGGAAGTGTCTTCAACCTATCCCGTCTCGATGTGTGTGCAGGGAGGGCATGTCTATGGAAACTTTAGGAAAGAAACTATTTTTATTAGGGGGTTGTAGTTGGCGAGAAGATGCTACTGATGAAGTTTATTGCTATGATTCTTCTATTGGTAAATGGGAGGAAGCTGCCCGTATGCCTACAGCAAGGTATCAACATCCTTGGTTCTACTTCCATACTCTTATAGGTTTCTGCTTTTGATCACTACATTGATAAACTGATTCTTGAGACAACCTGCTGATCATCCCCAGCATGGATTTAAAACTCTCCGAAACAGATAGGGTGCTAGATTTTCGAATCAGTTTTGGCCTTTACTGCCTGAAAAGGCATAAAATTTAGCATTTCATCTTGTCTCAACGTATAATATACGAAATTGTTATGTTTCGGTCTGTAGCCTGTGCCCAAAAGCAATACCTGGTGATGGCCACCTTGAAATTAATTGGGCAAATGCTAATAAGATATGACATTATTTACAATTGACAGAATTTATATATTTTAAACAAGGAGCAAATTTTCTGAAAATCATTGAAGCAGCTGAATGCAAAAGTCCATGGATTGTTTCAAACCAAGAATGCATTCTTGAACTTTGCTTCTCAGTCGATTGCTTATCAGCAGCCTTGCAGGTGTTACTTTTTGTCGGCAACCATAGACGGTAAAATATACATTACTGGTGGCGTCGGCTTGAGCTGGGATGCTTGCAAATCTTGGGACATCTACGACGGCAATTCGAACAACTGGAGCTCCTGTCAAGATCCATCTCTCATCCCCGACATTGTAAAGTTCTTTGTTTTCGAGAGCAAGCTATACACCATCCACAAGACGTGGATCGAAACCCAATATGCTCGTGTGTATGATCCCTCGACCGAGAGGTGGGAGGATGCCAATGAGGTGATGACATCCTGTGGACGTGGTCCGACTGTTGTTGTCAACGGTATCCTGTACATGTTGGATGAGACCTGTGGCACGAGGCTGATGAGGTGGCAGAAGGAAACTGACGAGTGGGTACTGCTGGGGAGGCTTGCGCAGCTGCTGACTAAACCGCCGTGCCAGACTGTGGCAGTGGGGAGCAGTATTTTTATCATTGGGCAGAATCTGAGCACAGTTGTGGTTGATTTAGATGTGGCTGGAAAGGTAGAGGGGATGCTGGTTGGATCCTCATTTGCTCCTTGTCTTCATAATGATCTAGCAGTCATTGACTGCAAGGTCACTTCCATTTGAAATTTAGAACTTCAGTTTTTTATCTTTCTGTATTGAATTATTCCCCTGATAGATGGATTTGCTTGTAGAACTTCTTCTGAGGATTTCCATAAGCAAAGATTTGACTCAATGTCTTGCTTCAATGAGGAAAACTGTACTTTTTCGGATACCGTGGTTTCCACACTTGAAGAACAAAACTTAGGGCGTGTCGCTCAAATTATTGGCCCAGTGCTCGATGTAACTTTTCAACCAATTAGTCCAGTCTTCATTTGCTCAAAACTTAGGGCGTCGCTCAAATTATTGGCCCAGTGCTCGATGTAACTTTTCAACCAATTAGTCCAGTTTTCATTTGCTCAAACCTAGAGTGTATCGCTCAAACTTTACTTCTTCATTTGCTCCTTTTCTTCATAATGAATGCGAGACTTTGATTTCAAGTTTCATATCCTCAGCTGGCTAAATCGATTTCATTTATGAGCACATTCATTCGAGGTTTTGAAAATCGGCTTGAAATTGGTTAGACAGTTTTAAAATTTTAAGATTCAACTGGAGTTAAATCAAAGTCTAGGCTTAATAATTCAATAAATAGTTATAAAATATAATTTTATCAACAACAACAATAAAATTCTTTTTATCAAATAAATAAATAAATAAAATAAAATCTTAATTTGTAAAATACAAAAATAGCATTTGTAAAATACATTCATTAAAAAATTAAAATTTAATAGCTTACAAATTTCTATCTTGTGGTTCAACTCTGGATTTAGCTAATTTAAAGTGATTTTTGGCACATTCGATTTCAATCTTAGACTTGATCGGCCAGTTCACGATCTAACCGATTCAATCGATCAGTTCAATCTAATGTTTTAAATCATGCATTCATTTGTGAAGTTTTATTATTTCACTATATAATATTTCACATTCAATTATTATTATTATTATTATTATTTTTACGTAATAATTTTTTTATTTTTCTTAAAAGTTACAACAATATGATTCTAATTTGAGACTTTTAATGCCTAAATAAGCTTTATCTCCACTAAATTAAGAAAGCACCACAAGTGAATTTTTTTTTTTTTTAGAAAATATAAGTGAATAAAGTTTTGAAGTATAGTTTAAGAGGAAGTTATCATTAATCTAAGTTGAAGTACATTTAAATGTCTTGTGCATACACAATTATAAAAGAATATTTGTATACGGTTAATCTTTGCATGCATATATGTATGTACCTATTTGTGTGTATATAAATGTGTATTCATATTTATTTATGTAAATATATGTATATATATAGCATATGTATAATGTATGCATGTATTTATGCAAGGTATATGTATTCATTTTTCTTATGTATTATATGTACTTATGTCTATAAATATGTATTAATGTATATGATGTATTTACATATTTATACATATATTTATATGTTAGCATAAATACATTGTCTATTTATTTACAAATATAAGTACAAATATATATGAAAATATAAATATATTTATGTATGTATTTATGTACACATATATAAGTAGTACTCAAGGATTTCGCACGAGCATTATTGTGGAATGGTGGCACTTGTGCAAAACATAGCAATACTAAACTTTCACTTTTTATATGCTCAACAAACTCGTGTTGGGTGCGGGCAGTGCGCCCCGTCACCCGTGAGGTGCCCAATCAGTGTGCGCCGCGTGTGATTTTTTGCGTCATTTTTTCGTATTTTTTTATTTTATTTTGTATTCACTTTGGTGAAATTCATATACATCAAGCAAAATATTTTTTTTTAATTTGCAAAAGTATGAAAAAAAAATAATACAAAACAATAAGAAAATGATTCGAAATGACACTTTCTTGCTGTTGTGAGCATGGCGCAGTGCAAGAGGCCCGCATGCACACACGATACATGCTAATTGCGGGCCTCACGAGTAACGCATTGCCCAAATCAAATAATTTTTCGGGCCCAACAGACATGCTCTAATAATGTGGACTTAATTTAAATTTCCAGCATTAACCTAATTGCCATGTGTCCACCTAACATTTGCATAAAAATATGATGAGTAATAAGAGTGTCAAAAGTAAAATATCATCTGGATCCCCAAGTTTAGATTGTATTACACGAATGTCCTTAAATTTGGAATCTTTATATACAGGTCCTTAAAGTTGGGCTCTTATTTCACGAGATCCTAAGGACAAAATTTTCGTTATTTTTTAAAAAAAATATATAAAAAATAAACTCATTCATCATTATCTCTGTCTTTCTCTCTCTAACTCCTACCACGTCATTAACTATATCTCACATTCTATACAAATTAATATTAAATACTACAATAAAAAAAAAAAAAATTAAATACTAGAGTAATACAACACTAAAAAATTGACATTAAAATCAACTACAATTTCCCATGTGAAATCAATCATTATATAAATGAACAAATTTCTTTCTATATAATATAATTATCACATAAAAATTTAAATTTGACTTAAATTTTTTTGATCAAAATTTTGAGCTAGGTAATCTTTTCCTAAAAATTATTTTCATAAAAGAAAGTTTTTGAATCTCAAAACAATTTAACATTAATATGCTAGCATTACCAGTTCAATAAACAACAACAACCAACACCAAGCCTTAATCCCACTTGATAAAATTAGCTACATATATCCTTTATTTTCACTGCGCTCTATCAGTTAATAAATTCTTATCTAAATCTAAGTAATTAAAATCACTATTTATAATTTCTTGCCATATCTTTTTTGATCTCCCTCTTCCTCTTTATATATGAGCAAAATCTAATAACTCAATTTTTTTAAATAAAGCTTCAATCGGCCTACAATTTAGATGTCAAAATAACATTACCAGTTCAATATCACTACCTAATTAAGATATCAAATATTCCCAGTCTCAGCCTGATCTGTTTGACAATTAACTAAAAAAAATAACTTATTTTAATCATAACTAAAATCTTAAATTTATTTCAAAAAATCTTTAAAAATTATTGTATATCTCATCCTACACAAATTTCAATATTAAACAATCACTTTATTTTACTTCCAATACAATTTTTAATATAACTAACTCACTTTATTTCATATCATACACATTTTTCTAAAAATTTTCACAAATATTTTTCAAATCATCTTTTTTTTTCCTCCAACCAAACAGAACAAGTGTAGGAGGTACTAAATGCTTGACTAATTATTAGACTATGATACTAAATGTTGACCTGTAAAATAAAAATATATAAATAAAATACGTAGATGAATGAGTATGAAAATATATAATTAAAAAATAAATATATCTATAAGAAAATTGAAATAACTTTAATTGAGATTAAGCACTGAGAGAATCAGCCTAAACAATTTTAATATATAAATTATAAACTGATAAAAACTCAAGCAAGAAGAGTTGAGTTATCATATCTTAAAGAAAAAGATAAAAACGAAGAATTCATAAAGCTAACTTCACTTAGTAGAATAAAAGTTTTGGTTATTGTATTATAAAAAATGCAAACCAGAGTTAACTGCATAACGAGCTATCAACCTGACCAAATTAAAACAAAAAGAAAGCTTTTCTGAAATTAAAAATGCAAACCAGAGTTAACCACATAACGAGTTATCATGAAATACAAGAACACCAATGTTTCCCAACACAATGTCACAAACTGCAATTATCTCTTCCTCTTAAACACAGAATGTATTTCAACATTGAACCGTCCAACTTTGTTGATCCTTTCGATGCATTCATTCACTCTCTTCAGAACGTGGGGAGCTGCAGACATGTTGCTCAGTGCCTTTTCTCTGATAGTATTTAAGTTTTCATGCATGCGTTCATCAGCTTCAGTAAGGGATGAATCGTCAGGCAATTTCAACTGCTGTCCCTCTGTGGTAAAAAGGGAAAACTGCTTGAAGTTTTTGTGATAGAAGTCAAGAACAGAAGATTCTCACACCAAGGCATCGTGATGTTTGAATGAGAAAAGACATACATTCTTAGATCAACGCTATTCGTTCTGCAATCTGAACTAATAACATGGGTACTATTCACTCCATGAACTGAGAGAACTACACCTAGATCCTCAAAATACAATATTTTTTCACATAAGCACATTTTTCAATTGTTTCACTTAGGTTATTCCCCTCCAGTTTTGTTTCACGCGATATGAGAAACAAATATTTCAATGTGGTCATTTTAAAAGCTGAGTCCATGTTGGCCAAATCACCCCTCCTGTCTTCTTTGTCCTTTCAAGTGTCTCCCTCCCCAAAAATTATTTGGTTGGGGCACGTGACACCTCATCTTTTTGGGTACCAACCAAATGCTCGACGCATGCATATGAAAGAACCAGAAGAAATGCTGAACTAATGGAGCAACATTAACCAAAAAGCTGAAAAGCACTATATGTTGATATCACATGTCATGTTTTAGACGTAGTACTATATGCTTATACATCACACTATCAGCTTTAACATTGCTCTGTCAGCTTCGTTTTGCTGTTGAGTCTTGCATATCCATGCGTAGTTGGTTGGTCCCCAAATGAGGTTCTATGAGCCCCAAAATCAATCATTTCTCCTACCCCGTTTCCCTCGTCCTTTCTTTGAGGAAGTAGAGAGAGAGAGGGGGAGAGAGAGAGAGAATTGAAGAATAGTATATTTAAGTTTACTAAGGTGGAAATGCAAATAAAAGGTCCAACATGAAATGATTGAATGACTTTGATGGCCCACATGAAAGGATTCAAAGAATCAAAACATATGCACTTACATGAAAAGATGACAAAAACTTAAAAACCTTCATTTGCATTGTCATCGTTGAAGTTGAGATTAATGAATGGTATGAAACAAATCAAGATTGAACCCTCTTGGTTCTATACAGCTAGGTCTGTCTTTTTTTTTTTGATGGAAAGCTAGGTCTGTCTCAATGTCGGAGTTTACCATAATTTGTATTATTGATAAGCTTCGTGCTTTAACTAATGTCATCTTTTAACCCATTTCATCTAGGAAGCCTTCCTAGCCCCCATACGTTCTTGAAATTCATGTTGATGTAAGCTAGATAACACAGAAACTACTTTTCCTTCAATAAAAGTTGTTCATAAGATCCTTTCCCCAGTAGACTGACACAAAACTTCCCCTTGAAAGGCTACTCATCTACCCAAATAGGAAATGAAATATACACTTCTTTATTCAATGTATCATCTAGTTGGCAAAAAATGCGTAAATCATATTAGAATTGCTTGGTGCCAAGCATAAAACTAGAACAGTCAAATCATCTAAAACAAACACCTAATTCTCCTGCACTTCACATTGTGTCCATAAGCACTTTTGATTCACATGGAGACAATCCAATTCATGCAAATGCTTTTTACACAACAACATTCATGTTAAGAATTAAAGAAAATAGCATAACAATTTGAGAAGAAAAAGAAATCAATGTCGTAAAACAGTAAAATGGGGGATCAAACACTCATTAGCTCCGACATTATTCGCACCAAATCGGTTACAAGGTGAATCAAGATAGCGGATCACGTGCTAAGCAAAGCTGCAAAAGAATCAATATGCGGTTCGAAGACCCTAATGAAAAAGATAGGAATAGAGCAAGCGGAAGCCAACGGACATCTGAAGGGGGAAGACACAATGGAGATACACAGGTACACATACCTGTCATCGCATGAGCGCTACTCTCAGCCGCGGAAGGCTGAGAAGCAAGCAGTCTGACCTCCTGAACGTTCGGCCTGTGCGAAGCAAGCAACGCCGGGGAGAGGACGTCGGCCAATTGTTGAGGGACGGTGCTCCGGAAATCAATGATCTTTTCAGCCATCTCCGTCACCTCCCTCTCCAGCTCCTGGATCTTCCTCTCCTCGACTTCCTCTTGCTCCTCCGCGACACGAACACCTTCGGCCTCGACCCTCAGCCGCTTCGCCGGAGTTAGGGTTTCTGTCCGGTCTCTGTTCGCCATTCGATCTGGATTCTTATCGCTCTCCTCTCTCTCTCTCTCTCGAATTATGAGAAGCTTAAAACCGAATTTAAAATTTATAGAAATAATAATATTCATCACAAGTAATTAAAAATATTTAAAATGATAAATATATTTATATAATAAATTTATTATTATATTAAAAAAATAATTATAATGAATCTGTTAGCTTTCCAATTCTATTTTACCATGGAAGCAGACGAGACTATATAAGAAAACCTTTTAAGTCAAAAATAATATATTTATTTTAATATTATCTAAGGCCTTTTACGATTATAAAACAAACTTCTAATTCCTTAAAAATAATTTCATTAATAATTTTATATTTATTTTATTCTATACATAAATATAAATATTAAAAAATTAATTCTATTTTATATCATATAAAATTTAAAATTTTAAAAATTAAATTTATTTTACATTTCCCTATTAAAATATTACATATCAGCAGCCAGGGCAGTATCATAGAGGGGGAAGGATTCAGCAAATTCTCCTTTCATCCATCTGGTCAGCATTTCAAGTGAAACCTTGGGCTGATCCATTGGGACCATGTGTCCGGCATCATGGACCTGATCAGCAAAAAAATATTATGCTGATTATGTAATGTGAAAAGTCTCGAAGATCGCTTGAATTTTCATCAGACAAACGGAATGAAAAAAAATTCGACGCGAAATAGATTCAGTATATGCAAATAATAAATATAATGCTTATTTGAGCTTTTATCACAATTTAAAATTAACGTTAAATTGCATCTAGGACCTTGAGGTTATCGAACTGTTACCGTTTGATCCTAAGAGAACTAATTTATGAATGGTATATAAGAACATAATATAATTTTGTAAGAGAGAAGAAAAACTTTGTCAGAAATTTATCCCCTTCCGTTAAAATGGATTAGGCCTAAAGATGCTAAATTCAAAATGAAAAACTGGACTAGTATGCAAAAACCCTCAAACCTCATGAACCTAAATGCAATTTATTCCAAATTTAATTCATATCATGCTAAACTCGAAATGAAAAACTTGGATTGTGAATTGAATGACTTAATTGAACATGATTAGATGGCATCCGAAAGAAAATGATCTCAAGCTCAACAGATAGATAATGCTGATGATCAATGGGGTAAGAAGTCACTAGTACCTTGAGGAAAGTGAGAGGCCCGCGGCTCTTCAGTACTCCAGCCTCACTGCCATCCACGAGAAATGGCTTCTCCGATGACGAGACAAATGCTTTCTGACCAGACCACTCCATGGCGTGAACCCATCTCGAGTTCCCTGCTCAACAAAACCAGGAGCAAGCCTTAATAGAAATTACTATCAAGTGTTGTATAGCCCACAACAACGTATTAAAGGGGCATACAGTTCAATGTTATCTTAATGTTATATACATGTTTTGACTTCTAGATATCATCCTTTGAGTGATAATTCTAAAATATTTTATAAAATTGTCTAGACATATCATCAAACCAAACAATCATTTTCTCTAAATAACACAACATAAGTTTAATCTTTAAGTCAAAAAATTTGTGTCACTTGGTAGGCTGGCAATCTAATCTCTCTTGAAAACTCAAAGCGCTCTTAATAATTAATCATTTCAAATTTATTGGATTTGAAAACCGACTTAATATCTTCGACAAAAAAGAACCTCCCATAATGAAAGTGATTCAAATCCAAATCTGTTATAGCATACAGATGCTCTATAATGCATATATTTATGTGCATCATGCATAAATCCGTGCCACAATTGATACTCACAGAACGAAATTAGCAACTAGACAATAAAAAAGTACCTTAACAAATTGCACAAAATAACAATGTATTTCCTGAAAGGCACTAAACCAATGATTATTTTAAGGTTACGATATAACTGTAAACTATATAGTTTTCACGAAACACAAACAGGCACCCGATCTCAACAATTTAAGATCTGATTTTATAAATTTTTTCGGCCAATCGTGTATCTTTACATATTTCATGTGCATTAATTTAGTAATGCAACCCATCTTGTGAAATCTCAGCCCAAGTTACTCTCAGCTATCTCGTGCTAACAAACGTCCGAATCACCTTGTATTATCTTGTTTTCAAAAGATGTTCTCCCCAATTCTCTCTACCTTCCATTTTCTTCTCAACATTTTTTACGATGCAACCAACATCAACATCATTATTCATTATTGCTCAACTATTATTCTTTTAGTCATATCCAGTGCTATTCAATTAGACTAGTCATCATACTGGAGGTTAAGAAATAAAACTTCATAACAAAGCAGATACGAATCACATTTGAAACATATTTAACCCAATGCAGTATATTAAACTTACCGAGCCAGTTGCATATGAGATCATATTCCCCAGCATAAACAAGCAGCTTTACACCATCCTCTAGAAGAGCAGGGATGCCCACCTCCAAATTTCTCATCCAATCTGTAAGCATGGCTTCGTATACTCTGGGGCTGCATGAGATGAATTCGATATCACCAACTCCGAGGGTTTGTCTTACAGCCTTTTGGTTGAGAAATTTCTCCATGTTTGAAAAATCATAACATAGACTCCCATCACATTCTTTTCTCACATCATAGTACTGTAGACATTGGGATTACAGGCATTAGAAGCGCTTGAGAGCATAATATTTAAGAAGATGGACCTTGATATAAATCACAGTAACGTTTACCAATGTCATAATATTTAAGAAGATGGACCTTGATATAAATCACAGTAACGTTTACTAACATTGGTATTTCCAGCAATCTTCATGATTGAATTAAATATGGTGTTGCAAACCAAGTATGAAGCCATGCATGCCATTGTTCCAGACGTGCCTGAAGCATAATATTTCCATAGAACTTAGTGGACTTGAGTGCAAATACCGCCAAATGAAAATAAATTAAGTAAAACTTCTGTGAACAATGGGGCAGAAATCACATAAATATGGGTAGCATGGAGACCACTTGAGGTGTCATTGTGAAATCCAACCCAACTACACAGAATCCATTCAAAAATTCTGGGTTTAGAAAATTTCAAATTTCGAATCAGCTCAAGTAAAGCAACTATGACTCAAAAACACTGCGACGGCTTCATCCCACACAAGAATATACTATTTTGTAGCTATTTTTAGGGTGAATTATTGTAAGGTCTCTATAGTTTATGTTATTTAACAAAGTAGGTCTTGTTAACATTTTTCATTAATTTTAGCCGTTAACTGCATATATTAGTAAACTATTGGAACTTTCATGTTATCTTAATTAAACTAAGGGGGCGTTTGATTCAATGTTATTTTGATATTATATTATGTTATTTAGAGAAAGCAATCATTTGGTTTAATGACATCTATAAATAATCTTCTATTAGATTATAAAATTATTAGTTAAAAGATGACATCGAGATATCATAACATCTAGATTACATAACATAACACTAAGATAACAATGAACCAAACACCCCCTAACATATAACTATGCACTATCTAATATGAATATATAATATTCTTATAAATATAACATTGTAAATAAATATATTCAATCTTTATTTGTTATTGTTTTAAGAGAAAGTCATACTTAGTACCTTATATATTGATGTATACTTTTCACCAGAACTACATGTTATCAAAAAAGATTTTGTACAACATAATAATGTTCTTTTCGATTGAGTTATCCACATATTGCACCATTACACAAATTTTTAAACTCCTCCATTTCTTAGGCTCATCTTATGCTAATGTTTTAACAAAGAAAATTTGGGAGGGGTCAAATCTACCACTGCATATATGAATAGTTAATTCAATTACTTCTTGGATGAGAAAGAAAAAAGTAGAAATACCTTAGCTTGATTTAGTTTAACTATATTCAATTCGTTTATTTATATTTTATTTATATATTATATACATAATGTTTGTATAAACTATATATTTTTATTAGCAATATATATAGACTAAATATTATTCTCTTATTTAATATTGGAGTTAATTTTATTTAATATTTTTAGCTATAGGGATCCACATTGTTATATCGACTAAAGTGCAAGGACCTTATTGAATTTTTTTTGAAGTAAATTGAGAATTTAATATTGAGTTAACAAGTAAAGTGATGGAATGACCCAACTTTGTCAAATGATGTAAATTATAGAGACCTAGACAAAAGCTTTTTATTTCTTTGGTCTATTTGTAATTATGGTATAACTATAGGGACCTTATAATAATTTACCTATATTTTTATGGTAATACAGGTCAACCAGAATTAGCAACAATACGTAGCAGTTGGAATTCATTCCCTTGTGTACATGAACTACGTTGAAATTACAAATATATATTTCACATACCTCTCAAGTCTCAAATCATATTTTAAGAATTTAAGTTTTGAGCTGGATGAGAATTGTTTTGGGTTAGGTCAAATTTGGGATGGAGCTGATACCGCTCCACGACCCAAATTGACACCCCTAAAAGCAGCACCAGAAAGGCTCAGACAGAAAACTATCATGGTGACAGAAAACTATCATGGTGACATCAAAGTGACAGAAAACTATCATGGTGAAAAAGAAATTCACAGACAAGACACCTGCTAGCACATTACCGCAAAGCTTAATGGCCATCTCACAGGCTGGGTAAATTTTGTTGATCCTTTTGTAGTCAGATTGTGTAATTATTCCCATTTCTAATGCATAATCTTTGTATGCTTTGTACTGGATTGCTGGATCAGTTAGCCCATTGCCAATTGCCAAACCCTGATTGAACACATCCCACACTCAAGTAAAAATGATTCGATCATCAAGCGAAAGAGATGTAACAATGCAAGCAGGAACCTTAAGATTGATGTGAATGCCTTCTTTAGCTTTGTTTCCTCGGTGAACACGGCTGGCAAAGGCAGGAATATAGTGCCCAGCATATGATTCTCCGGTGATGTAGAAATCATTGTTCACATACTCGGGGTGATGTGAAAAAAATGCCTGTGGATACGATACATATCACATAGCTGAATAGAATTCCAGAGTAATAATCTAATATCTAAGTACTTCGCTTCTATTCTTCTATCATGTCATGAGGAAATGGTGCCCAAATCAAACTCGTTTATGATTCTAAAACTCTTTTATATTATTTTCCTAATTTTATGGAAAAGTTAGCCCCACGTAATAGAAAAATTTAGTTAAGAACATGGATCTCTGAAACCATTCTCATGGTCCTCAAGCACTAAATGAACCCCACCCGTGTAGTAGATGTTGGAGTTTTGAATGGTAGTGTTACAGTTTTTGAAGCTTATATGGTTTCTTGTTGATGTTATATAATGTCATAACATTCAAGTTTAGTAGACTTGCTACATTTTTAAACGGTAATCTATCTTTTTCTATAGGACCACAGACCACCTGATTGTTTGTTAGTTATATGGCTGGTTTTACGTTTTATAAAAATCTTATCTATATTTAAAAATAATAAAATTTCAAATAAATTGCATTTGGGCCCCTACGGGCTTGTTTGGTTGGAGGATGAATTTGGGTAAGGAAAGAGAAAATAATTTATTTTATAGAGTTGATGGGAAAGAAATTTATTTTAATATTGGGAGGTGTGTAGGATGTGAAATAAAGTTGATTTTAAGATTAGAATTTGTGTTGGATGTGAAATAAAGTTGATTTTTAAGGTTGGAATTTGTGTTGGATGTGAAATAAAATTATTAAAATTTATAATAAATTTAAAATATTATTAAGATATTTTTTTGCCCATTTTTGGGCTCATGCCAAACAAGGCGAATGGACAAGCAATGTAAATAGGTCTCAATTTTTTAAAATTCTCAATTTAGTTCCCTCATGTAAGGGTTTTGTGTTGCTATGAGGTCCAACAGTGACAATTAATTGTATCCTTAAAAATATTTGTATTAATATGCATGATTTTCGTCTAAAAGGACTTAGCAAAAAGGCGGGAACCAACTTCAGGGAATTAAAAGCAGAGTAGACACTACTTAAAAAAAAGCTTGATTACTAAGAAAATCATGTATATTAAAAAATTAAGTAAATTTAGCTACTACGAAAATGGCAACAAGCAGAATATTTGTTATGGTCAACTTGTTATAGTCAATATAGCATGATTTTGCTAATATTTACATGTAAAAAAATTAATATAGCATAAACAATGTTTAATTTAAATTCATACCTGTAAGAAATCATACAGATCATTACTAACACCTTTCTCATCATGACGAATGTCATGATCATCTAAACTGTAACTAAAACCCGTTCCAGTGGGCTGATCAACATAAATAAGGTTTGAAGACTACAAGAAATTGAGAAAACAGAATGTATTAATTTCAAGATTAATATTCATAAATTAAAAAAAGGATAAAGGTATTCTCACAAATTTTTTGTAAAAGAATTCAGGTTTCTATGAATATAGGAAATTTATAGTAGAAAACATGGAGATAAAAACTTAATAACTCATTGGAGACATAATTCAAAGTTGACATGTTTCACCTCTATTACTCAACTTTTTAGGCTTTGTTTGACTCATGGCAAAATAGTCATGACTAAAAATCATTAGAATGATCATGTACAATTTTCCAAGATCTTTTGGCCATGACTATGTTATCATGAGTTAAACAAAGCCTGATTCATTTTTGGGGTTTTTACCCATATGACACAAAAAATCTCACATTTACTTATTAAATAACCCAAAGTTAAATATTACATAATATACACTCATAGGATTAAGTTTTACAAGTTTTACACTCATGCCTACTTCTGTTAAATCCTATTTGAGTAATATCACCTCAAGTTGCTGCCCACACAAGCCAGTCAAACAAGGAGATGATCAAAAAGCTCAACTGGAAAGTTACAGATCACTAGAAAGCTCAATGCCACCTCAATTACGACTGCACAACTCTAGATCATTGCCCGCCACACCTACAGTGGCAAAAAGATAGAGAGAATTGCCTACCGTCCAAGTCGATGTTCAAAGTTAGTAAACCCCAAGAGGTGACATAGGTCCTAATATAATGACATCTAACAAAATATTTCATGAAGTTAACAGATTCAAATAGTTTTTGAACTAGAGTGTGTTGCTTATAAAATTAGAATAGATGGGTGTGCACAATGTAATATTTAGGTGTCTAACAGATAAATAAGCAATTTTTTTGTCATATGGGTTAAAACCCCTTAAATTTTTTTTTACGCACAAAGAGCCATTAGAGGAGCATTAGGCTGAGGCAAAGCAAAAATATGTCAACAAAATAATAACTTAAACAAGGACACAAAAGTCATAAAGCTTTTCTACAAGGAAAAAACTATCCCCATCAGTTAAAAATAAATCTGAAAAAGACACCATCAGTCAAATAACCTCAATTTGATTCTAACAAGAAAGAAAAGCTACTGCGATCATGTTCAAATAAAAATTAGAAAAAAATCAACTGGCGTCACCAAATAGCAATGGAACCAAATAATCCTAACTGAAGACCTTCGTTAATACCTTATCCCAGCCAAATTCATTCCAAGACAGCGACATGTTGTCAGCTATAGTGAAAGGTCCGTTCTCATAGAAAACAGCCAATTCGCTGCTACACCCCGGCCCCCCTGTCAGCCAAATAACGACAGGGTCCTTCTTGCTGTGCCTCGACTCAAAGAAAAAGTAGAACATCCTGCAAAAACAAATCGCCGATCTTACTCTCCCCGCATAAACGATCCACACAAAAACCCTAAGTCGTCACCTGGCATCATGTGTATGCGGGAGGCGGTAGTAGCCGGCACGATGCCCGAGATCATCAACAGAAACCCCGCCGGAAAGACCGGAGAAGCTTATCGGCCTCTCGACGATCGATCCAGGCCGGGAATCGGAGGCAGCGGCGGAAGACTCGGGAGAAGGGTCCCTGGAAAGGAGATTCAGCGACCGGATGAGCCTCTTGGCGGTGGACGCCGGAAATCCCGCGCCACCCGGGAGAATGATACCGTCGTCGGAGCTCTCGCCGGAGGCGAAAAAAGCGGCGGCGATGACGACGGCGAAGAGGAAGAACGAGAGCTTTGTCATTTCGACGGTTATATGCGATAGAGCAGCAAGCGATAAGGTATTTATAGAGAGTGAGAGAGAGGTGGGCAAAAGCGAAAGAGAGAAGAACTGGAGTGAGGGAATCGCCAAAGGACACGCGTCGCGTACAAGATATTAATATTTAGCTGTAGCCTGTACGGCTGTTTAATGAATCGAGTTCAAATGAATTTGAATCGATTTAAATTACAACTAATTCGAGTTTAAATCAACTCGACTTGAAATAAATTTGAGTTAAATCAATTTGAATTAAATATTGAGCTTACTTTATAAGATTTTATTAATAACATAATATATTAAATAATAATATGATCATTTAAAATATTTTTAATAATGAAAGCAATTATTTATGTGTGACTATCTATATCGTAAATAAAATGTTTATCAATAGAGCTATCTATAAACCGCAATATTATATTTCAGTATAAATATATAGTATATATTTCAATCTAACGTGAAATATATTTTGAGCAAGTCAAATTTGACTTGAAAATATTTTAGTAATTTTCAATCGTGTTAAAATTCGAGTTAGTTATGAGCAAATTTAAAATTGGAGCACAGAATATGACAAGTTTTTATCAAAAAAAAAACAATTTTTAAATTTTTAAACCAATAATTAATTAACAAATTAATAAATTAAATATTAAATATTAAATAAAATCACGAGAGAGAGAGAGAGAGAGATCTGCTTGCATCTTAACCACCGTGACCGCCACATTCTCCCGCCAATAGAACCTCTCCGGCAGCCCTGCCAGGCTGCCACCTCATGCGGCGGCGGAGAACGGCGTGATTCCGTGCACAGCGGTGGGGTCCAGCAGCTGGTGCTCCGCCGGCCGCGCCAAATTTCATGCGAACACCCCCAGCCGCCGCCGGTACTCCTTCCGGCTGCCGTACTCCTTCCCATACCTTCGCACGAACGACCGAAACCTCCCCTCCGCCGCCACCGCCGCCGGCGTCGCGGCGTTGTCGGTGACCTCACCGATCAAGAGATCGTCGTCCGGGCGGTATGTTGCGCCGGCGAAGCAGGTTAAGAAGAGCGACGCCGCCGCCGGGAGGAGAAGCAGGTAATGAAGCCTTCGTTATTCTTCCATGGCTGGGGGAAGTGAGATGGGCCGGGGAGAGCCGGTGGTTCGCAGGCCACGATATAAGCTAACTTACTTTACGAAAATGCCCATACTATTTGTCCAAATTACGATAGTACTGCTGAGAGGAGGGCTGCACCCTGCTGCGAACCCACACGTGGCGATTTAGCAAGCGGGCCGTACAAATGAGATGGGCCTATCACGGCCCTTTAAGCATGTAGGCCCAAATTATTGGAGGCCCAGATATGCAGTAACTATTTATTAACATTTAGTAAAAAAATTGTAAAATTCAAAATCCCAAGTAATTTCCCAACGGATAAGTTAACAGAAATATTAGTGAAGTATTAATCGAAAATGAGATTTTGATATAATTCTACATTTAATTATTTAAATTTGATTTTCTAACTTTTCAGTAAGAAGCCATTGGAGGGAGAACGACTCCATATTTTTTTTAGGGATAATTACCTGCATGTCACACAATTTCATTTTATTTATGCGTTACACATCCATTCTTAGATAATTACGCTATGCACACTCAAAATATTATAAAATCTTACATATACACACTTAAATTAAAATTTAATCAAAATCTATTTGAAAAAAAATATTTTGTTAGTAAATCATTAAAATTACATTTTTACTCTTAACAGTACACTAAAGCGCTGATCTATCCTAAAATCAATTTACGTCGCGGATGTTTGCTTCCCTTACCACAACCTAAACATCAAAGTTTAAGATTTTCACTCAAAATATATTTAAATATTCTTAAAATAATATGATGAACGGTTCAAATTTTTTGTAACCTAACTATAGTTAGGTTATTGAAAAATTATAATTGCTCATTATAATGAAAACAAGTGAAAGTACGTGTATGTAAGATTTTATAATGTCTTGAGTGTGCATAGCGTAATTAACTAAGAATGGATAGGTAACGCATAAATAAAGCGAAATGATGTGGCATGTAGGTAATTATCCTTTTTTTTAATGAGTACTTCCCCTTTTTTTAATTAATAATGTTAATTAATTAGTTTAATAATTATTATTTACATGTTAACAAGCAATTTTAATTATCAATATATAGTGAATGAAATGGAAAATGTACAAGTAAATATGGTTTTAAATTTAACAGTTTAATATCGCCATTACTAAAAAAAATTAACATTTTACTCCAAAATTAGATTTTAATTGCAACCAACAAAAAGTTAAATACCAATAAAAAAAAATGTAATTTTAACATGAAAATTATCAGTATATGATTCATTATCGAATTTATAACTGACAATTAGTTATATGCAAGTGGCATTTGATTAAAAGAAATTTCGAAATTATTGTTATTTAAATATTAATATTATCAAAATATTTACATTAAATTTCAACTATAATTTGTTTAATTTAATATTATTACAACATTTATTTTCGGATAGAGAAATTTTCTATACCATGTAGGAAAATAATCATAAAATAAATCAATTTAATTATGATTTGTATACTTTTTTAGTATATTTTAGACTAAAATAAACACCATATTAATAATAATGATAATAAAATAAATTTTTATCATTTATTTTATAAATTTTAATATAAAAATTCTACTTTATATCCTCCACTATTTTCACTTTCTACATAATTTAAATAAAAAAATTAATTTTATTAACATCATGCACATATATTAATGAAGCTATATATGAAACAAAATTTTATTATTTATGATTACGAATATGAGAATTTATATATGAAATAAAATTAATTTATTATATTTTTCTAACATATAAAATAAAATTGATAACTATACTAAAGTATTGGAGTTATTGATGCAACGCCAGATCACCAGCACCGATGACTTCGTTATAATCTACGACCTCGAGCGTAGATTATAACAATTTATTATCTTATACATAGTTATCTTTATTTCTGCATTTTATTCGAGTTGTTTGAGTCGAACATTATGTTTATTTCGGTGGAAATGCCCACTTTGATGTCATGTATATGTGGTGGGTGAGTCTGAGTCTTATGTGTGAGTCGGATCAAATTGGGTTCAAGAATAGTTCATTTTGAACCAGTTTGATTCGAAGTTAGGCAAATCTTGGGACTTGCTTATGATGCAGCTAAACTATGAGGACCTGGCTATAATTTCTCCATAAAAATTCAGATCCAGCCCTAGAAATGGATCGGGTTTCTCTTCCTTGCTGATCTGCGACGCGCCGAGCTCGACGGGCTCTGTCTCCGCCGGGTTGCTTCGCTCGACTGCTCCGGCTCGCCATGACGTGCCGCGCTTGCTTCGCCGAACCCGGAAGGTGTTCGCGCCTGCTTCGCCGACGCGTCACATCGAGGCCGCGCCCGTTTTGCCGAGCCGAAGGGGACCGCGCCCGCTTTGCCGAACCCAGTTCGCGTCCAGGTGACTACGTCCAACTGATTCCACGCATTACCTGGCACGTCAGCCACGATCCCGCGCTTGGCCGGCAACCTCCACTCCATCTTCCTCTTCTATAAAAGCTAAACTCAGAGAAGGGAGCCGGATGATGCTGTGAATGAAATTCTACTGAGTTCGAGCGGAGAGCTTGCTCCTTTCGCTGTGAATCTGCGCAGGTGACGTCGATTCGGACCGGGAACGCAGAGGGGCTGCAGATTTCCCGTGGTTTTATTTTTTTTCCGGTTACTGGGTTCATCTCTATTTTCTTTACCCTTAAATCCCAACTTACTGCTCTATTAAATCCACCATTAAAACTGCTGATCTTATTATGCTCTGTTAAAGATCTTATTATGCTCTATTAAAGCTACTGATCTACCTTACTACCATTGCTTAAAGCTTCTTTGTTCATCGAGACTTAAATGTTCAGCTTGCCCTAAGTCCAAATTATATTTCACTCTGATTTTCCTGCTTGAAATGAGATCTGTTATATTGCAATCCATTTGCTAGCTAATTTTCTGATTATTTTAAGCTTGAGATATCATGAGTTTGGTGTTCAATTGAAGCTAAATTATTCCTCTATTTGCTGCAGCCTATGGAATAAATTTTGATAGATTGAAAATTCTTTGATTTCTAAAATTAAGGAGTTAAGTTAATATTTGGAGGTTAATCTTATTAATTTGATAGTTTCCTATTTTAATTTATTTTTGTTTCTCTGAAATTGCTTAGAATAATTTAATTTTCTTTAGAAAATCTATTAAAAGTTTATGTGAATATGTGGTTGTTGCTAGGTAGTATAATTTTATTTTAACTTAGTTTAATCTCCTCAAATTAGTAGCATAATATTGCATTTATGTGCCTTTTAATTTAATTATCATGATCATAGTAATTAATAGCATTATTACCTAGGCACGAGTCTTATTGGTCGTGTGACTCGCTTTAGCAACTCCCGCGCTGCATCAGTTATTCTATCCAAATTCTTAAAAACTTCGATTCCACAAATTTATAAAAATAAAAAATTACCATCTTCTTTCATGTGAATTCATTTTCATATAATGAATGTTGTAGATTTTGACCATCAAATTATTAAAAATATATATTTAAATATTTATAATTGTAACTGTAGCATGAATCTTTTTTATTCTTTATATTTTAACCTACAACAATAATTTTTAAAGATAATTATCTGCATGCCACACCATTTCACTTTATTTATGTGTTACCCATTCATTTTTAGTTAATTACGCTATGCACACTTAAAATTTAATCAAAATCTATTTGAAAAAAAAAAATATTTCGTTAGTAAATCATTAAGATTACATTTTTACCCTTAATAGTACATATTTTTTCTTCCTCGATGTCACACTAAAGCGCTGATCTGTCCTAAAATCAATTCACATCTTGGATGTTTCCTTCCCTTACCACAATCTAAACATCAAAATTTTAAGATTTTTACTCAAATTATATTTAAATATCTTTAAAATAATATGATGAACGGTTCAGATTTTTTGTAACTTAACTACAGTTAGGTTATTAGAAAATTATAATTGCTCATTATAATAGAAACAAGTGAAAGTGTGTGTATGTAAAATTTTATAATATTTTTAGTGTGTATAGCATAATTAACTAAAAATGGATTGATAACGCATAAATAAAGCGAAATAGTGTGGCATGTAGGTAATT
Source organism: Apostasia ramifera (assembly GCA_019297695.1). Lineage (NCBI taxonomy): Eukaryota > Viridiplantae > Streptophyta > Magnoliopsida > Asparagales > Orchidaceae > Apostasia > Apostasia ramifera. Next base: position 196,106 of record JAEMOT010003977.1, on the reverse strand, counting down.
ATCCCTAATTTTTAATACTTAAATATAATATTTTATGATCTAAATATAAAATTAGTATCTATTTTTGCTTTAAAAAATTAGATAACTGAAGTACTTCCGAGGATAGTCAATATGTTTAACTATAAAATCTAACATCATCAACTCACGATTTTACTAATAAACGCTCCTGTCCTAAGAGACAAATTTGTCTCAAAAGACGTCGATATTATTAAAAATCATATTATTTACTTATACGACCTAAAAATTATCTTTTCTTTCCAATGTGAAATAATTTATCTCGTCCCTTAGAACCAAGAGCCATATTTTATACCAGTGATTTCTATCACCCGACAATCACTTTTCATCCTTTATAATCATAAATATCATAATAAATATGTATATTTATTTTTTTTAAATATAACACGTTCTATTGTACTTCAAAAAAAAATAATAATAGTAATAATAAAATTTTAAAAAATTTACATCTATTATCTCCAATGAAGTTCTTTTTACAGACGTTATTCTCTAAGTCAAATATTTACAAGCCGTACCTCCTATGTTAAATATTTACATACGATACTTCTTATTTTGAATATGAATTTACAGACAGCACCCCCACGCTAACTTCCGTTTATTACTTTTTCAACCCGAGTTATTACATTTGACTAAAATTACATCTAAATCATTTTAAGAAAATTTACAACAATAAAGTTATGAAAAAAAGAACAGAGATTTAGAAAAAAAAAATAGAAATAACATAAATGATAAAATTTTATTTAGAGAAAAAGATGTGATACATCTAGCCCTTAAATAAAAAGCTAAATACAATCTTAATTATATGTGTCAACTCTAATTGAGTTAAAATAACAGATAATAAATGAAAATTAGCATAAGAATATTATTTGTAAATTTACATTAAAAATAAGAAATTCTGTTTATAAATATTTAACTTAAGGAATGCTACGTGTTAAAAAAAATTTTTTTTTTAAAATGACAGATATAAATTTCTCTAAAATTTATTATTTCATACCGACTTTAATAGCATCAGCCAGTTTGTTATAAGCTTCTGCCCATAAATCCCCCACTGCCTCATGAACTGTTCCAAGCAGAGCTTCCTTCATCACCTTGTTAAATTAATTAATATACAAGTTAATGGCAAAATTCAATGCTAATAAAATTAAAATTAAATGTAAATGAAAATATTTTTATTAAAAAAAAATAATACATAATATAAAATAAAATTATTTATTTATTTTAAAATATGTATATATATATATAACTATAAATGAAATATGATTTAAATAATATCAGAATAGCTTTAATTATTAAGGGGGCAAAAGGCAAAAGGGTTTATGCCGTGGGTTAGGGCTGTAAACGGTTGGATTTCAAGCCTATACAACTCCTGCAATTTTTTTTTTCAAACACAAATTACAGTTATAAAAATTAACTTTATTTTACATTTAATATAAATATAAATATTAAAATATTAAATATTCATATTTTACACATTTTCTAATATTAAAATAATTTTTTTTTATTAAATTTAAAAAATAAATTTTTTTTGTTAAAAAAAAAACCTCAAATCAAATGAAATTTACGATTATGTAATGTGTGGTTATTGCACAAAAAGATTATTCCATGACACCCTAATTTCACATCAAATAAATATTCTTATATTTAATAATTTAATAAAATAATTATTTCATAAAATTCTTTATTCTACGAAATAATTATTTCTTTTTCTACTTAGAATAAAAATATTATTTTAAAAATATACTTATTTATACACAAATTATAATTACCACATATGCATGGACAAACATATACATATATGTATACGCTTATATATTTATATAAGAGAATTTACTTACAGAACATTAAATTCATTACAAATTACGCATTTCACCATCGTTTAGTAAATATTACGCATATCACACTCTGATTATAATTTTATATTTCTATTATAACATTTTTATTATAAGCAGAGTATGATATGCGTAATATTTACTAAACGATGGTGAAATTTATAATTTGTGATGAATTCAATTTATTGTATAAAATTAAATTTAATATTAATAAATAATATAAATTTTAATTAAATTTTATTTATGCTTATTCTAATTCTTTTCTATTCGCTTATACTTTATTTTATTCCATATATGTAAACAAAAAAATTATTATTCTACGAAAATAGAACGATAATTTCATTGTTATAAAATAACAATTTTGTTCCAACTTTATTCCACTATATCCAAGTAAACATAGCATAAAATTTTTTAATTTGATCTCAATCCAATCCAAAATATGAATAAAATATGAATATGAGGAATTTAATCCGATCTTAATTCGTGTCAAAGTCAATTTGACTTTTAGTTAATTTTCAATCTTTTAATTAAAAATTTTGCATAAATATCTTTTTATTTAATTAACTTAAATCATGCTTCTCATCTTGATCCAACGATAAAAAATTAATTTGTAACTAACATAATTTGAACAAAAGTCCCTAGCAAAATTCTATTTTAATCAATTTTTAGTATTTTAATCAATCCAAATTCGAGCTGTCTCGATCCAATCTTATGTCAACTCAACATTAAATTGATAAAAAATCACAAACCATAAAAATAGCTCGTGCTCACTTAGATCGAGTCTATTTCGATTCAATTCAAAATCCGAATTAACTTTCAATCAATCTTTGAGCATAATCAACAGCCTTGCTAGTGGGGAAGGAGCTTGCATGAAGTTTCGAGAAGAAGTTTTAAGGAGAAAGTTTGTCTAGGTACTAAGAAGTCTCACTTTTTCGTATTCGAACTGCAATATTATAATTACTTTTAAATATATTTGGAAAATGTCGAGAGATAAAAATAAAAAAAATATATGCCACTTGAATTATTAATATATTCAAATAAAATAAATCAATCACAATCAAGGTTTTGAAAATCGGACCGGCTTCAGAACCGGTAGACTGAAAAGTTCAAGGTTCAATGGTCAAACCGGGGTCGAACCGGGATGAAATAAAAATTAAAAAAACTAATAAAATATAATATAAATATAACTAAGAAATATATTATTCACACATAAACACAACAATTAAACATAAAATAAATATTTAATAATTGAATTTAACAAATAATATCTTATATCAATAACCCAAAAAATAATTCCAAGTAAATCGAAATAACAATAACCCAACAAAATATTCGCAAATCACAAATTGAGTATAATATTTAGTACATGATTAAAAGATCTGAACAAATATATGTTTTATTAATATTAAAATACTAAATTATTTCATCATTTCATATCACTAAAATACTAAATCATTTCGAAAGGATAGGGGCTGAAGAGGAGAGTGCGAGGCAAGAGAAATCGCAAGTTCGTGACTATCGCGCGAGTAGAGGCCGCAAAACGAAAGCTGAGTTAGGGACGCAGAGTTTAGAAAATTCTTTTTTTTAATTTTAAACTCAACCGGTCCAACCGTACCGGTTGACCGGTTGAACTACAGTTTAAACCGATTCTGGCCGATTTTAAGCGGATTCGATTATAAAATTAAACCGGACCGGTTGGCTGATCGGTTCACGGTTCGACCGGTTAAACAGGCCGGTCCGGTCCGATTTTTAAAACCTTGCACAACCGTATTTATTTTAAGGTAAAATTTGATTTGTTTTATCTAGTTCAAAAATAACATAGTGATTGAACTAAACGATTGGTATAATTTAAAAAGGCAAGCGAATTTAGGTAATTTCATTAATTGTTATCTTCAATTTTTTTTTAACGAAATGATTTAAAATACAATAACACAAAGAAATTACTTTTTTTTTATATCACTAAAGTGAGATCGACAATAAAATGATTAAAAATAAATTAAAAAAATCCAATCTGAAACCAGATGGAAACTATTTTCCCAATCTGACTACAGACCAAATCCAGAATCAGAAATGTAAGGCTGTTATCGATCCGATTTCGAGCCGAACGAAAATCTGCTCGAAATTGGATCGATCACATGTCGATCGACTCAAAAGCGGCTCGAAGTCAATTGGATTCAACTTCGAGCCGGTTCGAGTCGATGGAATCGACTTCGAGCAGGATAAGCTCAACTCGATCCGGCGCAGTTTATAATATATATATATATATATATTATAATATAAAATATATTTTAATTCGAGTTGATTTCGAGCTAAATCGAGCCGAACCTACCCAAGCTCAAAATCAGCTCGAAATCATTACCGAGCCGAGCTTTTGGCTCATTTAAATTGACTCAATTTTAATCTGATCTAAAATTAATTCAATTTTTAATTGATTTTCGATCTTCGATCCACATTAACACCCTTACACAAATGTATCTAATTGGAGATCATTTGGTTATAATTATAACTAAAATAAAATAAAATAAAATTTTATTTTTTATTCTCAATAAATAAATTTTAATATAAAAAATTTACTATATATCACATTTTATAATTTTTAACAAATCAATTAATTTTATTTTATATTTTTTTTTTAATACGATGAAAGCAAACTAAAATCTATTAGTCAAAATTACTAATCCAGTTAGTCATGATTTGTGTTTACAGCGAAGCTTGTCGCCGAGTTTCAATTTTGAGCTCAGCAGAATCTGAACATCACATTATATGGTTGAGTTTAAGATGCACAAGAATAGATTGCGACCATAAAATAAATCCAAAATCGTAACTATCGAACCCAAAAATTTCAATTGATATCAAAAGAAACCGCAAAAATTAGTTTAGTTTGTGGTTTGAAAATTATTATTTGACAATTAAACCGAAATTAAACCATGTTATTTTACTGATTAGACCTTATGTTATAAGTTGAGAGTTATTTCATTTTTTTTATAATATATATTATGGAAGAATGAGGAATATGTTGTTATGAATTCGCTTCAGCTTGATTGGGTGAGTCAACTCAGTCAGCCTCAGTTGAGTTGATTCAGCCGAGTTAGGTGGGTCTAATTGGTTCGAGTCGATCAACACCGTCAACTGCACTTGGAAGTCAAGTTGGCTACCCGACTCAGTAGAGTCGAGCCGACTCGGTGATGCGACTCGCCGAGTCAAGCATCCGAGTCAGCACGACTCGCCGAGTCGACCAGCCGAGTCGACCAGCCGAGTCGACCCGACTCGGAGAATAGACTCGCCGAGGCGACCTGCCGAGTCAGCCGACTCGGAGACGCGACTCGGCAAGGCGACTCGACTCAGCCGAGTAGCGTCCGAGTCACTGACTGTAGACTCAGTTGGCAACTCAAATTGTCTCTACTTAGTTGAGTTGGGTCAGCACAACGGGGCCGACTTGACTCTACCAACTTGACTAATCTTAGTCGACTTGTGTTGAGCACCTCTATGCTCAGCTCGACTCGACCAAGTCAACATGACTCAGCCAATTCAACTTCACTTGACTCAGTGATGACCGGTTGTGCCAAAAGTGATTTTTTTAAGGAGATTTATATTCCACGAATACCTGAGGGAATAACCAGTTAAGTAGAATTACCTCGAAATGAGAATCCTTGACTCCTTTCTCCATATGAATGGAACCCAATTTTCTTAGAGCGTCCCAAGGAATTGAGATCTCATCTCTCTCTTGAAGCTGAAGCACCACATTGCATGTCTGAGAGCACAACAAGTAGGACATATCAATAAGCTACAGTAATAGCAAAAATATAAAAAAAAAATACACAGTATAATATATATATATATATATATATATATATATTCTCAACAAAAATGCCTTTCTCACTTCATTTAATTCCTTCGTGAAATTCATTTCATAATGAACTATCTTGGATAATGACATTCGAAAAATTCATTTCATTATTAGGGATCTGAAATGGAGAAAGCTTCTCAAAAAAATCTCAAAGTGTATTTTTTCATGCCATCTAATTCCTAAAAAAACACTGCTACCCCCATCCAACAGTCTTTGACTGTGAACTCTCACACTCACGCCCACATCCACTTGTTCTTCAGTGTTTTTCAGCCTTTAGAAACCAACATCTTCATTAGCTGAAGTAATATATTCGCCATTGTCAACGGACATTGAATCGTCAAAGATCTCCCGGATGCATGGTCGAAGATTTCCCCATCCATATCTTTGGTCATCTCCTTCATCGATGGTCCCTTCTTCTTTGACCTCAGGGGTTTTAAACTCCCTCATCAACAGGAGTCGAACCATCATCTTCAACTTTGATGACAATTGGGGAGAGTTGTACCATACCCTATTCTCCCTCTTTGATGATTTTTTAAGGCTCTGCTCTTCAAAGAAGACCATATCACAGTAGTAGATGATCTTCTCCTTCGAGTCCACTATCTATACCCGAGATCATTATCTTTGTTACTAAGGAAAATACACTCTGGTTTGGCATCCAATTTCACCCTTTGAACTTTCGACACTTGCGTAAAGATCTGACACCCAAATATTTGCAGGTATTTAGGAGATACCTCTTTGCCACACCACAAAAAGACATGTTTTGTGACCAATCAAGTACATGGCTATCATAGATTCATAAGTGCCTCGGCATAGAATACCTCTGGCAACTTTGTGTGTGACAATGAACTCTAGACTCTATTGACCATGGTCCAATTCATCATCTATCCAATGCTATTTTGAGGCAAACTCTTTGGCACAATCCTCTTATGCCGAATGTCCTGAGACCTTTTTATAAACTTCTTCTTTAGCAACTCCTACAAACAACTTGTAGTAAACCTTAACCTTCAACTTATATATGGAGCAAAACTTTATTTATTTTGCTGTCATAAGAGCACCAATCGCAAGCTTTGATAAATTCTTACCGAAAGTATTGGTGTACCCTTCGTCATCCAACTTCCAAAGAGAGATCAAGTACACGAATATCAATGATGTGTCGAGCATACCTTAGCTAGCATGCAACCTAGTAGAGATGAAGTTGCTCGAACTCTCCTCATTCAGCAGGCTTGAATCCACGAGAGTTTCCCAACTCTCTATCAATGAGTTGAATGAGCCAACAGTTCATCATGGAACTATGTAATTTTCGTTGTCGCAAGTTGATTTTCGATGCTGTGATTCCAGACAGATGGTCCTTCCTGAAGTTTAATGTTGACAAGTTTTCTGATTAGAAATATCCTATTGATTGTTGTCTTCTTCTCAAACCCGCTCTCCAGCTTCCTCTACAAAGAAAGATGTCCTCAGACACAAGGTGAAAAGCACCTTGCTCCAACAAATTCCTAATACATGTGGCTACTTTTTCATCTTAGTCTTTCACTCCTCAAGTTCCATATTAGTTATCTTCCTTTCTATACCAAGCAGTGGAAGGTACAAATCCTTTCAGGGAAGGAAATCCCACATCTTACTCTTTCAAATTGTATAGTTCTTCTCATAGAGATTAACCAACTGACTCGACATAGCTAAATCCATCAACATCAAAGTCGCATAGGAATCAACCAAAGGAAGAGAAAAATCTCATGATACCACTTGAGGCAGTCAAAGGAAGAGAAAAACCTCATCAAAGAAACATCTGACGAAGCCCGAACACCATTGTTGAAAGCCTTGGTATTTTTAATACTATAGATTCAGAAGACCAACTATAGAAAGATTTTCTAGGACCTTATATTAACGGGAACGCCAACATGGCCACTCCGCATAATGGTCTGAGATTCCCAGCCCTTATAGAACTACACACCTTTATTATCAACTGAGGAACTTCTTTACAAATAGACGAACGAGTAACTCCTTTGAAAGCAAAGATATCTTCATGTAGTTAGGGACCACTATTTGAAATTTACATCTTCAAAGACTTCTTCAAACGGTATTTGTAAAACCCCGTTATGGGCAATGTTTCCCTTTCAGTCAAGGTTTCCATCTCCAAACCCCAAATTTTCATGAAACTTTATTTGTGGCCATTCTTGGTTCAAGGGTTTACAAACCACGGCTTGATCCATAAACTCAAAAATGTGAAAAGAGTCCACATCAAACCTCATAAGCGAGGTTAGCGTGCTTGTCAAAACTCCGGTGAGGCCTTCTTCGATGATGACCTTCTTGAGAAGCTTTCTCCAACAACCATCTCAGATCCCCAATCATGTGATCTACTTTCTGGTGGATCCATAGGAAGCAATATCATGATAGAAACATATACTTTTCTATCACAAAATGCACGCTTGAAGTTGCATTCTCTCATGCCTTTGCTAAAGGCTATCATCTCCTATCTTCCACACGTTAGAATGATTTTATGCTCTTCCATAAGGTTTTAGATCCATCATCTTCTAAAGACCTCTATACATTTCTTATCATTTCTAGAAGATCCTAAAATATTCTAGAATTTTTTAAAATATTATAAAATTAATGTTACACTTCGTAACAGGATCCAAATGCAATATAAATATAGAATTAAATAGAGAGAGAGCAGCACCAGCAACTAACCAACTTGAAGACTACAAGAGCGTGAGCCTTGAGCTTGTGATTATTGTGGAGATCTTGCTCGGAGCAATCCTTGAAAAATGAGAACATCTCCCTTGCTTCATGTATGTTGTCCAGGAACCTAATCCTCAAAAACATATAGCATACATCAATTGTGCGAGTAATATGATGAATTTGCATTAATCAGATTTAGTGGAGGAAGTGCACGTATATCTATTATTACAGAAAAAATGTAATACAATCAAAATATTAATTCGAGCAAAGAGTGATTATATATGAAGCCGGAAATAAAGATACAATGACAGAATAGAAGGAATTTAGACAGAACAAGGAAAAGGATTAATAAACAACAGCAGCACTCTTTTCTATATATCTGCTGTAGAAGAAGGGAGCTGCTAACCTTGTCAAAGAAATCTCGTACAACAAATAAACCAAATGCAGTACAATGCTTCGAGTACAAACTTAGAAGAATACTATGGAAACTCTCTTCTAAGATCTTGTACTCACAATGAAATATACACCCATGTGTTTAACGTGGATACAAACTACTCACAGTAGCCACAAGCTAGACAACTTAGCTAATATACTATTTGGATTGGGTGGCTCTCTTTGGCGACACACCGAAGTGTTAAGGGTTACACATCTAACTCATACAAATATCATATCGAAAAGAAGAAAAAGAATACTACCACCGATCCAGTTGTAATAGTAAATAAGACAAAGTAACTTTGACGACAGCAAAGAGTCAGAGATGTCTCTCTATTCTTCTCATTCTTCTTCTCTAGCGACAAGAACGATGATAGAACTTTTGGAGAACGGAATATCCTACTCCAAATCAACACTATTGGACTTAACCTATCAGTGAAGATCTCTAAAGCTCTTTACATTGGAACTCGCTATTCACTCCGGTAATGTCTCTCCTAAGTAGCATCAACACAACGATGTGACACCACTGCCCTGGAGAGAATGGTAACCGATAACAAGCTTTGAAGCGATATTTCAAGGATGCCCCTGCATGTTCTATCCTGTGCAAGCACTAATTCTAATAGTTCAGTAATTGGTTGACTTAGCCTCAGCTAACCATTCGAAGGTCTAAGTGAATATCTGAACAAGAAACTTTTTTAATATGCGGACTTTTACAGACAATGTTTGCCAAAACCTCAATCTAGTCAAAGTTACCTTGCTCAAAGTTTGCTTCTTAAAAGAATCTAAGTTTTAATTTGATCAAGGATTCCCTTTCAACTGAGGTTTTCATGTCCTAATCCCAGACTTCTCTAAAACTTCACTTGTGGATTTTCTTTGTTCAAGATTCCAACTTTCAAATTGCGTGTCTAACCTCGTGAACAAACTTTGGCTAAGCTATCTTCAATGGCGACCACTTTCGAGGAGCTTTATTCGAAGCTTCTCCTCGGCTTCTTCCCACATCATCATAAGGAGGGAACCCCAATACTATTTATGTATTAATCTTTCAATCGTAAAAACTGAACAAACTCAAAATGTTAAATATTCCATTCACTTCTTTCAGCCTTATCCTCTTCAATCCCAGAGTTGCTTCAACTCCACAGACGCAAACATATTGGGTGTGTTTGTTTGTAAGGTTAAATTTAAGAAGGTTAAAATTAAATTTGGATAGAGATTTTTTATTGAAAGTTGTGAATGATGTGAAATAAAGTTAATTATTATGTTGGGATATGTGAGAGATGTGATATAAAATTAGTTATTATGTTGGAATATGTGAGAGATGTGATATAAGTTAGTTATTATTTTAGTAATATGTGTAGGATGTGAAATAAATTTAATTTTTAATATTAAATATTATGTGTGATGATATGCTTGGTTAAAATTAAACCAGGTTAATTTTAAACTCCTAGACAAACGGGGCCATTATGTTCAAAATCCAACCGATTTGAAACGCTCCTTGATAGTCAAGGATCTGTTTAAACTATCCATTATGCTTTTGGTAAAATTTATCAGTTTCGCCAACAGCCTTTTAAAGTACATTACTATGGATTTTGACAAGTTATAAACGCAGAGATAATATTGCATATCAATCTGTAGCACTGAAATCAGAACCTTAACATACACCAATCAAAAAAGAATATCAACTTTGTTCATAAAAAAAGAAAATAAAAGAAAAGACATGAAGCATTTCAAGCATCAGCTAGATCATCTTCTAATTATTTGATGTTTGTAAGGAATTAAGATTTAAAAACCACTTGGTGGAGAAAAATGAAGAAATAATCTCACTATTTCTTTTCATCTAAAGATGAAGAAGAGGTTGTGGTCACTAGTCAAGTAGTCAGGCTCGGAAAGGAGCCAGGAAAAGAACAAGCTGTCAAAATTATCAAAATTTGCATCCGAAGGAAGAATGTAATTTAGCTCAGTACTCACGTGAACTGATATATACAAGAGCAAGTTTATCTCAAGTAATTTTATGCAAGGGAATGCATGCATATAAATATAGTAGGTTACATAATAATATTTTGTCGGAGAAGATAACAAGAGAAGATCAGAAAATATTATATTAGATCATGAAACCTAATTACCTTACATTAAAAAATTACTAAAAGGCAATTTAATCAAAGATGCATCAAAATTTACCTAAAAGATTAAGGTTTGTTTAAACATTGAAAATATCGGAAATGCGGAACAAACAATTTAAAGCTATCACATGATTTCAATCTAACTAGTAATGTTCTCTCACAATGAAAGTGGGGTTCACTCTTTTTAAGAAATCAAGAAATTCAATAGAACAAAGAGAAATCAAGTCCGTTCCTTTTAATCCAATTCTAATTCTTTAATCCAGAACAACATTATTTCCTGTGATCCGATATCCTCAAATCACTTCATTTAATGTGTTTAATCTCAGGTTTAATCAAATTGTCAACCAAACAATTTTGTTTAAGATAAAAGCTCAAGAATCAATACTGAAATAAGAACTCTTTCTTAAATCCTGAATCAAAGATTCTTAATGAAAAATAATCCATAAAGCCAATCAAAAATAAATGCAGTTAGCTACTGATGATGTTGAGTGCTTACTCTTTGAAGAACCGAAGGCTAAGGGTGCCAAGGTTGGGCCGCATGAGCTCCTAGGATTCCATGATCAAGGCCTTCTGCCGCTCACCAAGCTCCATGAGTCATAATCTGAAAGAATGAAGGGCAAACATAGGAGAATAAGCTTTTCTACAGGCTTGGATGTGTCTGGCACAGGAGCAGCTCGGGTTAAGCTCGGCCCATTGATTTATAGATTGAGTCGAGTTCAGATCATTGCTCAAACATTTCTAGTTCGAGCTGGCTAGACTCAACCAGCATTTGATTTTGAGCCAGCTAGAACCTTGCTCGCGCCAGTTCGAATTTCTTAGTGAATTGAGAATTATTTTAGGAAAAAAAATCAAACATTTTTTATTAGTTTTTAAACATGAATCAATTATACTCATCGGCTTGCCCAACACGTACTCTAACCGATACATTTTACATTCTTTTTATAAAAACAATAAACAAAAATATTATATAAACAAGTTATATCATTTTATTTAAAAAATAAAACTCAAGCTAAGTTTGATCCAATATGACTATGGCTTGAACTTAACTAAATAAATATACAAACTATAAATCTAACACATGGCTCAGCTCAAAAAACTCTGACTCAAGCTCAATTCAAGCTAATATTGATCCAAACATCGAGCAATTAACGATCTTCATGCCAAATTCTTACCCCTACATAGAAGGAGGGACATGGGATCTCACATACTTTCCATGTGAGAGGTGAAAATCGAGTGAAGAACCCAAATGTTGGAAGAGATTTCACAAACCTATCCAACTTTTTAGAGAGCTGATATCTGTAGACTAAATTTCTCTTATCTAAACAGAACATGCCACACTAACATATGGGAAAACAAAACCTTGACACAACACAGTCTATTTAACCAACTTAAAATGATCAAAAACCAAGACAGCAAGAAAATATGAAGAATCATGGTCAATTCCTGTGCAAATATAATGGTATATTAAGGCAAAACAAAATTCTCAAAACCTTTCTTGCAACAACAATAACAGTCTTAATCTCAACTTCTTGAGGTAGGTTATATAAAATTTTCTTCTTCATTTAACTCTATGTAAACCAACACTCACCATGGGAGTCAGTGATTTGAGGTCATTTTTTTTATCAGCCTATCACAAGTGATTTTGGTTTGCCCCAAAACCACCCCCCCCCCCACTCTCCTCTTAATATTGTGACTTGGATCCTCTCACAATGACATATAAGAATTTCTAATGATCAAAGATAGACATAGTCAAACCACTTTAAAGGCTTAAATATTTACTAATAGCACATGAGAATAGCTGAAAACACTCATGTATTGATGAGTTACCACAAGTTGCAGCATATACAAGTGGATGAATCATATGTAACAAATTAATATTACAGTCCATCAGCTGGGATCAAGTCCTAGTGGTTGGCTCCTACAACTATAGGCCTTTGCATGCGGCCGACAATAATGAGATACCAAGGAGCATTTGTCTCATACTATAGCCCCGATGATGAGAGGTATGTTCTTGGTTTGAATGCACTTAATGAATTTCAAAAATGCACTTTAATGGGTGGATCCAATGTGTGGATTGTTACATGAGAGAAGATTGTAAATGAGAATGGTTGAAATAGAGCCACATTGGTGAATTATCAAAAGTTGTGTTTATATACAAGTGAGTGCCTCTTGGCCATAAGCATAGCTATGAGTGTCCACTCACATACATATTGAATCCTCCCCTTACTACCCTAACATCCCAAGTTAATTCTCTTTTAGATGAGAAGTATTTATCTCACATTGTGGCCTCGATGGTGAGAGGTAAGCTCTTGTTTAGCATCCACTTGGTGGGTGGATCCAATGTATGATTTCTTATATAAGGGAGAGATTGCACATAAGAATAGTAAAAAATAGCACCACATTTGTATATTATCACAAGTTGTGTTTATATACAATTGGGTGGCCCTTGCCTATAAGCATGGGCTTTCAGATTAATGGAAATCCATAAACTCGCATAGTGGGTTCCCTCGTTGCTCCCCTAACAACACCCCAAGTTAATCCCCTTTTGAGTTATGAAGCAATCACATTATGGCACTGATGGTGAGTGGTAAGCTCTTATTTGCATACGCTTGATGGGTGGACCCAAGGTATGATTCTGTTGTGAAGGGGATATTATATATAAGAATGACTGAAAATATTGTTAACAATACATTCATATTCCACAGCAGGTATCTTACCTACAGTGAAAAAGATAAAGAGTGTGTTCTATTGGAGAGGAAACAGAAAAACAACCACGAAGGTGTTTAGATAATGTCAAATCTTCCAAAGAAAGAAAAATGAAACCACACCATATCTAGGACTTTTGCAACATTTCCCAATGCCAGAAAGGTTGTTGATAGACATTTTTATGGATTTTGTTGAAACAATTATAAATTATCTTTGCCATTTTATGGGTGAGACAATAAAATAAAATGTGCATACTTTGTTTGTGATTACTACAAAGATTTTATCTTTGCCATTTTATCATAAAATCTTCCAAAGTAGAAAACAGCTTCTTGTAAAACTATTAGAGTTATTATCGAAAATAGACCCAAACAGTGGGAAAAATGACTCTCATGTAGAATAGTAGTATAATACTAATTACCACACCTCAGCCAAAATGACATCTTATGAAGCTCTCTACAGCCAGACACCATCTCTCTCAATTCGTTATACAGCAAAAGAAGTAGATTCAGATGCAATAAAACAGAGCTTACTTGACAGATAAATCATGAGGAGGTTATTAAAGAGAAATTTGGAGAATCCCCAGAACAGAATGAAGCAGATGGCGGATAATCATAGAACTGAAACAATTTGAAATTGGTGATTGGGTCTATAGCTCACAGGAAAAGCCATAATCAATCACCAGAGCACTTCGGTCCATTTCAGCTAGTAAGCCAAAACAGGATCTATTGCCTACATATTACAATTACCAGATGGTGCAATTATACATCCAGCTTTTCATGTTTCTCTTTTGAAGAAAAAAGTAGGTTCAACACCTGTACAAAGGTGATCCGTCATCTGATAATGAACATATACAAATACAACTCAAACCAGTAGCCATTTTAGACAGAAGATTGGGAAAAAAGAAAGAATAAAGCTGCTGTAGAGCTGTTAAGTTAGTGGTCCAATACAAGCAGAGAGGATGCTACTTGGATTGATGTAGATATACTTCAGTCACAATTTCTATGTTTCAGCATAGACCCTTGAGGACAAAGGTTCCTAAGGGAGAGGAATTGATACGGTTGAAGGAGAGGCTGACCATTTATATTGTTAATTCATAAATTGTCTATCTTGTGAGAGAAGAGGGACATTGTTGCACGCCAAAAACCTGAGGTTGCAAAATCCAGTGAAAGAACCCGGAGATCTATTAAACCACTCTAGAAGTTCACTTGACGATGAAGAAGAAAGAAGAAGAAGAAGAGAGAAAGACAATGGGGATAACGACGAAGCCAAAATTCAATCCATTTCAGCATGTCTCCCTGCTACACGCAAAGCTATACTATTTCAAAGGCGTAAAAATGGCTACAAGACTCAAATACACAGCGAACCATATCGGACATGAATGAAATAACAGTTCTCCCATCTTCATCTTCTTCTACTTACGATATATTTCTTTTCATCGTTCCTAGTTCCAATACCTTGATTTCAGCAGTCCAATTGAGCAGTTCATCAAATGGAGAGAGAAGTACAGAAAGGGGAGCCTGGGGATGTGAGGAAGAAGCTCACCTCTCTCTTCTTCCTCGACTCCGCGGCGCACGAACGATCTCCATGATGCCCTAGGCATCGCATTTTATTTATAAAGGGATAATAATTAATAACCTACATTCTAAAAAGATTTTTTATTATTTTTAAAAACTTTCAAATATTATTTAAATTTAGATGTATTTAGTTAAATTTTATCTAGATGATTTTATAATATAGATTTTAATATTATTTAAATATTTATATTATTTTTAAATTAATATTTATTTAATCTAATATTATTATATTAAAAAATAAAAATTAATTTAATATCACTTCCCTTCATCACAATTTATAGCTAATAAAATATTTAGATATTACTTAATTTTTTATAATATCTTGATGTTATTTTGCATTGATAATTTTATAATTTTTTTATAATATTAGCTAAATATGCTATTAAATTAAATAATTAATTTTTTAAATAATATAATATTATAATAATACTAAATTTAATGCCATCTTAGTGCCAAATTAAGTATGTTAACTAGTCTTTCTATATTAGAAATATATTAGATAATTATTTATTATAAAATTCAATTGATTTGTGTTTGTCTCAGTACATCACTAATGCGACATCAAGTTATTAGGTGACCAAATAAATTTTGAGGGCTTTCGCACATGTTAGTAAGATGTTTCTATTCTTTCAAATTTGTATTGCATCCAACTCTATTTTATGCGTTAATTAGACGACCATAATTTTGCGACTTAAATTGTTTAAATTCACGAATTCTTTACTGATTTTGAATCAGTTTAAGCACCATATCAACCCAATCTTTGCAGTATGAGTTTACATAATTTTCAAGAATATTCAATATTTTTGAGGAGTTTTTCAAACTTTTTTATATTTTACCAAATAAAAGAATTTAAATTATTTAATTAGTTGCATTTTAATACCAAATTAGAAATAAAATTTACCCAAATTTTAATAATTGTCGCACCAATATTACTCCACATATTTTGTAAATTTTTTATGAGTTTTTCTCATGATTTTCTTAAAAGTTATAATTCTAGTGTGATTAAACCTCGAACAATTTAGTTTAAACTACTTTTATCGTATTAGATTTTAATTGAGCATCTTCGTTACTGATCATCAAATTCTAAAATAAGAGATTGACAGTAAGACGTGTAAGACAAAGAAAAAGGAAACCAAAGAAGACAGACAGGCAATGTGCACGTACTACTAACAACAATCAATTCAATCTCGCACGACTTTTTCATTGTGCAGTAGTCCACAAATCTGGATCTAATACAAACAAAATTCTGAACCTTTCAGGTTTCAAAAAATTGTGTAAATAAAATTCAGCATAATCCAATCAATAAGTTCTTCTACTACCTACAAAGTTCATGTGAATTCTTTTGAACTAGAGTCCTTTTCTTGTTTGCTTTAAACAAGGATTCTTGTTTTTTGCTCCTGTTTAAAGCAAACAAGTAAAGAGAAAACAAGAAAGAGAGTGAAGGTACAAGAAAATGGGAGAAAAGAGGAGCTGGTGCTGAACACATTCATGAGAACCACCTCTTCTCCTTCTTTGTTGATTTAAGCTGAAATGCTAGCCCTTCGCGCTCAGCTTCAACTTCAGCATATTGCAGGCTCATGTGGAGGTAACGCTCCTTCATCTCTTTCAGCTCTGCTTCTAGTGACATAATTTTGCTGGTTTGTTCAGCATTTGCATCATTCTCACTGGAACTGGGAGGAAAGGGGAGAGAAAAAGAGAGGTATTTTTCGACTGATAATTTATCCTGTGGAATTTCCTCCTTGTACTGCACTAATTCCAGCTCTAGCAACTGAACTTTCTTCATGAGTTCCTTTTTTTCTTCATCCAAGCATTCTATTCTCGAGCAATGTTCACTGTTTAACTTCTTTATTTGCTTGATCTCATTCATTGTTTCAGCTTCTTGTGCACATGATCCCTCCAACCTCAACAGTTTTTCTTCTAAGGCAATCTTAATACGCCTATCATCTTCACTATCATGCAAAGACTTCTGCAAATTTGAGATCATTTCTGCAAATAATACCTTTTCTGCCTTCAATTCTCCGCATTCTTCATAAACTGTGCACAATTGATCTTCTAGTTTCTCATTTTCAAACTGAGCATCTTCAAGTGAACTCTTGAGGAATAAGATTTCATCCTGAAATTCCGTTACTTTCTCTACCAAAACCTTCAAGCTAGAATATTCTTCCATAATCTGCTGTTTTTCATACTCAGATGCTTTTAGCTTTTGCTCTACTTCATTAGCCATACTTCTTGCAATTTCTTCACTGGGTCTAATTGATTCTGCCATTCTCTCCATGTGCAAAATGTCTGCCTTTAAAATTTCTTCACTCTGTTTCGAGGCATTTAACGACTTAACAAGCCTTTCAACCTTGTTTTCAGATTCCTGTGTCAGAGCATGAATCTGGGTTTCATAAAACTCAACTCTGTCCTGAAGCTCCTGGAGACTAACTTCAAGTTTACTTTTATCAGACTGCAGAATGGAAACTTCTCTTACAGCTTTATGTACTTCTACTTCAGCTTGCTGATTTGCTGCAAGTTCTCCTTTAAGACCAACTATGAGAGCCTTACAATCTTCAAGTTCCAATCTGCTGGATTCCTTCTCTTCTGAGAGTCCTCCTAACTGTGCTTTTAATTGCGATTTCTCGGCCTCCAGCTGAGCTATGTGAGCCTCCAGTTCACACATGTCTATTTCAAGCTTTGATGATTTCTGCTCGAGCATCTTATTGGTTGACGAATGTATGTCTAAATTGCAACTAAGAATTATCATCTCATTTCGGACATCATCTAAGCATTTCGAGGTGATCCTCTTTTCCCTTTGTGCAACAGCTAAAGCTTCCTCTACCTGACTCTTTTCCCTTTCTTTCAGTAACAATGCATCCTTATACTCATTTTTCAAGTTCACCTCTTCATCTATTTTTCTCAAAAAATCCTTGTATTCCTCAACCTTATCTTGTAGTAAAGAATTCAAATTGATAAAATCAATCAACATATTTTCCAGTAATTCTCCCTGAGTGGCTTCATCATTGAAGTTGGAAAGCACAAAATCAACACCGAATTTGTTGCCATTTTCGGAATAAGGATCATGCCCATAACTTAGGTTTCTGGCCTGAATTGCTGCAAGCTGAAGCTGCTTATTTATCTCACACAGCAAACTTGGTTTTTCTAAGGTGATCCTCGACTTCACAACCTCAGGACCCTGTCCAATAACAGCATCACAATACTTGGAGTCAGCAGCTTCAAGACTTTTGAGCTCTTGTTGCAGTTTATCTGATAGCAAAGTCTTTTCACGAAGCTTTAAATCAAGATCACCAGCTTGATCCTTATAGTGGTGGACCTTGATCTCAAGATCAGTATATTTTTTCTCCAGTTCTTCCAGCAGGCATACTTGAGATTTAAGCTGTCCAGCATCAGCCTCCAAACTTTCAGGCATGTTGTGAAAATCAACACTTGTTTCCTCATTCACATCATTCCTTGACTCTTTAAGCTTATAAAGGAGTTCCAGCTTTTCCTCTGTAAGTTCAATGCAGTCCCTCTCCAGCTTCTCCACCTTCACTCTTAAACCTTCAATACCTTGCATTAGACAGGGATCGCCCTGATACAGATTGTTCAGCTTTTCTTCTAGCATGTTGATCTCTACTTCTTTGTCAGATAGCTTCCTAGCCCATTTTGCCTCAGTATTCTCTAACAGAGATGACTCAAATTTCTGTTCATTTACAGTTTTTTCAAGTTCCTCAAGTACAGCTACAAGTTGAAGATTTGCTTCATGTGATTTATTCAGCTGCATGAAAAGAATGCTGTTGGATTCTTTCAGGTAATTCAGTTCATCTTCTAGATGCTTTTCTGCACATCGAATAGCTTTATCTTTCCACTCATCTATATCTCTCCAACCACTTTTCTTCGTCTCCTCCAGAGACAATTTCAGTTGTTCGAGTTCCCTGCTCAAATAATCACGCTCATTGATTGTAGCAGATAGCTCGATGTGCAGCTCTGCCTGCAGCATGGATTTGAATGAGCATTCATTTTTCAAATTTTCAAGGTCAATTTTTAACTTCTGGCCATGCCTTTTCCACATGTTGGCCTCATCTCTGAGCTCATCAATAGTTTCTTCAGCAGCTTCAAGGAGATCTTTAGCAGAACCAGATGTATTAAGTGATAGAGCAGTATGCCTCTCTGCAGCATTTTGAGTGGCAGCCGCTTGCCACTGATCTGGAGTCGAATAGCACGAGGCCTTTGAATTGAAGGACGAATGATTTGATCGAGAACAATCTTTGATAGGTCCAGCACTGGAAGTTGCACTAACATGGGAGCCAGAAGGAACTTGCCTTCCAATATGTGAACTGCCCTTTATACTGTTTGCAGGAGAGAACACTGCCCTTCCATGAGAATTTTCAGCTGAGTTTGAACTAAGATTTGAGCTTGATACTGACAAAACTGTATCCTGCAGACAGAAAAATTTAGCTGTCTTGAGTTCTTCAAGAAGATCCCATGAATATCTTCTTCATTTACTTCCAAAGAATATTACTTTTTTGCAGATATAAACATCTCTAAGCGAGCACGCATAGAAATCAGTGAAACAATATGCAAGAATAACTACCAAATTAGTACAATTTTTCAAAAGAGAGGCATCTTCAAATAATAATAGGAAATACAACTGACAAAAAGCAGGGAATGTTGTTCAAATAGACATTTAATCAGGGAAATCCTGTAAGTGGTAGATATTCAGAACTTCATCATGGTCCGGATGGATGGTAATGACTGGAATTCAAGGCAGATGAAGGAGAGTGGAAACTTAAAAAGGTGTTAAGAGTTTGGTGACTTAAATCTTATTTGATTTGACCAGAAAAGCTCGCGGTGCGACAATTTTGGAAAAAGAAAATATTTTAAAAATTGGATTTTGGGATCAGATGGTGGTAGTGGAGAGATGGGGACGAGTATCAACTTATTCTATTTTGACTCAATCTTAGATCTAGGGTTTATTTTTCTATATATATATATATTGCTTTGTTTCCTAGAGCGGATGTATTTTAAATAACCTATAGCCACCGACAGAAATTTCTTCTCCGTACTCAATTTGATATAATGATCTCCTTTGCCCGTGATACTTCCCCGATGTTGAGGTTTTTCATGTAAATCTACATGTCCTTGTCTTTATATTTCTTGTTGTTTATCATTTTGTTATATTAAAAGGTATCCCGAATCGTTAAAATGCTGACAAAAGCAAGAGTGACATATCATGCTGGTAAACAAAGCTTACAAAAACAAGAACACAGAACATGAACATGCTGAATACTTCGGGAATACAAGGAAAATGTGGAACAACAAAGAAGGAAATAAGAAGGCATAAACATCTAGAAAATAATTGCTTTCTTCACCATCAAATTCTCATAATTCTAGCATTATTAGCTTATATGACAGTAGGAAAAAATTTCTTATAGAACGTAGCCGGCTGTTATGAGATGAACCAAAAGAAAACATACCATATTTAAATGTTCATCCACATGTGAAGCTCCTCCTGACTGATTACTTGAAAAAGATTCAACACTTTGGTAGCATGCACTGTCAGAGATATCCGATTTATTACCAGTGTCAGCATCATCAACTTTCAGACCTGCGACATGAGAGTCCGTTCTCCTCAAAACATTTTCATCCCTGCAATGTCAACAATATCACCAATGAATCAAAATGTAAATACTGGTAAGTTTCATGAACAATTACAAAAAAATGAACCTGAATTTGGCCTTCGGGTTAAAGCATTGAATTTTGACCTGCACATCCATTAAAAATGGATATTATCATGGTAGCACAGTTAAGAGAGCCATCAAGATGGTGGTGCCTAAAGTATAACTGCTACTATAGATAATAACTCCATCTGAAGTCGAAATTTAAGTGTGCAGAAATTAACAAACATGCAATTAGTGTACTCTAAAACACAGAATTGTTGCCTTTAATATGCCTAAAAACTTCAAATCAACTTGCAGGGCAAAAGAGTGGTGATAAACTAGTTTAAACTTGATGTAATTAATATACTCTAAATGCAAACCCTTAAGAACTAACAATTCCAGCAGCTAGCACCTTTTTTAAAGCTCATTTAACTGGATCATTAAACTCTCATAATAATATAAAAAGGTATTTTTAAGTTTATGAGGGTTAGAATATAAAATTATTCCTGAGTCATAACCTACAGGATTAAGCTTTTAAGGACAATTGGTAGCTAAATATTTAATATGATATTAGAGCCAGAAGATTTCAAGTTTGAACCGTGATGAATCTCTAGCATAAAGATAAAAAAACAAAACCATGTAAATGTTGTAAAGAGAATAAGTTTACGCGTAAAGGGGTGTATTAATTCTAGGTTATAACCTACAAGCTTAACTTTTTAGGTCAATTAGAAATTAAAGATTTAACAAAGACTATAATCATTTCCTGTTTAAATGGATTCAGCTTTAGGTGAAACAAAAGTTCATTGAAAAGGCCCACATGAACTGTAAATTTAAATCTTCAGAAGAGTAATTTGATCGAAGAACACCATTTGAGGCACTAGGTACCTGTAAAATTGTGTCATACTTGCATTTGTTTAATGGCAAAGTTAGAGGCCCCGAATCACTTAGTTCTACATACTCTTCCAAATTCAAAACCACCTCTCCCAGGGAACCTCTCCTACCTGATCCCTGTAGCATCAATTTTCAAAATTGATCACCATATTCAATATCAAGCAATATCTGAGTGAGTGTTATGATCAAAAGTAAATTCCATAATGAAAAGCAGAGCATATTTTCAGACCATGGAAATGACAAACTTGTATAAGCACTCTTCAATGGCTTCCATCCCAGCAACTTGATATAGAGGAATAGATTCAAATAAAGCCTCTGTCCATTGACAGGTTCCTCTGCAAGCAGTTGCTTTGTTAGACTTCGCAATAGTCTTTCCAGTTTCGACTGAGATGATTGAAATAAAAAGTTTATCCCATCCATCAGGCACCTGTTATAAGAAACATATCAGTCTAAGGCTCATTTCATTGAAAGGTTGATTTGAGTAAAGAAGAGAAAATATATTAATTTATAAGTTTGATAGAATATAAAGTTATTTTAATATTAGTAGGCATATAATATGTAAAATAAAGTTAATTTTAATGTTAAAATTTATGTTGGATGTAAAATAAAACTAATTTTTTATATTAAAATTTATAAAGAATTTATAATATTAATAAAATAATAGTAAGACTCTTGTGGGCCTTCAACCAAGCAAGGCCTAAAACTACAAAAGACATAATTAATGAATACACAAAATGAAGAATAATGCTGAGTCAACAAAAAAACATACACTAATGGGCATTATTTTGAAAAATAAATGTAGATGGCATAAATCGGGCGAGCAGGTCTGTAACATCTCTTGATCCAAATATAGAGGTATTATAACTTTGACTTTAGGGAATTGCATAACTTGAGTATTTTCTAATACTACTTCAGCTCAACTATGCTTAACTATGGAATTCTCATCATAAACCTCATGATTTTTTCCCTTAAATGTGCCTCTATCATTTGAGATTACGTTATCTATCTATATAGCTCAAGAACTTCTCTCTATTTTTGATGCAGGACGATCATTCCTACACCCCTCCACCTAGAAGCCTGCTAGGAGCCGCTCCATATCCGGGTGATTCTAATTCACTCACATGAACATCACCCCAGTGATCACTCTCCGCTCTCTTCGATCTCAAGTCGTCACAGGCCCATTAGCTTTTGTCTGATTTGTCCTTGAACCACATTGTGCTGAAAGAGGTCGACTCTAATAACATATTGTAACATCTTGTGATCTAAATATAGATGTATTATCTGCTTTGACTTTCGGGAACTGCATGACTTAACTAATCCCAGAAAATCATCCATCCCAATACTATAAGTACACTTAATTACGAAATTTTTCATGTTTACCCAAAAAGTCATTTCTATCATTTGGGATCATATTATCTACTTATACAGCTCAAAAACTTCCTTCTCTTTCTAATGCGAGATAATTCATTTCTATGCCCTTTTACCTAAAAGTCAGCCAAGAGCTGCTTCTTATCCAGGTGATCACTCCCCACCCTTTTCAGTCCCGGGTTGAATTTTTTTCATCCTAGAAACTTGCAATGAGCCATATATAGTCTTAGTCCTTGGCCTTGAAGATCACTCCCCACCTCATCGAGCCAAGTCATTACAATCCCAGCACCTCACATATAATTTATCCTGAAATCACATCATACTATGGGATGTTAGCTGTAATGCACCCAACACAATTTGTTGATGAGCCTTTTGCTTATGCATAAAGCTATTTAACTCAGAAGTCAAAACACATAACAACTCTACTTCATCTCCAAAAACATCTTCTCCCACATAATTTTCAATATCTTCACTAACACATAGGGGTCGTTTGGATAGGGTGGGTTAGCTGGGGTAACTTAAGTTAACCCAATTAACCCACCAAACGCTTAAAAATGCATTATTTTACCCCTAGGTTAACAAACCCAGCGGGCTTCCCTTACCCCGCCTACCCCTAGGTTTAGCTACCCCATCTCGCGTGCGAAGCCTTCATGAGCGGTTGGGTTGTCCGTGCTAGCTGCCGGATGATGGCGTCGCTTCAGGTGCGGTGTCAAGTGAGATCTTCCGCTCTGAAACGCAGGCCAACGCAGTGCCTCTCCGGCAGCGGCAAGCTTCTGGGTTGGTGACGGTAAGTACTGTTGGTTTTCTCTGCGGTGGGTTCAGGTAAACGTTGTTCCTTCCTTTGATGCGGTGGATTCCGTCTGCCCTAACTCTAGATTTGTCTTCTGTCACTTTTCTCTATTCCCTTCTTTGACGCGGTGGATACCGTCTGCCTGCCCTAACCCTAGATCTGAGTTCTGCGGTGGATACAGTACTACAGCTTATCTCAGCCATTTGCTTTCTCTATTTTATCTTGCTTCTGTGGTGTTCATGAGATTCTTGCTGCAGTTAGCTTACCGTTGTGGTTGTTCACTTCTCAGAAATTTTTCTGAGGGCTGAAATTGCATTGTGATGAGCTGGATTTGTGTCATGCAACTTATGTTACCATTTTCATTATCATATTACCCTATGATGCTTATTATCTTGCTGTTATTGATGTATTTTTTATAATCTATAGCCATGTTAACATGCTGATTAGCTGAATTTTATTTTATATAACTCATGTTACTTCTTTCATTGTCATGTTACTCTTTCATGCATGTCATGTGCAAGCAGATAGTTGCTAATGTTCATTCAAAATTTTTGGTGAATTTCTTTTATGAATAATATATTAATATCTTTTCACACATGATTTTCCTTTTATTAAACCCCTATTACTTGCAACCTAGTTCAAGTGTCATTGTTGCATGTAATTCGTGATTTTATATGTTAAAGTCAGTCACATTAATTTATTTCTTAAAACTCAGTCACATTAAGCAATATGAACTTCAGATTCTGACGCATGGGGCAGAAGAAGCTATTAATTAGGAAATCCTCATCAAACATGTCTACTGAAGAACTGGTCCAGTCTACTAATGAAATTACTCAGACGAATCATTTAAATCCAAAAGTGGGTAGAAAAACAAGAGATCCAAATTACTCTGACGAAGAAAGAGATATTTTAATTTTACTAATTTCTGAAAAACACAATAATTGAAATATTGTTAATGGAAATCCAACGTCCTTGGTATGGACTGAAATAAGTAAAGCCTACAACACCTACGTAGGTACTAAAAAAACAGTGCAACAACTTAAAAATGCATGGAAAACTTTGAAAAAGAAATATCGAAAATATCAAGAACCCGTTGGGCGTAGTGGATGGGGATGGGATCCGATTAACAACATACCAGATGCCATAAATGACTTATGGGATGAAATCTTCAGGTGTGAAAAACATTTATCTGTTATTTTTGTCACTGTTACATTTTTCTATCCTTTCAATTTATAGTTTTGATCTTTGTAAATTCACCCTGAATATGAATCGTTAAGGAGAAAATCTTTCAAGCACTACAAAGCAGTTGGCGTCAGGAATACTTATGCATTAGGAAATCACGCAAGGTCCTCTGTGAACTACGTCTCAACAGGCGAGTCACCGGAGATGGACTATAATGTTCACGAAAATGAGAATAATGATTATATCCAGGATTTGGGTAATGGAGAAGGTTCAAGTTTTGCTGAGAACTATATTTTCGTTGAAGATAACGACGCAACATGCGAACCTTCTTCTTCAAGTGGAGGTAAACGTGCTGCTGAAACTTCTCAGCAACCTAGGCGATGAAAAAAAAGTTTAACTAAAGAAGACGCATAGTCGATGTTAAACGAAGCAAAGAACAAAACAAATATTTCTTTGTAGGCAATGCAACGTGCAATGTCGTATACTGTGGAGGATGCTATGAAAAAGTTAGCATCTATGCAGAATCTAACGGATACTGCACTTTGTGCATTGATAAATGCATTTAATGAAACTCCTAATAATATCACAGTGTTTATAATATTTGATGGGTCCCGCTTAACAACATGTGTTGCAGTAACTGTTATGTGACATGCTCAA
This sequence comes from Apostasia ramifera, assembly GCA_019297695.1. Taxonomy (NCBI): domain Eukaryota; kingdom Viridiplantae; phylum Streptophyta; class Magnoliopsida; order Asparagales; family Orchidaceae; genus Apostasia; species Apostasia ramifera. Next base: position 170,383 of record JAEMOT010003977.1, on the reverse strand, counting down.
TTTGGAAGAATGTCGATATTTACTGACAAACTAAACCCATCTTTTGATCTGCCCCCTCTTTTTTAGTCTTTTTTTATGTTATAATAATTGTGCTGGAAATAATTTTGATTCGTCTGTACTGTCAGTAAAAGTAATGTTGTGTGATTATCATGTACGCATGATTTGAACTATTATTAAAGTATTTTGGTAAAGTAATAAAGATTATTAGTGTTTGGATATTCAAGAACAGCATAAATATATTATTAAATGTACTTTTTTGACATCAGATTACAGATGAATATTAGTTAGTTTTATGACAATGAAGTTGCAAACGTCATAACAAGCCTGCAAGAAAAAGCAGCATTATTAGAAACTATTCATGAATTTGCTGAATTAGATCAATCAAGTTCAAGAGTCCCTAGAGTTATATATGATAGACCGTATCGTGGTAATTTGTATGTTCATGAGATCTTGAATGGGCATGATATCTGAGCATATAATTATTTTTGTATGTTTGCGCAAGCTTTCATAGGATTGAGAGACATGTTAGTGGACCGTGGTGTCCTAAGAGACACTCGATTTATGCCAGCTGCAGAACAATTAGCTGTTTTTCTGAGAGTCGTTGCACAGGCAAATAGTTATCGCGGTGTCTGTGAATTTTTTCAACACTCATTGGAGACTGTTAGTCGAAATTTTAGACAAATCCTGCAAGGTGTACTAGCATTAAGGGATGATTTTATTGTACTTCCAAATGCAAGCAGCTCATGTCATTCTCATATTTGAAATAAATCACATTTTCATCCATATTTTAAAAATATGCTTGGTTCTATTGACGGAACACATATTCCTGCAATAGTTCCTGTTTGTAAGCAAAATCAATACAGAAACAGAAAAGATTTCGTATCTCAGAATGTTATGGTTGTTGTCTCTTTTGATCGACAATTTGTATTTGTTGCGACTGGGTCAGAAGGATCGGTTGGTGACATGCGTGTTCTCAGATGGGCAATGAAACACGGTGGTTTTTCAGTACCACAAGATAAGCTAAGTTAAATAATAATTTTTATTTATTCCTTTATCTAATAATTATTTACAGTTAAGGGTCTGTTTGTTTGTAAGGTAAAATTTAACAAGATTAAAATTAAACTTGGATAGAGATATTTTTTTATTGAAAATTGTGAATGATGTGAAGTAATGTTAGTTATTATGTTGGGGTGTGTGAGGGATGTGATATAAAGTTAGTTATTATGTTGGGATATGTGAGGGATGTGATATAAGTTAGTTATTATTTTAGTAATATGTGTAAGATGTGAAATAAAGTTAATTTTTAATATTAAATTTTATATGTGATGTGATATGCCTGGTTAAAATTAAATCAGGTTAATTTTAAACAGGTAAACAAACAGGGCCTAAGTCTTTTTTTTTGACGCATCAGGAAAGATGTATTTGGTTAATTCTGAATATGCTAATAACGACAAGCTGTTGGCACCAATACATCGAGTTCGGTATCATTTGAGTAGTTTTCGTAATCGTACATACCGAAGATATGAGTCCCCGCAGGAGCTATACAGTCATAGACATGCTCAGCTTAGAAATGTAGTTGAGCGCACATTTGGTATATTAAAGAATCATTCAAAGTGTTAACAAATCATTCCCCTTTAATGTACAAGCAGATACTGTGCTTGCATGTTGTATATTGCATAACTATATTGGCAGATATCATGGTCATGATACGTACTTCAACATGCGCGAGGCTGACACAGAGCATGATGAAAGTTTGGATGATGACGCGGAAGATGAAAATCCGATAAGACATCATTGAACATCCACAAGCGAACAACGAAAAGGGGAGATTATCCGATCAGGCATCATTGTACAGTTATGGATGAATCAGGTTATATTGTGTTATACATTTATTATATAAACATAGCACTAGTTATTATGTCATTATTACCTATTATTTATTTGTTGTAGGGATCGATGAATCGGTGATGATGATGATGACGATTACTTGTACAAGAACGTTGGGTTGAATGAACATTGGCAACATATCATTTTTTTATTTCTCGTGTTGAAGATTGTACTATTTTTGTGATTGTATAACAAACTATAAGTTATATCATGTTGTTGGAAGTTTGTTATTTTAATATTTACTGATTACATTTTGAATTTGAAAAGTCGTTTCTTTATTTTCGTCTTTTGTTTTATTTACTATCCTGGATTAAGCTATTAATTTATCAAATACAATTTATGCTTATCCCAGGTTAACCCAGTTTATTATCCAAACAAAAAATCGCATTAAACCCCTTACCCCACCCGGGGTAAGTTATTAATGAGGGTAAGCTACCCCGGGTTAGCCTGTCCTACCCCCGATCCAAACGGTCTCATAGATAAACACAAAGGCTGATCAAAATTCAAGCTCTCCAATCCACTTTCAACTAAAAGAACCAACAAACCAACGAAACCTACTTACCTAGCCCAACGATCCAGACCTAGAATTTCTGCTTAAACCAGATGAAGGTCAGTGCGCAGCCCCAATTGGAGCGTATCAATGGAGAACTTTGATTTCAAGCCAAAAAAATCGAGAATCAAAAAACTTTTTAAGAATCAGCAAAATCACATCACCTTAAGCGCCTGTAAATTGGAGAACTTGAACTCCACCCTCTCCCCCACTTTCGCCGACCTGTTCCTACTCAACCTAAACATCTCTCTTCCGAGCTGCCTCTCCCTCTCCAATGGCGTCAATCCCCATGAGGCAGAGCGGCCTCATGGGGGCATCTTCTTAAAAAGATTTAATAGAACAGTTGGAATCAGTGGGAAGGTTGGGGAGGAAGATTCTTTGCCGCAGATCGCCATCATCGCCTGCATTTGCTCCCCATGGCTGAACGATTGATGATGATTTTTTAAAATTTAATTATTTAACAAAATAACTCTGAGCAAAATATTATTTTTCATAATAAACTGATTTTTAATTGTAAATAATTTTTAAAAAATTTATTTTACATATTTTAATTTTAACCTTAATAAAATTTATTTATAGAATGTAAATACAATTATATTCAAATATTTACATATAGTTAGATAATTTATATAAATGTGCATTTCAATATATATATATAGATTAACTGATTTTTAATTGTACTTTTTAATCTAATTTTTAATTTTGAATATAAATATAACTTAAAAAATAGTCACAGGAAATAAATGAAATTATACAAAAATGCACCATAGTTATATAAATTTTAAAATTTTAAACTATATAAAAATTTTGATATATTTTTATGTTTATTTTACTAAATTTTGTACAAAAAATGTTTTTTAATTTAAATTATATTTAAAAATTTATTTCTATATAATAATAATAATAAATTTTAAGAATATTTATATATACCACCCCTAAAATTAATACAGAATTACAAATATTACCCTTCAATCAAATTGAGGGAGATCTCATTTATCTTATTAAAAAAATAAAAATTTAATTATTTATTATTATAAAAGAGTGACGTTGTAATTATATATTTAAAGTATAAAATTATAAATTTAAATATTTAATTTTGAGAGTAAAATGAACAAAAAAAATTTAACTTTAATGTTGGCATATCTGATAAATATAATATGTATTAATTGATTTTTTTTATTGCACTTTTTAATCTAATTTTCATGAACATCCCACCTGGCCAAAACTCTTACAATTTCTTTTCATAAGTCGCTGTTTAGTGCAAGAATCAAAATCAAGATCAAAATAGTACTAATTTAAAAAATAATAATAATAAATAAATAAATTTTTACTATATTTTATACAAATTCTAATATAAAAAATATTATTTTTTTTCACATATATAATTATTTTCAATAAAATTATCAATTTTATTTCACATCCTACGTCAAAATATTTAGATTCAAGTATTTTGATTTAAAATATGAAATAAAATTAATATTTTTATTGAAAATAATTGAGTATGCAAAAAAATATTATTTTTTATATTATAATTTATATAAAATATTAAAAATTTATTTACATGTTATTATTTTTTTAAATTAGTACTAGTTTAGCCCTTTTGATCCTTGCTAAGTCATCAATTATAAAAATAATAGAGGCTCCTTCTTATTTATTCATTCCAAGAAGTTATTTAATTATAATAAAAATTCATTATAAATTAAATTTAATAATAAAAAATATAAATTAATTAGAAATAAAAATTTATTTTTTAATAAATATTTTAGGAGAAATTATCGATGATATAGATAACTTCTCTGAGTAACATAACATTTTTATGAACAATTTCAACTAAAAATCATTTATTTGTGATTGATTTGTTATTGTAGAAGTAATTTTATTGATTAATTCATTAATAATCACAAGTTTAAAATATTTATCTATTAATTGACAAAAGGAAAAATTATTACTTTAACCTTTTAATTTATCTAATTTTTTAATATATTTAATTTTTTAATATTATATATTAGTTATAAAATATTATATAAAATTGTAATATAATTTTCTATCATAAATTGTATGCACAGGAGTTGTAATTTTTATATAATTTTTATAATCAATATAAATTATTAAAAATTTATGTTATTAATATGTAAAATAATTAAATTTTAGTGATATAAATATAATTATTTTGAATTTAATATTTTATTATAATGAAAAATCTCAACTTAATTCAAAACCAAACACCTTCTAATTATTTATAATATAAGATTAATATATATATTAAACTTTATGTAGTAAGATAAATAAATTTGCATGAGAAAATGTTCAAATAATTAGTTTATTCTGATTATGATGTTATTTTCATAGAATAATTATTTTTTTATTTATTTGACATAATAATTATTTACATTTTTTTTTCAAAATTTGAACCTCAAACCGAGTTGAAAGATTCATTTATTTGTCCAGATGTAGAAGTTGTACTAATATTTTTTTGAGATAATTACCTAAATGTCACACCATTTCGCTTTATTTATGTATTACTCATCCATTCTTAGTTAATTACGCTATGCATACTCAAAACATTATAAAATCTTACATACACACACTTTCATTTTTTTCATTATAATGAGCAATTATAATTTTCCAATAACCTAATTATAGTTAGGTTACAAAAAATTTGAACCGTTTATCATATTATTTTAAGGATATTTAAATATATTTTGAGTGAAAATCTTAAAACTTTGATATTTAGGTTGTGGTAAGGGAAGGAAACATCCGCGACGTGAATTGATTTTAGGACAGATCAGCGCTTTAGTGTGACATCGAGAAAGAAAAAAAAAAAATGTACTATTAAGGGTAAAAATATAATTTTAATAATTTACTAACGAAATATTTTTTTTTCAAATAGATTTTGACTAAATTTTAACTTAAGTGTGTGTATGTAAGATTTTATAATATTTTAATTGTGCATAACGTAATTAACTAAGAATGGATGGGTAACGCATAAATAAAGTGAAATGGTGTGACATGCAGGTAATTATCCCTATTTTTTTTAAAAAAGAATCACTTTAAGGCCTCATTTGTTTCAAGATTTTTTTTTAGCTCAATACAAATTTTAACTGTAAAAATCAACTTTATTACACATCTAATACAAATATAAATCTTAGAATCAATTTTATTTTATATCTTATGTACTTTTTAATATTATAATAAAGTTTTTTAATATTAAATTTAAAAAAATAAATTAATTTTTTTTTATCAAAAAAAAAACTCGAACTAAACGAGGCCTAAGACTCTGTTTGGCAACTGATTAAAAAAAGTGGCTTATTTTAGTTATAGCTAAAATAATAAATTTATTTTTTAAAAAACTTTAAAAAATAATTTTATATCTCATCCTATACAGATTTAATATTAAACAATACTTTATTTCACATCTAATATAATTTTTAATATAAATAACTCATTTTATTTCACATCATACATATTTTTCTAAAATTTTCATAAAAAATTTTCAAATCATATTTTTTTTTCTCCATCCAAACAGAGCTTAAATTTTTTTTTTATTATATAATTAAGATTGCATCTTTGATTAAATTCATTTACATGAATTATTGAAGTGACCATATTTCTTAACCAACCAATCACTACATAATGAAATGGGATTTTCCTTCGTCATTTTCCTTAATATTAGATGAAAAAATTAAAATTGATAGATTCAAAAAAGGTGATCTAAAGCTATTGAGCTTCAGTTTCAAACAAATATGAACATTATCAAATATTAGGTCTTTTTCGTGAAAAATTATTCGTTCTGGGCGCTCAAACAGTTCAACATTTTGGTCACTATTCGCTAGGAATGGCAACGGGATGGGTTTAGGTCGAGTTTATAAATACCCATACCCGCCCCATACCCGTTTCCGTCCCGCCCCGCCCCGCCCCGCCCAACCCCTATTCTAGTTTTCACAAATCCGTACCCACCTCGCCCCGCCCCATTTCTTCACTGATGTTAATGAAAATCGAATTATTTTACTCTATTGAAAAAACAAAAATCGTAGCCACATGATAAATATTACACTATGAAAGCATGGCCTCACATTATTTTATTTTCAATGCACTCTTTTTATTTAAATCTATACAAGCCTATATAAGAATAGATAAAAATATATGCATAATGGGGCGGGGCAGGACTGGTTGCGGGTAAAATTTTAATACCCATACCTATCCTATTTGGGGAGGGTCAGGGCGATTTAATCAGGTACGGGTATAAATTGTCACCCCTACTATTTGCAAGGCACTGCATGGAAGAGTGGCCCCAGTTCCACCCACCAACGCGAACGAGACGAACATGGGGATGATGACAGCGATAAATTTTTGAAATTTTAGAGCCTTGGTCCCTTCCTTCCTTCTTCTAGCTAAAAGTAAACTCATCTTTTTTCTCATTTTCTCCTAGCTGCCTTTCAATCATACATTTGAAATGCTTTTTGGCCCCTTCTTTGGTGAACCTTTAACTGATACTTGAGATGGTTTAGTATTTCCGTTTCTACTCGTATCCTATAACGTCAATTTATCCACAAATTCATCGATTGCAATCATCCGATCCACGAAATAATTCATTACATTGTTTAATACTTGCGCTTTCAAAGTGATCTGATAAGTGAATCGTGTAGCATAATTGAAGAAGCTTTTGCGTGTATTGTAGGACTACATCTCTTTCGAACTGAGTGAGGCATGTAAATTAGAGTCAAGTTTATACAAATACGAATCATAAATACGTCAATTCTAATCTGGCATATCTAAGAGGTTTTAAAAATGAGTTGGCAGGTCAACCCGATTATAATTTGCTAATAATCCTATAAATATATTTTTTACTATTAATTTTAATAATTATTATTCGATATATATTACATAAATTACTTGTATTTTTTATATTTTTAATTAAACTTTATAATTATATTGATTTAAAATAAGAAATATTAAATATATTAAATTTAATACTCTAAAATTATAATAAATAAGTTGAGAGATCAGATTGAGTAATCTATTTATTAAATGAGTAGATGATGGGTTTTAATATTTGACTCGTTTAATAAATAAGTCAGATTTAGATCAGCTTAAATAAGTGCAATAAAAAAGGGCAAATTATGTCTAGATCCTTGAGTTTAATTCTTAATATCGCGTAGGTCCGTGTTTTAAAAATTATAACATCGGGGTCCCTGAATTTTAATAAAATATCAAATGATTTTTTTTTATTTTTTATAATTAAATTTTTTTAAAATTACCGTTTTATCCTTACCGCCGATAGGCTAAATTTTAAGTTTTAATGTGGAAACGAAGGTTTTAAGTTTTGCACTAAAAATTGTGATTTCAGATAGTTCTGGCTGAAACGAAAAAATGATAAAGTTTTAGATTTATCTCGACTAAAACAAAACAACAAAAAAAAACTTGTCAAAATTGACAATTTTGATTAAAACTATGATTTGAATCAGTGCTATTTACAAATGATCTTCTTTCCAATGGTTGTGTTAGTGCAAGTTTGACTCAGTTTGGATATTGATGAAATCTAGAACCACAATGGCATATTTAGTTCAAGTTCATTTGATTTAAAATAATTAAATTTTGAGCAAATTTGAAAAAAAAAATTGAGTTAAATTGAAATCAATTTAATCAAAAAAAAATTAAGAGAAATTTATATGTCATCCCTAAATTTAAATTTTTTACACATTTCACCTCCAATATAAGATATTTACACTTGTCACTCCATACTTTGAATGTATAATGACAAATATCACCCCCTCTATTAAATTGAGAGAGATTTAGTCATTTATCTTATTAAAGAAAATAAAATTTAACCATTCATCATTATGATGGGATGATACTTATAATTATATATAAGGCAAATTACATCCAGGTCCTTGAGTTTAACACTTAATATCGCGCAGGTTCATGTTTTTAAAATTATGACATCGGGGTCCCTGAGTTTTAATAAATTATCAAATGGGTCTTTCTTTTATTTTTTTATTATTAAAATTTTTTAAAATTATCATTTTACCCCTGTCATTCTCTCTCTCCTCCAGATCCGGCGCACGCACGCTGGCCGTGCGGATGCCGGCGGTCCGGCTGCCGCGAGATCGGCCGACGGCCGCATGACTTGCTGATGCACGCGGATCAGGAGGAGAGAGAGGGGCAGGGGTAAAATGGTAATTTTAAAAAATTTTAATTATAAAAAAATTTAAAAAATGTCCCATTTGATAATTTATTAAAACTCAGGGACCCCGATGTTAAATTTTAAAAATATTGACCTGTGTGATAACACGCTGTTGCCGGGTCCCAAGTCCCGGATGAGAAACGTGGAGGGTTGCGTTAGGCAGTCGACAGCCAGCATAAAATTTGTCGAATCAATCATGACATGAATCCTTTAGAAAATTGCGCTAAAGTTAGGGCGTTCCCTGAAAGGGAAGCGCTGTGTTGCCTGAATACAGTGAAAAATGGGCAAGGGCCGCTGCATCGGCGCCCGGGTGTAGTGAAAAATGAGCAAGGGTCCCCACATCATGGACAGATGTGGGTAAAGAAGCTAGTCCATCATACTAGAACTCAAGTCAGTAGGATTAGATTAGAAACTTGGAATATAGGCAGCCTGACGGGCAAACTATTGGAGTTGGGGGATATTATGATTCATAGAAAGATTAATATTTTGTGCCTGTAGAAAACAAAATTGGTTGGAGAGAAAGCTAAGAAAATTGATGGCTTAGGTTTTAAACTTTGGTACTCTGGTAAGAATAGAAATAAAAATGGAGTAGGTATAATTCTGGATAAAAGCTTGAAGGATCATGTAGTGGAAGTTAAGATCAGAGCATGGTTGACTCCCTAGCATGGAAGGAGTGAGAAAAATGCAGAAAGAGAAAAGGGAACAAAGAGGGCTTGTTTCGTGTTGGATTCCTAGTGTGAAAGGAGTCAAAAAACGCAAAAAGGGATAAGGGAAGAGAGATGGGAGGGGTAATAAGGTCACTTCGTATCTATTTGATGGCGTGTGGGATGTAAGGACTAAACAGAGAAACTCAAGCAAGCTTAGGGACCTAAATGAAATTTTAAAAAACATGGATGTGCATGATATTTTTCCTAACTTGAGGACTTGAATGTTATTTCTTTGGAAGTATGTTATCATTTTAAATGAAAGTACAGTAAGTTTAATTATCATATCAAAATTGTGTTATTTTACCACATTGTTTGTGATCTGGTGGGTACTGGGGGAGGTGTGTGTTGGGGGTTGGTCGTGGTCATGCGTGTCATAGTAAATTTGTTCATTTACATTTGACCATTCATGTCATCTATAGTAACATCATTGTCACAGCAGATAGCAAAATTGTATAACATAATAGAATTATAATTTTAAAAATTATAATCAATGGAATAAGTATTAACATTATAAGTGTGTATGTTCCCCAAGTTGGCTTAGATGCGAGCATAAAGGAAAAAATTTGGAATAATTTAGAAGAGTTAATACAAGAGATACCTCAAGAAGAAAGATTATTTATTGGAGGAGATTTAAATGGATATATTGGACATGTTGCTGAGGAATTTAATAATATCCATGGTGGATATGGTTTTGGAGAGATAAATGAGGAGGGTAAAATTATTTTAGAGTTTTTTTCAGCATATAATCTTGTAATTGCTAATACTTTATTCAAGAAGAGAGAGGAGCATGTTATCACGTACAAGAATGGAACTTCAAGAACTCAGATTGATTATTTTCTTATAAGAAAATGAGATGGCTTAGATTGTAAAAATTGTAAAGTCATTCCAAGTGAATGTTTGACTACCCAACATCGATTAATGATTTTAGATTCCGAGATAAAGTATTGGAGAAAAAATTATAAGTCAAAATTCTATCCTCGGACTCGATGGTGAAATCTAAAGAATGAGAATAAATGTATATTTAAGAAGAAGGTTCTAGAACTTGGGCAATGGAACATTAACGGGAAAACTGATCTTATGTGGTTGACAGTTGCTAACTGTATCCGTAAGGTGGAGAAGAATGTGCTGGGAGAATCCAAAGGAATAATTCTAAATAATAAAGATACTTGGTGATGGAAAGATGACGTACAAGAAAAAATTAAGGAGAAGAAGATTTGTTATAAAGATTGGTTTAAAAATAAAAATAATGATAAATGAGAGAAATATAAAGTGGCTCGACGAGAATCTAAGAAAACAGTAGGCAATGTAAAAAATATGGCTCTTGAGGATTTATATAAGAAGCTAGACACTAAAGAAGGAGAAAGACAATTATATAGGATTGTCAAGGCAAGAGATAAAAAAATGAAAGATTTAATTGAAGTAAAATGTTTTATAGATGAAGATCAAAGAGTACTTTTTATGGAAGAAGATATCAAAAATAGATGGATGAGTTACTTTCAACAGCTTTTCAATGAAAATTATAAAAATTCAGTTGATCTTATAGAATTCAGCACCTTAAAAGAAAGTAAAAAATTATTCTTACATCCGACGTATTAGTAAAGCTGAAGTCTGAAAAGCTTTAAAGAAGATGAAACATAAAAAAATAGTAGGATCAGATAATATCCCAATTGATATTTGGCAGTACTTAGAAGATGAAGGAGTTTTTTGGCTCACTAGATTATTTAATATAATTTTGAAAACTAAAAGAATGCCAAATAAATGGAAAAAGAGTATATTAGTACCTATTTATAAGAATAAAGGCGATATATAAAATTGTACCAATTATAAAAGATTTAATTAATGAGTCATACTTTAAAACTTTGGGAGAGGGTGATCGAACAAAGGTTACGTTATAATACTAAGTTATTAGAGAATCGATTTGATTTTATGCCAGGTAGATCTACTATAGAAGTCATTCATTTATTAAGAAGTTTAATGGAGAAATTTAAGGAGAGAAAGAAAAACCTATATTTGGTTTTTATTGATTTGAAAAAAGCTTATGATAAAGTCTCAAGAGAAGTACTTTGGAGAGTTTTAGAAAAGAAAGAGATTTGCACTACTTATATTCAAGTTATTAAAGACATGTATGAAAGAGTTGTTACTTCTGTTCGAACACAAGGAGGTTTGACTAAGGATTTTTCTATTACAGTTGGATTACACCAAGGCTCGGCTTTAAGTCCGTATCTTTTTGCTTTGATTATGGAAGTCATGACTGGACATATCCAAGATGAAGTGTCTTGGTGTATGCTCTTCGTAGATGATATTGTCCTTATTGAGAAAACTAAAGAGGGAGTTAAAGCGAAACTAGAGCTTTGGAGAAATGCTCTAGAATCTAAAGGTTTTCATCTCAGTAGATCAAAAACTGAATATATGGAGTGCACATTTAGTCAAGAAAGAAATACTTATATTGGAGATGTAACAATTGGTGATCAAATTGTCAAGAAGAGTGAGCGCTTTAGATACCTTGGATCAATTATACAAAATAATAGCAAAATAAATAATGACGTTATTAGCAGGATTGAAGTAAGATGGGTAAAATGGAGAAAGGCTTTTGGTGTGTTGTGCGATAGAAAAATCTCATCCAGAATCAAGGGTAAATTTTATAAAACTGTAGTAAGACCAGCGATGATATATGGTGCAGAATGCTGGCCTGCAAAGAGAAAACATACAAATAAAATAAATATTACAGAAATAAGAATGTTAAGGTAGATGTGTGGATATACACAAAAAGATAGAATGAGAAATGAGTATATCCGAAAGAAGGTTAGTGTTGCACCAATTGAGGATAAACTTAGAGAAAATCGGCTTAGATGGTTTGGACATCTAAATCGTAGGCCTATTGAAGCTCCAGTTAGAAAAATTGAGTTATTGGATTTTGCTCATGTACAAAGAGAAAGAGGGAGACCAAAGAAGACATGGAAAGAAACTATAAGGAGTGATCTTAGTTACTTAAATTTAGATAAGAATTTGGTAACTGATAGAGCGCAATGAAAACAAAGGATTCATGTAGCTGACCCCACCTAGTGGGATTAAGGCTTGGTTGTTATTGTTGTTGTTGTTGTTGTTGTTGACCTGTGCGATATTAAGCATTAAACTCAGGGACCTGGGCATAATTTGTCTATATATATTCAAAGTATAAGATGATAAATATAAATATTTAGATGATGTGCCTAGTACATATAGGGTTTGGTTAGAAGGAGACTCAATGGAGGTGCTACAACTCATTCACAATAGCTTGTCCTAATATGAAATCTCTCGACGTCAGTTAAATTTCAAAAGCATGTATGGAACTATTCAGATCAGCAATAAGGAGAGGAACAATGGGGTGATACCACTAGTATATCAGAACGTCAAATGGAGTATTATTTTCAGCATCATCAACCAGTAAAGAGAGCTCTAAATGGAATACTAATAATATCATCAAAAGATCTTAGGACACATGCAAATCCGAATAGACACATTATCTTTGAACAGATTACAAATATTTTGCTTTTATTCTCTTCTTATAAGATTACACATATGCGATAAATGGTGCAGTCGATTTTTTAGCTTATTATGCTATGCTAGGTAATTTTTGTTGGGAGAGAGATATGCCTCTTCCCATTGCTTTTTGCAACATCCTCAAGGAGGATGCTAGTTGACTTTTATATTTTTTATAATTTTGATTTAGTTTAATGCTATAGCTTGCTACTTTTCAAAAAAAATATAAATATTTAACTTTAAGGGTAAAATAAATAAAAAAACTCAGCTTTAGAAAAAACATACGAAAATTCCCCAAAAAATAAATAGAGAAGCAACGATCATGTGATTTTAACACGTTGACGTGTTGGAGATTAGTGCTTCGACAAAAGCTAATCCACAATATCAAAAAATAATATGTTTGATGATACTCTCCGAATAAGGTAAGCTTGTTCGATCTTTAGATTACAAGAACTTTATGTAATCTTGAAATGTATAGAATATTGAGAAGTTTTTTGTGTCAAAATTTAACCCATAATAAATTCTTTTAAACTTTTGCACTTGCTTCTAATATGCATTGTGTTTCATTTAATAATTAAATAAATATTTATAAAATATAATTTTATAATACAAATAATAAATAAAATATAATAATAATAGTAATAATATAAAAGATGTTATTCAATAATGAATTTTAAAAAAAAAACTCAAAATTTAATAATTTTGATTGATATATTAATGTATATAATAAATTTTAAAAACTCAATTTTTTAAGATAACTATTTAATAAAAAAACAAGATTTTTCTGAAAATTACTATATTTTTTTTTTGAAAATTACTATATTAAATAAACTTCAAGTCAAAGATTTTAGCTCGTGATTAAACACAAAATTTTAAATAAAATAATTTTTAACTTTCAGGCTCTATTTAGTTTAATGAAAAAAAAAAGAAAAAAAATTTATAAAAAAATTTAGAAAAATATGTTTAATATGAAATGTAATGAGTTAGTTATATTAAAAATAATTATTTGATATTAAATTTTTGTAGGATGAAATATAAAAAATTTTAAATTTTTTTTTAAAAAATAAATTTAAAATTTTAGTTATGAATAAAATAAGTTATTCAAACATTTTGTAACAGGACCGGACGGAGTGGGTTAGGGTTTCCGCCATCCCGAGGCCGAGCCACGTCTTCAGCCGCCGCACCGGCTCCGGCGAGATGAACCGCTGCAGCGTGGCTTCGGTGGCGAGGTCGAAGGCGGCGGCAAAGGCGATCTCCTGCGGGTCGGGGGGCCAGCGTCTCCGGGTCCCGGCCTAACGCCAGGCCGCAGATGTTGTCGACGGTGAGGCGGAGGAGGAGATCCTGGAAGTCCACGGTGCCGCCGGAGCCTTCAGCCGCGGCGGCGTCGAGAATGGGGGTCATCCCCCCAGAGCGACATGGCGGAGCGGAGGGTTCGGGTAGTGAACTCCGGGGCGGTGGCCTTCCGATGGCGGCGCCACTCCTCGCGTCGGAGTTGAAGATGCCGGCGCCGAGAAGGTCGTGGAAGGCGTCGGCCACGTCGATCCCTTGCGGTAGTTGACGAAGCGCGCCCGGAGAATGTGCTCCACTTTTCGGTGGTCGGGGGTGAAGGTGATGGTCCCCTCCGGTGGCAGAGCAGCGGGAAGGGGAGCGTGAAGGTCTGGAAGGTGCCGTCGGCGATTCACTCGTGAAGGCGGCTGGAGTTACGGAGGAGCTCCGGCAGGCTGCTGGCAAGTGGCCGCCACGCCCGCGGCCCCCTATTGAGGCCTCTATGCTTGGGAACTCGCGGCCGGCCGGCCAGCCTCCGCTGGCGGCCAGTGTGAAATCTTTTTTGTGCTTCACCGCACATTGTGCTGATGAAAGTGAATCTCACTTATTAATGAGAAATTATTGCATTCAGATGGAGCATCATCCGGATGCCAACCAGAGGCTGCTACGTGTGCAATGATATAGTGTGCGCCAATTGATGTGCGCATGGTGCAGGTGCGCACATAAATACCCGACGCTGTACCAATTTGACAATTTAGGCTACATTTAATTTAGGTTCTTATAAATAAATAATTAGCAAATTGATTTATGATTTTCCCTTTCTTAATGTTATATTTACATGTATACCAAGTTTTAAAGTTACATTCACATACACTAATGAATTTTATAATTTACCAGTAAACTCCTTTTAAGTTTTATTTCACAATCAAAACACTTTAATCTAAATTTTTTATTCACATGATTTATATGATTAGTATAATTAATTTTTAAATTTAAATACTCAATCTTTATAAATACACATATATATATATATATATATATATATATATATATATATCCATAAATACACATGTATATACAGAATACACATATATATATTCACATTATAAATTATATCATAGTTTTAAAATGCAGTTTTGATTTCAATTTTGCTCTCAAATTGAAAGTTTCAATTTTAGTAATTTTTATGATTTATTTTTAATAAATTAATAAAGTTTGTTAAAGATAATTATTTTATTTTTATAAAAAAATATATATTTAAATTTCATGCAATCTTATTGATAAAAAAAAAATTATCAAAATTATATATTTTTTATAGAATAAAAATATATTTTTCACCTTTAGCTTTATCCTCCGTTTAATTAGCTAGAAAAATCGGAGCATATGATCCGATTCAAATTAAAATTTAAGAAAAATATCTTTGAGCAAAAAAACTCTTTAATATAATATTAAGATGCTCGAAGAGCTTGCAATAATGTGTCTTAGCATATATGAAACACAAGTAATTTATTATTATTATTATTATTATTATTATTATTATTATTATTATATATAATAAGTTGTGATCATATAATTGAAATATTTTTTATATATTTAATTGAAATAATTGTAATTATCTGACTGACATGCATAAAATGTCAAAGATCAATCCAATTTATTGAAATTATCTCAGCAGTTGACTTGGTCTAATTTCGTGTTGACTTATAAATCCGTTGACTGGTTTGACCAATCTCTCATGCAGGACGGTACACGTGGTTGAAGGTCATCACCCTAAATTACATGCCATTTTTTTAAAAAAAATATTTACATATATCATCATATATTTTAATTATATAATTATAATTAACATCATATTCATCAAGTCAAAGAAAATCTAATTTTTTATTTTATTTTATTTAAAAAAAATTTAGACATTTATCAATATTATTATAAGCAGTAATTCGTAATTATGAATTTAAATGATAAATATAAAAATTTAATGTTAAAGTGTAATTATAATATTATATTTGTATTAATTACTGATACCTACATATATATCTGAAAAAAAAAACTGTGTAATCCCAATAAATGATCAATCATATTTTAAAATATTTTAGAGCTCTAAATTATTAAATTATTCTGAGAATTACCACTTCATTTATTTAATAATTTAAATTAGAACTTTATGATTGATGGGTAATTTTAATTTAGTATATTAAAATTAATATTGCATTATTTCAGCCCATGTGGAATTTTTCTTGCCTAATATTTAATTTATATTCCAAGGTCTACATAGTTTAGATGATGATCATATGTCATGACAAATTTAAATCAAGAAAATCCATTTGGAAGAACACATATTTTTTTGATATTTATGGAGTTTCATGCATGGCTGCAGGTGGGATTATAAATTTGCTTGCAGTTTATTGATGTGAATTTTTCATGATATTTTTATAACTCAAAATTAACTCGTTCAAAATAAATTCGTCTTTACCATAACTAACTTCGTATTTTATAGAGTATTTACAATATATATGTTAGAATCTTCTCTAATATCCTTTGTCGAACAGCTGCTCAACAACAGCCCCTTGTCAAACAGCAGTTCAAAGAGATATCACAAGATCATACCCTCCGTACTACTGTGTCAACTCAGCATTTAAGACAGCATGGGAGCCCACTCCCTAATCGTCCTTTGCAGGAGTAGGTGTCAGATGTGACAGACTAAACCTACTATGTTCTCTCCTCTCTAAGCTATAAATATGGGGGGATTGCTCTCTCTAAGGACCCTTCCTTCCTCTCTCTCTCGAGCTGAGTTGCCCTCTCTCTCTATCCCTTTTGTACTCATTCGGTCTTCATTTAGAGATCAAGCTTTGTAAGAGGAGATTCGATTAGTGGATTCAAATCGCCTGGACGGCGTTGTGGTTTTTCCCCTGAATACTCGGGTTTTCACGTAAAAATTGCTGTCTCATTTCTCTTTGTTGTGACGCATTTTTTGCATCAATAATATAGATATGTAATATTATGTATATTAATAAAATATATGACTAATTTATCAAATACAGATCTACAACCAAAGTTACGTGCAAAACTTCATTAGTTGTTTGTTTACAAATGTTAGTTTTAACTAATTTATACATTATATTATACATAATTTTAATATTAAATTTATAATATTTTAAATATTTTATAAAATTTAATGCTAAAATTAAATTTATTTATATTTTATAAAAATTTCAAAAAATGTAAATTGCATCTAGTAAGGCCACGACTGAAAAATTGCTAACTTATAAAAAATGCAAATTGATAACTTTGAAAAAATCTGAATTTTAGCTTCTAAAATCATAAAATTATTGCAGTTTTAATTTTCTTTTTAAATTTTATTTTTTTTATAAATATTTTTAATAAAAAATATATAATTAAGTTAATTTTTGAGTAATTTGAATTGTTTACATGGAAACCATTATATATATTCATTCTCACCAATTTTTTAAAAAATTTAATAAAATTTTAAAATTTAATTTCTTTCGTATCTTATTTTTTCTGTTCAAATTTTTTAAAAAAAATATAAATAGTAATAAAAAATTAATAATTATTTCTTAATTGAAACCAAATAATAATACTTTCATGTCTTTAAAATCTAAAATTAAAATTTTTTAAAAAAAAATAATATCAATTTACAATCCTCTTTTGGTCTCAGGCACTGGGATGCAATTTTTTATTTCACACCTCACAATTATTTCAAAATAAAATTAATATCAAATTGTTTATAATTATCAAATAAAAAATTATGTGTAACTCAATTAAAAATAGCTATTTAGTTTTTTTTTAAATTTAATCTCAAATTCAGCAAAAGACAAAAATCGTTGAATTAGTTAACTAGGGCAGTTGTAATATTTTTAAATTTAACTTCATTTAACATTAAAATTAACACTATTTTTCATCTTATTTAAATTGAACCTATTTAGCACGAGAATCAAAATCAAATCAAAATATTATTAATTTAAAAAATAATAATAATAAATAAATTTTTAAATTATTATATATAAATTTTAATATAAAAAATATTATTTTAAATTTTAATATTTTAATTTATGATGTGAAATAAAGTTAAGAATTTTATTAAAAATTATTAAGTATGTAAAATAAAATAATATTTTTTATATTAAAATTTTTATATAATAATTAAAAAATTTATTTATTATTATTATTATTTTTAAAATTAATATTATTTTGATTTGGTTTTGATCTTTATAGCCTAAAATTAATTTTATTTTTATATTCAACATACTTCAAAATGAAAAATTTATTTTAGTTTAAAATAAAATTATCACATTAAAATTATCCATTATCCTAGTGGGAAGATAAACAGACTGACTTGTTCATTTATAAAATTATTTTTAATAGTGACAAAATGTGATATTTTAATTTTTAAATTTATGAAAATTTTTAAAATAAAGAAATTATATTTTAAATATATATATATAATATAAAATATAATTTTTATTTACATTTTTTTATTAAATATAAAATAAATTTGATTTTAATATTAAAATTTGTGGGATATTTACAATATTATAAATTTAATTTTAATGTTTGTGTATTTTAATCAGGCCAAACTCAAGCTTTGATTTAGGTTGATTTGTGAGCTATTTGGATCAAAATTTTGTCGCAATACTTACCCATTATTAATCATTATATATTGATTTAAAATTCTAAAATCGAGTAAAATTTAGGTCAACTCAAATACAACATAGCTGACATGGGCAGCATGACCCAATATTTCAAATTGGTTGAAACACGAAAGGCGCAATTACAATTTAAAAATTAACTTTATTTTATATTCAACACAAATTTTAATTTACAATTAATTTTATTTCATTTGTTACATACATTTTAATATTAAAATATTTTTTTTTACTAATTTTATAAAATAAAAATATTTTTTATTGTTTTAGATAGTGTTAAACAAAACCTTTGAGTGTGTTTTAAAATTACCTACAAGCCTACTTAATATATATATATATATATATATATATATATATATAGAAAGCTATAAAATTAAAAATATTTTACATTATTACATGTTTTATAATAAAAAATAATTTTTTTATATTATAATATAATAATTAATTTTATTATATATTATATATAACTTTTAATAAAAAAAACTCATATAATTTTAAAATTTTTAGTCAAAAAAAAAATTATATTTATATATTTAATAGAAAAAAATTTTAGTTTAATATTAAAAAACAAACAAGCCTTTAATTATATTAAAATTGAATTTTAGAAATAAAAATGCTTTAAATTCTATTAACTGTATTCTATACTGAAAATTTTAAATGTATTACTTTTAACATAAAATAATTGTTTTAAATACTAAATTTTATAATTTAATTTTATTTGGAGTAATTATGTATACTGAGTTTTTATGTTTTTTTTTTTTGTGTAATCTAATCATTTCTAACTTAGGTTAGATGTGATTAGTTTTGAATCCATTCATAATAAATGCCTTGAATCTTAGTATTTATAAGTTTTATATTAGTAAATTCATATATTTGCCTTGTTGCCCAGAGACTTTCCAAGAGGGGGGTGAATTGGGATTAAAAATAATTTAAAAATAATTTCTTTTAATTTAGAAAAGAGTGGAATAAGAAATAGTATACTTACGTTTGTCAAAATGACCAAGTACACTGAGTTCTGATATCACCTGGACAAGAAAAAACTGAGCAGAAAATTTTACCCGAACAGTCCGATCGATTTTGAGAATTGACCAAGGTTCACAGAGCATTACAGAAAATTTTTTCAGTACAATCCGGTCGATTTCGGGAATTGACCAAGGTTCACAAAGCAGTGCAGAAATGAATCCAAAAGAGACTAGAAATAATAAATTTAGAGTTTACTATTCATATGTCTATTTTGAATAAAAATATTTCAGGTTTCTCTATAAATTTTAAATACTTAAATTTAGATATGTTATATCACTTTGGTTAAAGAGAATTTAAGAGCATAAGTAAAAAAAACACAACAAATTTATAGTAGTTCGGCTTACCGTCTAGTCCACTCTCCACGCTCCTCAAATGGGAATTTTCATTAAATTTTCTCGGCTTTTTATAGGAACCAAAGCCGAATAAACCTGATACAATCCTATGGCTTTTTACAGGAACCAAAGCCAAAAAAACCTACACACCACGGCTTTTTTACAGGAACTAAAGCCGAGCAAACCTACAAAAATAACTCCAGAGAAAAACACAGAAGAGTACAAGTTTTTGCTAGCTTTGCTAGCTCAATTACAACTTAAGCACAAAAAATAGATTACAGTGAAGAGCTCTATGCATACAACAATTTTGCCAAGGGTGAAAACTCGTAGAAGTCCAAGATTAAATTCTATAATCTTGGGGTAAAAGAAAAAAAAGAAGGTAACTCAGAATATTCAGAAAAAAAACAAGCTTTAAGATATGAAACTATTAGGTAACAGTCTTGCTTTTATGTTTCAGCAAAAACAAAACAAGAGAGGTTCAGATTATGAAAAACTTGAAGCTGCAACAAAACCGAAAAGCCAAGAAGGAATGTGAACAGTAGGAATTACTGGTCTTGGCTTAAGAACAGTGAGAAACGTAGCACTTTTTCTTCCTTTTGTTTCTCCTTGAGGAGGCTTGTTTGCAAGTAGAAGCGTGAAGGAGAGCTTGGAAGATTTTCGAGCAGGAAGAAGTTGCAAGAACAGCAGGAAAATGAATGCTTTAGGAAATGAATTTTACAACAAATATTTTCAAAGAATGGATAGACCTTAGGCTAACTAAGATTGAGTACAGGTTAAATCCTTGGCAAATACATGCATGCTTACAATTAAGTCCTAGAAAAGAAAATGAAAATAAATCAAGTAAAACACTTCTTTTCTTGAACTTGAACTTGGACATTCACCTTAGTTATGAAATAAATAACCTGAAAACACATTTAATAAGATGGTTAGTCCATATTTCTAAATTAATTGTAATCATCAAAATTAAGAGGTTCAACATGCCTTAACCACTACGAGCGTAACTTGAATTTGACCCAATAAATGTAAACATAGACTGACGTGTTTAAGTGGAGCTTCTTCTAGTCCAGTGGGGGCGCGCTTATTTGAAATCGTGAGGTGAGGGCCCTGTTTGGCCTGAGGACCAAAATCAGGACCAAAATAGTACTAGTTTAAAAAATAATAATAATAATAATAAATATTTTTTTAATCATTCTATACAAATTTTAATATAAAAAAATATTATTTTACTTCACATACTTAACAATTTTCAATAAAAAATATCAACTTTATTTCACATCTTAGACTAAAATATTCGAATTAAGTATTTTGATCTAAGATGTTAGATAAAGTTAATATTTTTATTAAAAATTATTGAGTATGTGAACTAAATTAATATTTTTTATATTAGAATTTATGTTGAATAATTAAAAAAATTATTTATTATTATTATTATTATTTTTTAAATTAGTATCACTTTGATCTTGATTTTGGTCATCGCGCCAAACAGATTCGAATCTATGTTACCATAATTAATTTGAATTGTGGTGGGAGGAATTGTGGTGTTTATACGAAAATAAATAAAAAAAAAAAGACTGAACATATTTAATAAGTATGTAAGAAGTCCCAAGTTCAACTCATTTGACCCGAAAATTCATCGAGTAGACTCAAGCTTTTGTTTCGAGCATGTAAATTACTAAATCGACTTAAATTTAGATCAATCTTTACTTTAAGATGAAATTAAAAATATAGTATAGAAAAGAAAAAACATTCTAAAAGGACTCCAGGTAAGTGTGTAAATGAGTCAGATTTGAATCGGATCATTCTAAACCCAGATCCAGAACTATTTAAATTTGAATAGGATCAGCTTTAATTGAAATACATCTCAGTTTAGATGTAGGTTGGGTCAGATTTCAGATCGAGTCAGATTATTACTCTGCACATGTACAAAAAGAGTTTCATATATATGATCACAACTCATTTTCGAATTAATTTCATTATGAAATTAATATTATTTTAATAGTTTAATTTTTTTTTTAAAAAAGTATAACACAAATTTAACTTATTGGTAAAGAGTTACTTAATAATTATGATAATTTATTAATTTGAATATAAGAAGAAAAGTGGTTTAACTACTATAAAAATATGACGTCTCATTTTTATTTTAAAAAACACACTCGAGAATGTACACACAGATGTGAATGAATTTCTGGCGAAAACTAAGTGTATAGTGACTCGGACGGGTTTGATATAAAAAGTCAGACCATAGTTGATTTGTGATATAACTTCGAAGAATTTTTTTTGAATTGAATAAATAATAAGTAAAATATATTTAATTAATTATATTTTTTGGGTTAAATTTGAGATTGAATCAAATTAAAAATTGACCCATTTAAAGACCTAACTCTAGGTTGTATTGCCTATTCAATAAATTATCTTCAAATATAATAAAAACTAATTGAATACACACAATTATTTTTATTCAGTTAAAATAACTTATTATGCAAAGAATCATACTCTAAATGCTTGTACTCCACTTGAATTCAACATAATACAATGAATAGCTGCAAAAATATCACTATTCAACTCAAATTTATTGATATGTCATAAATCAGACCCTAAAAGAGTCTATTTTCTTAAACGTTATTGATATAATGACAAATAGTTGTGTAATTATCGGTATTACATTAAAATATAATCAAATGCCGCTAATAGATCGTTAAATATCAATTTTTGATTAAAATACATCAATATTACAAACATTAGGTGTGTAATCAGAGTATTATGTTAAAAAACCTTCATATAGACAAGATTAAAGTCAAATTGCATATATTCTCTTCAAATACAACAAAAAACTAATTGGCTACACAAATAATTGCTTTTATTCTGTTAAAATAACTTATTCTGCAATGAATTATACTTTAAATGCTTGTACTCCACTTGAATTCAACATAATGCAATGAATAGCTGCAAAAACATCACTATTTAACTCAAATTCATTGATTTGTCATAAATCAGACCCTAAAAGAACCTATTTTCTTAAAATTGTTCGATATACTGACAAATAGATGTGTAATTTTAGGTATTATATTAAAACGCAATCAAATGCCCCTAATAGATCGTCATGTATCAATTTTCGATTAAAATATAATATGAAATTTTTTTTATTGATATTATCATTTTTTAAAAAAAAATTGATAATATTTTTTTAATTAATTTTAGATTTTTAATTTTTTTGAAAATGAAATGAGATCCAAGAACATATTTATGAGAAAATATGCTCCTCAATTATAACATAGAGCTTCACTAACAGTCATATATTTTGTTCATATTTTGAGAAATTTTTCAATTTGGTTCTTTTTTTGAACATAACTTTTATTTATATATTTTTATTCTAAAATTAAAATAAAAATTTTACTCTTAAAAAATCTCTAAAATTGATTTAAAATATTTATTGAATGTGTTATTGGGAGCATTTGATTTATTGTCATTGTTATACTGTTATATTATTTAAAAAATTATTTTAAAATTAAATAATATATTTAATTAATATTATAAAAAATTACAAAAATTTTACTTCAAAATAAATTATAGATGTCACTTAAAATTTTAATAAAAAAAATAATTCAAATAATATTGAAAACCCTAAAGTTTAGAAATTAGAACTATAGTTGTTGCATTGGCGTTATAAAAACATTATTTCAATTACTTTCATAAAAAAAAAAAACTTTAATATTCGATATTGCTCCATAACTGCGCTGATTTTGCGCTAAAGCCCTCCCTTTTTCTTTTAATTATTGATCCCACCAAATTTATTTAATGTTAATTACATTGGGGACCCATTACATGCTGATCATTAAATTTTATTTTGATTTAATAGCAATTAGTTCTCTTTAATTTGAATTTATATGTAATTAAGTTCATATAATTTTAAATTAATTAAATTGATCATGCAATTTAATATCTAATAGAGACCATTTTTTAATCAATAAATTAATTTAGATATTATTTTTATTTAAAATATTTTTAAATTCTTAAATTTATTAAATTAGTTCATTAATTAAAAAATATTTTCTATTAATTTTTTTTATTAATATCAAATAATATATTAATTTAGAGATTAAAGAGATTTAAGTTTACATAGGCTAAATTAGAAGAATTTAATTGATATTTTGAAATTATGGACTTAGATGATATAAGATGCAAAAGTTAATTAAAAGATTGCAATTTACAGGAGTGATATTATCACTTTTTGTTTTTAAGAATACCGATCTTGTTGTGTGGGATTGATGGGCGTGTTGGCTGTACCATCGCATGATAAAGGAGTGACAATAGCATGTCCTTTTTCTTTTTTGTTTCTTGATATTTTTAAAATTCTTCAGGGAACTCTTCACTTTTTTTTCCTCTCTCTCTTCGTCGTCTGCAAACCCACCTTCTTTCTCTGATGGCTTTTGCTTCTCTCTCCTCCCTTGCTTTGGTGGAGCTCCTGGAATTCTTCGAATCCGAGGGCGAGAGTAGCGTCGAGCGTTTAAGGCTGCGTTCAGAGCTTGAATGAGAGAGGGGAAGCTCGAGCTTGGCTGGAGCCTGGAGGGATATTATCGCCGGGAGTTCCTGGTGGCGAATCTAGGGCTGCTGCAGGACTCGGGCAAGTGCGCTTTCGCCGAAGGAGCTGTGTGCGGTGTGGGATTCTGGAGCTTTCTAGGCTTGTTCTAGCGTTCGCCGCCTTGATCTGGTGGCTCGGGATGGTCTCTACTCTAGGGTGTTGATGGCATTGTGTGTCGGGTAAGAGGAATGGTTATGATTTTCTAGCGATTTGAAGAGAATGCTTTGTTTGTTCTGCTTAATTTGGTGGAGTTCGTTGTGGTAGTGAGCTTCAGATCTGTGGTGTGGTGGGGAATGAGATCTGGTGGCGGGATGTGGTTTTGGTTGTGAGGTTGACTCTGCTTGTGGTTCTGGGGAAAATAACATGTATGGTGTTTGAAATAATGCAATGCGGTTCCCACTGATCTGTGATAGCTTTGGGGTTGGCGGAAGATGTAGGCTAGTGAGAGTGATTTGTTTTGGCGGAGTTGACTGCGACAGTTGCTTCTGGAGGGGGAGGAAAAGAGTTCGAGAGCTATTTAAGTTCGTTTGCGGTACTTAATATGTTAAGATTTGGAGATCTGAAGTGTCACATCAAGTTGTTATGGTTATATTTTCTTTATTTAGTGATCTGGAGGTGACAGTGCCCGCATCAATTGAGAATCTACACTTAAAAATCAATGCAAATAAATAACTTAAGGATGGAGTAGATTGGTTTTTTATCACGTATGAAGATAGGAATACCAGTAGCATGATATGGATAGTTAGAGAGAACTTGTACGTTTAGCTGTTCAATCATCATTGAGTTCTGCTGTTCAATCATCATTGAGTTCTGCTGTTCAATCATCATTGAGTTCTGCTGTTCAATCATCATTGAGTTCTGCTGTTCAAACGCTCATTTGTTTCAATGGCTATGGTCAACATGAATTAAAACAAGGGGGAATAACAAACAGCGCTTAGAAAAATACTGGAGAACTTGAGTGTTTTCTGGGTTGAAAGGTAGTAAAATGAAGCAGATGACTTTCAATACTGAATCCTATTAGGAATCATCTCTTTATCTTGAAAGTTTTAACCAATGATGATGCATGACTCTGTAATTGAATATATGGGGTACTAGGAATGTGGTTTTAACTTTTTGTTTTCAAGCACAATGGAATATCATGGTTCTATTCACAGCTTGTTTTGTAAGTCATATACTCATATTCAGTATTACAGTACATATGTAATGCTAAGAGTTTTTTGTTGGCAGATATATAAGCAGCTATTTCTCAAAGATTTTACTTGCCAAAACTTCAATATAAGGACTCTAGAAGATACCCTATCGCAGCGAAAACTTCCTAAAGTGAAAGTTTCTGTTTGTGCATAGTATTTAACAATGTTTCCTGCAATCATTAAAGAAGAATGACAGAAAATGAGGGTTTTTTGACTGTGAAGAAGATTTGGATTGTGGAGTTATTATAACTTATCCAGGAGATATTTTTAAAGTAGACGTGTTTTCTCTTCTCAGTAAATGCTTATGGATTTAAAAACATCCATTTTGGGAAATGCTTTTGCAAGGACCTAAGACTCCTATCTGGCAAACGGCACTGAGATTGCAATAATTATTTGTCATTGATGGACGTAGACAATTGAAATCTTCATCTAAAGTACCTTTTAATGCCAAAATAGGAAATCTGGAGATCAATACTAAATAGTCTCTTATCGGATATGATAAACCCAAAATTATAAAGTATGTATCACAGTAGGAATGTCGTATTTGCGTTCTTGATGGTCTAATCATTGACAACAAAGATCTTTTGGTTCTGTTACAACACTGACATTTTTATTTGCAATCTCCTTATGAACTATTTGACACCTCTTTATTGTTTCCTAATGTAGTTGTCGTTCTTAATCTTGTACTGTAGACTTATAAGTTCCTTTGCCATGCATTAACCCATCTTGGGTTGATGTTTTTATGGGGAACAGATTGGATCTACGTGAACTTGCCTTGTGCTTGGTATTGTATGATTATCCTGTGAGTATCTATATGTTTTGATGCTTCTTAAACCTTTAAGGATAGCTATTCATGCTTTTAGGTTACCTATCTTAATTATGTTGCTTTACATTGGTGCTACTGTTTTCAAGGTTACCAGAAGAAGCCCTATAAGAATTCTTGTTATGGTACTGATCCAGTTAATATCCACCGAGGGATTGTTGGAGTATGGGACTGCTATTTCCTTTATGCTAAGTGGGTTTTGGTTAACTTCATGTGATTATTGCTAGACGTGCCAGAAGAGTTCTACCATAACATTCATATTTTGACTAAGATGCCTTCATGGTGGGGGAAGTCTTCATCTAAAGATGCTAAAAAGAAGACAACCAAGGAGAATTTTATCGACACCTTGCATAGATTTATAAGCCCTACTGATCAGAAAGGTAACGGAAGGTCAGGAGGAATCCGCAGGCGCAACAGTGACATTAGGTCTGAGAAGGGTTCTCGATCAAGAACAGAGTCAAGATCTACATCTCCTTCAACTCAGGTATCCAGATGTCAAAGTTTTGCAGATAGACCCCTGGCTCAGCCACTTCCACTTCCAGGGCTTCAACAAGGCATATCTCGCACACCCTCTGCAATTAGTATATCAAAACCAATATTAGAAAAGCGTGGTAAACCTCAGCTGCTTCTGCCACTGCCTACACCAGGTCGTGCTGTAAGAAAACCAGAAAATGCAGAAACTTATGGGGATTTGGCAACTGGATCCGTCTCTAGTAGTTCTGTTGATAGTGATGAAGCAACTGACTCTCGCATTCATAGTCCTGTCGGGAATGAGTATGATCGAAGAATCAGGTGCGTAACAAACATTTCCTGACATGTTCGTCCTTTACATATTGTATTAATGCTAGTTCTAATTAGCTTATCTTTTATTGCCATCTACGTCCTAAGTGTCTCTGTACTTACAAGCTTTTTTTTTGGAAGAAGATGCAGGTTACTTAGACAGCAACCTTCTGCAATTTATCAAAAGAACTTAAAAGAGTCAGCAAAGCCAGCAAGTTTATTACTCAATGGTCAGATTCTATCTACTTCACCGAAGCGTGGGGCTTTGGGCAATCAGCAAAGCGGCATGCATGCTCCTCCTCACAATGGTGCTTTAGGAAGTGCGCCAGATAGTTCAATGTCTAGTCCTTCTAGAAGTCCGATAAGAGGGGTTTTCCCTGAGCAGATCCCCTGCAATGCATTCTGGACTGCAAAGCCTTATCCAGATGTTATCTTTCTTGGTTCAGGCCAATGCTCCAGCCCTGGCTCTGGACAGACATCTGGGCATAATTCATTGGGAGGAGAAATGCTGGGTCAGTTATTCAGGCAGCACAGCAGGGGTAGTCCAGAGTGTTCTCCAATTCCTAGCCCTAGAATGACAAGTCCTGGTCCAAGCTCCAGAATACATAGTGGAGCTGTTTCTCCTCTCCATCCCAGGGCTGGGAGTGCAACCCCCGAATCACCTTCAAATCGGCATGATGAAGGGAAAAAGCAAAGTCATCGTTTGCCATTGCCTCCAATCACTACTAATATTTCTCCTTTTTCACCAACTAATATGCAAATGCATTCCGGCACTTCATCAGTTCCTCGAAGTCCTGGAAGGATAGATAATCCTCCAAGTCCTGGCTCACGTTGGAAGAAAGGGAAGCTCATAGGAAGGGGCACATTTGGACATGTCTATGTAGGATTTAACAGGTAGTACCGTATTAATGTTTATTATGTTGATTTGGCATAATATATTGTAAATTCTGCACTGTTTGACATTAGCAATCTGTGAGGTCACCCCTTTATAGTGTCAACGGTTCTTATGTTTTGGTGCATACAAGTTTGAATCCTTTGTTTGAGATATCACACAAATGAGGTTAATGTGATTATAGACTGTTGGGCCCTAGCATGTTCTGTGTGCAGAGTGCAGACTGGTGCCCTAACATGTTTATTTTTATTTCTGATAGTATAGTGGACGCTTTAATTCGTTTATATTTCTGGATAGTGAAAGTGGTGAAATGTGCGCAATGAAGGAAGTAACACTTTTCTTGGATGATGCTAAGTCAAAAGAAAGTGCAAAGCAGTTGGGCCAAGTAAGTAGCTTCTTTGAAACAGCTGATTAAACACTGAAGTCTGCTGTTGCATATTTCAGTTGTTTCTGTTTCTTAATTTTTGATCTGTTCAACAGGAAATATCCTTGTTGAGTCGGTTGCGTCATCAGAATATTGTGCAGTACTATGGATGTGAAATGGTAAATCTGCGACAAAATCTTTGCTAGATTGTAGTGTGTTATTTAATTTGCTGAAGTTCACGATCACTCTAGAATCATTAAGACAGAAGTTTTTGGGTAGTACAAAAGAGCAGGGATATTTATCAACATATCTTAAATGGCCTTATTTCAATTAGTCCGGGTCAGTTTGAAATTTTTGCCAGTTATTCCCGTCCAAGCATTAATACTTAAGAAAGATACTCTAGCCTCTGCCCTTTTAATGATTTCGATGAAGAAGCCAGGTTTCAACTTTCAAAATAAGAAAGAAGCAACCTGGTGCCAAGGTCTGTTCAAAGTTGAATATGTCTTTACCTACCCTCTCTAGGGTAATTATATTTTACTCTTATCCTTTCTATTCTTACCATAAATCCATGCCAACTTACACATTTATATAACTTGACGTTTTAAATGATTTCCTTATCACCCAAAATTCAGTTTTATATATCAAAGCCAGCTTAATTTCTATTTTATTGATTTTCTTGAGTTGCAGCATTTTTTTGCATTATACTGTAGAGGCACTTTTCCATTTGAGCTGCCTAGCTTTAACTCCACTAGTGATGTCCCCATATACATCACGAATTTTTTGAATTATTGAACCATGTTAGTTAAAAATTATCACATCTATGCTTTACTTGTTCGGGCATCATCATTGATAATTAATATTATCTCCACTAAAATTACAAATCATGCATTCAATTTTAGTTCTACTGATTCAGTGCACATAAACTTCTAACGCCATCCTCAATTATTTTCTCATATTCTACTATACCAACAATATATAACATACGCCAAGGTATTTCTTTTATCATGTTATTAAAACTTCTAAAATTTTTTTGGTAATGAAAACTTTTTTGGTGTTGTTCAAGTCAATTTTAGCAATAGCACTGCAACAAACTAACTGTTCATTCATGAAAGCTTGTTGTTCGTTAATGAAAGCTTGTTGTTCGTTAATGAAAGCTTGTTTGCTTAAGTATCTTTGGAAGAAATTGTTTGTTGTCTTGTGGTACAGGTGGATGATAAACTATCTTTGGAAAAATTTGTTTGTTATGTCATGTTGTACAGGTGGATGATAAACTATACATC
The DNA here is from genome assembly GCA_019297695.1 of Apostasia ramifera. Taxonomy (NCBI): domain Eukaryota; kingdom Viridiplantae; phylum Streptophyta; class Magnoliopsida; order Asparagales; family Orchidaceae; genus Apostasia; species Apostasia ramifera. Next base: position 140,343 of record JAEMOT010003977.1, on the reverse strand, counting down.
TACTTGGAGTATGTTTCTGGTGGCTCTATTCACAGGCTGCTTCAAGAGTATGGACAATTGGGTGAACCAGCAATTCGTAGCTATACCCACCAAATTCTCTCTGGCTTAGCCTATTTGCATGCTAAGAAAACTGTCCATAGGTGTGGATTAGTTAATGTCAATGATATTCCAGCTTTCTTATAAAGCGTATCCATAGGCTATTTTTAGAAATTGTTTCTCGCCTATTCTGTTTTTCTTAATTTAAATGCATGTTTCAGGGACATTAAAGGAGCAAATATACTTGTTGACCCAAATGGTCGAGTAAAGTTGGCAGACTTTGGGATGGCAAAACATGTAATACCTCTGCTCTTATTGCTCTCTAAGTTGATAAACAAATGCTTTTAGCCATTTACGTTTTGGATTTGGCTTCACTTGTTTGTGGTGCTATTCCTGAATGAATAACTTTTTTGAAACTTTATATGAACTTGCTGTTGAGTCTTTTATTGCAAAATATATCTGACAAATTTCATATAAAGGTGGTGGGCTGTTAAAATATGTATTTGCATCTTTGGTTTGTAATGCAGCTCTGCATCATTCAATGCTTTGTTGCATTATGATTTGCAGAAACTGTGATAGGAACAATTCAAAAGTAATAATGGTGCTCTGGTTAAAGTAATATAATAAGATGCTGTGAAAATTCAACAGAAGATATAGCTTTTCTTGTTGCTTGACGGAAAATTATGACCTTTTTGTTTAAAATTGTAGTGTTTATTAATTCTGATTTTTGACGAATTCAGTCAATTCACACTTTGTAAAAGTTTAACTTTGTATTTGGTTTTTCTTACTTCTAGATAACTGGACAGTCATGTCCTTTGTCATTCAAGGGAAGTCCTTACTGGATGGCACCTGAGGTAATTTGATTATTATTTTTCTTTCCTTATATAATAATTTTCTGCCTTTCCTTGTAATTTTCCTTGGGCTTCTCGTCGATCCTTATAAAGTGCATCATGGTCCATTTATACATTCCTTTATCAGGTCATAAAGAATATGAATGGCTGTAATCTTGCTGTTGATATTTGGAGCCTTGGGTGCACAGTACTGGAGATGGCAACTTCCAAGCCTCCTTGGAGCCAATATGAGGGGGTTGGCATCTTTCTTTGAAGCTTCTAATCATGTTTAATTAGTATTCAACAGAATCAACATCAATAATGTCCTATCTAATATTACTAAGAAAATTCATTTTTTGTGGTGTCATTTTCAACTGATGCATCCTTGTTTTAGCTTTATGATTATATGTGAAATGCAGTGCTAGAGTGTATGGATACGAATGGTTATATGTGATTTCATCAATTGTTTTTGCTGTTGAAGTTTATTCACATATTTTGGCTTACAGTACAACATATTAAATATTTGTCTCAGTGAATCCAAAATAATAGGGGGATAATTGACAAGCTGCTTTTGGTCATGTGGTTAAGTTTGATGGTTTTGAAGGGTGAAACATATAGGTGAAAGCGAATTAGAATTCTAGCATTATGATTATACATGTGAAGCAATACCCCTATGCAACTACAATCAACACCTATGGAATATCCTTGAGATGTTGCCTCTAACTTTCAACATTGTTTTTGAAAAGTGACGTCAAAAAGCCTTGATGAATTACTTTTGAAGAATGTCCTCAAAAGAGTGTTTTTGACCTTTAACCTTTGAAACTACATCTTATTGATGATCTTTTGAGCTTGAGCATACGATGGTTAAATTTCTCCCTTTGAGAATTCTTCTCAAAGTTCTTCTCAAAGCCTATAGGATTTCAGAAGAAAGGCTTTGATTTTATACTTCTTTTTTGACTTCATGAAAAACTTGACCCTTGAATGTTGTTCTCAAAACATTCTTATCGAAAAGCATTCAGCTGGATTCACACTCTATTGTGTCACGGAATTGAAAGAGGCTTAATCACATGTCAACTGGATTCTCACAAGTGCTAATTTTTCTAACCTTAAGATGACAACAAGCAATTGTTTGTTCTCTGTTTGTTTTGTGCTTTAATACTACACTTGATTTTTTGTTAGTAAATTGTACTTTGAATGTCACAGAATACTTCGGCCTTCTCGAAAATCCTAGTGATCTCTCCAATTAAGCCTCGAAGCCAAATTTTCTCCTTTATGGCCTCCATGATTTTTTGATTATCGATGATTGCACCCAAATATTTTCCTTTATAGTCTCCCTTGCTGCATCTATGATTGCCTTGTACGACAATTTGCTGTAATAAGGATCTCTAACTGATTGTGTATGCTCCAAGAGAATAAAATCAGTGACATATCTTCTTTCATTGAGATCACCTACAGTCTTAGTCAACATAACAAGAACTAATTGCTTAGAATTGCAAACATAACCTTCTAATATCTCATGTACTCTAAGATCCACTTGACTATTTGCACCATCCTGGATTAGCTAAATATCTATTTATTATGCTCATTTACATGTAGCAAATCTGACCAAGTGCTAATCATGGTGTACAAAAGATTGCCCACCACTGCACTCGCATACCAAACACCATTCATGTTCTTGAGCTCCTATTTTGTTTTTGGTGTCACAGTGCCCACCCACTACACTCGCGAATCCTGGTGCTAAAGACTTGAAATATGTTGCATTTGTGTGGAGATTGACTTGGCCGAGAACCTTCAAAATGCAACCCTTCCGAGAAAGAAATAGCATTTCTTGCTCCAATTTCTTTAGGTTTATATACCAAGTACCTGATTTTGTGTCATCTAAATTCTTTGCTTTGAATTTTGCGGTCAGAAAACCTTTCAAATTTGAATTTGGATGACATTATTTGAGGATATTAACATGTCATCAACAAAAAGGAGTTGATAGAAAAATTAGTTATCCACCACCTTCAAGTATACACAATTGGCATAGCTACATCTCTACTATTCATGTTTGAGCATAAAAGTGTCGAACCTCTTATACCACAGTCAAGGAGATTTCTTGATGCAGAGTAATCTGTGTAATGTAATCCTAATTATAAATTAATAAATAATTTTAACAGATGATTATAAGATTGTTCAGGAATATTTGTCAATAATAGTTATGCAATAATTAAGAAATTATAAGTTCGAGAAGTAAATTAATTTTAAATATTTAGAAATAAGTCAAAATAATATCTAGTTAATCTGCCAACTGATTTAAGATAATCTCATCTCAACAAGTCAGAGTCAGAGTACACAGTAAAAGATATTCTCGTAAATAAATATTACTCAATAATAATTTATTCACACAATAATAATTCTGGTCACACAAGTGAGCAATCAAGTAGTCCCAATAATAGTCATCACCATTAGAGTTTAAAAAATATTCGAAATATTTAGTAAAATTTCAGATTTATCTCAAAAAGAGAATCCGGTATCACGGTGACGAATCACAGCCTATGAGGAGAGCCAGAGGAAGACCCGTGGAGGTGGTGAAACATAGGCGATACAGAGGAAGACCCGTGGAGGTGGTGAAACACAGCCTATGAGGAGGGCCAGAGGAAGACCCGTGGAGGTGGTGAAACACAGGCGATACAGAGGAAGCTAGCGCTGGTGTCGACATCCTATGATGGGTCATCCGCAATCCACATGGCCACAGGGAAAGCGAGAGTAGGCAGAGCTGTGGCGCCGTGCTTGATGGGAGGTGGGCTGACGGGCGAAGGATTGCTAGCGACTGGTGTGACGATGGCGCCACCGGGTAGTGATCGAATGGTCGCGCGTGTGAAGATTAGGCGCTTGACGATGTTGCGGGCCAGGGCGAGGCGGGTTGCTGCCCTGCGTGCATAGGGATGGCATCGCCGGGCCGCAATCGCACGCGATCTTGCTTGCGGTGATTGGGGCGCCGGGTGGCTTCGCGAGCAGGGCGAGGCAACCCGTAGTAGAGAGCGACGAGCACTGCCGGGCAGAGGTGAGAGTTGGGAGCAGCCAGAGGTGGGGTCGACGACAGGAGGCAACCACTCCCGGACGTCAATCTCCTAGTGTGTGTGCCGCTGCTGACGACCGGAGCTCGGGAGGGTGGCGAGCCAGCAGGATCGAGAGATTCACGAGCCAACCCGATGGAGGAAGAAAGGGGAAGTAGGGCTGGGAAATTATTAGGAGGGGCCTGGTTTTTTTTTAGTTAAAAATTATATTTTAAAATGTGAGAAAAGTTAGGAAAATACCTTAAATTTTTTTTAAGGTATTTAGGGATTTTCAACCAAGGCCCCAACCTTTTCCTTCACCGGGATATAACACTTAATATTCAAACTTAAAATGATTTCATTTTAGGATTAAGAAACAAACAACACTAGTTCATGCCTTTATATTGGCCTATTATAATTGAAATTCAAATCGCAAAAATAAATGCGAAAATAAAAAGAGATTACAACATGCCAAATATAAATATCTAAAAAAAGAAGAAAATAAATGAAATTAGCCTAAAGTTTGAAATATTTTCATTCAAATCAATAAATTGATTTAAATGGGAATTTTCAATCTACTAATTAGCCACCAATCACGCCTGCTGCCAAATTTGCTGATGTCAATCTTCCATCTAGATCGATGCCACGTGGTGAGATATTGGGCACCGAGTGTAGGCCTTACCTGGAATAAATCGACGATCTGATGGCGTCGTATCCCAACCATTTCTTCAAGCCATGCAATGACTTCTTCAACTGCCGCACGCGATTCTCCATTCTTACTACCTTAAGACCTTCTAGTTGTTGCATTTAATTCTCTTTCGCAAGCTTACAATGCAAGAGAGTTGTCTTAAATGTCAAGCTACTAAATATCCATTTCGTTTCCCATAAAAAAAAATTCTCCATGTCCTCGAATGCTACAAGCCCTAACAAGATTAGGATGGATGTGTTTTACAATTGGAGAAACACCTAGTAACCTTCCTTCTTGTATGCCCTATTACATTTTATTGTTTTCTTGTCCTTTGGGAGTTTGACTAGCTCCCATGTTAATTTGAATCCTTGTGCTTGTTTGTAGCTTTCTGCTAGCAACCTCACCTTGTATCTGACATCCTAAACTATTGTGTACCTTTCTTCTTCTATATCCACTTATGTTTTACCATCTGCCCTTTGGGTGTTCGACCAGCTCCCAAGTTAATTTTTCTGAAAAGACTTTTATCTCTTCTTCCATGGCACCCAACCATCTCAAACAATGGCACCCAATCAACTCGAACAATATGCAATTAGATTGCCTCTGTAAATGTGTAGCCAGCATACTCCTGCAAAATTAAAGGCGCATAAGCAATGGGTCTATGTATACCTTTGTGGTGGTCGAATCTCTCTTTTTCTTTGCCCCTTGCAGTAGAATATGGTTGCACTGCTAGTGGTGATTGCTTTTCTTCTTTAGGCTGTTTTGTGGTGGTCGAATCTCTCTTCTTTCTTTGCCCCTTGCAGTAGAATAGGGCTGCACTGCTAGTGGTGATTGCTTTTCTTCTTTAGTCCCCTATGCTGCATTTAGATGGAACGTGCACACACACAGTGCACTGACTTGATTCAGTTAGGACCCTTAGCTCCTAAAAATTTACAATATGTGATGCTTTCTGTTAACCCCATGTGCAATTACCGAGATGCATTTAGGTAAATGTTACCCTCCATTTCCTTCTGACCCAGCAGTATTTTATGGTATGTATGGCTTTGCTCATGAGAGTTTAAAAGTTGGCGATTGACCAGAACTGACATTGCTTAGTTAATTGAGTTTGTACCTCTTATAGATGCTTCCTGAGTTATCATGCTTGCGCTAATTGATGAAATATTGCTGGCTATGAAAAATACTTGCGGCCAGATGTTTTGTCTATAAGTCAGAGGCAAGGCAACTAAATATTTAGAGCTAAAGACAAAGGTTAAAGGAAACTTGAACAAGATAAACACATAGTACCTTGTTGAAGTGGGGACAAGAAAGAGCAAGCAACTCGAGCTTGGCTTATTCAGAATTGCCGTATTCCATGTGGCACGCAAAAAAAATAAAATCGTTCATGTCAGATGAGATGGGACTCATCAATTGGGTCACTCCAGTGAAAAGGATTGAAATTGAACTATTCCTAGAAAGCCCTACTTTGTTTTGACTATCACTTTTTATGTTTCCTTTATAGTCTTTCTTCATGTCAAAGCCATGGGAAAGTAGGCCAGGATAAATTTGGAAAGTAGCATCTTATCTGGATAAAGCTCATTCATGAAGATGATAAGACACAAGGGTGACCTGATTAAGTCAGTCAAACTTCCATTTTAATCTACCAGGCTGGTAGTTCTCTAGTCAGCGTCTTCAAACCCAAGCATCTATAGACCTTGCTCGCACTAGTTGTCATGATCCAAATAGTCTGAAACTTCAAATAAAGATGTGTCATAACTAACAAATGATGATTACTCTTTCTAGACGTTGGATATCTGCCACCTCATTGGCTTTGCAGCCCCTCAAGGGCCCTTGTTTGATCTCATACTTCCGGAAGTTCTTTGTTGTAGGATTTACTTTGCTGAAGACTGCAAAATTTTCATGATGTAGAATCATGAAAACTATTGTAGAACTTGAAGAATGAAGTTTCAAATGCATCATATCATAAGCTATTTCCATATTGACCTTGATTATCATATACAGATTACTATTGATGGGTTTCTTCATCAGTCCAACTTTTGCATAACTGCAAACCTGGCCTACTATGCTATGTACTAGGAACTCTGGGATCTGATGGATTGCTCTTTAAGTATTATCCTTAGATGGAATATGGATTACCTTGTTTGTGCCTTTATAATTCATATTTGGCTTTTAAAATGCGATAGCTTAGATAAGGACTCAACTCTTATATATGATCAATTGATATTTAACTATCAAACTAATACGGTCCAAACAGGGAACATCTTGTTGCGAACTAATCACGATAGAATAACTAGGAAAATATTACCTTCATTTAGTTCCTATTTCTTTTTCGATCTTTTGATTGTGATATAAGTTGTCTGGTGAAGCTCACTTAATCAGTTAATTGATAAATGGTGCTTCTCATTTGGAAGACTGTGGTTCCCTCATTGCTAGTCTTTGAATTCACACATGCAACATCTAGTATGCACAAGTGGATGTATGCCTAAAGCAAAATTAAATTAGCTGACTTCTGCAATTCTAAAATAGAGAAATATTACATCAACATGATTGGTTATCTATCTTGTTTAGAAGAGATTGAGAGTATGCTTTTGCCTTCAGTGCTGCATTAAGTATCACGAATCCTGGAATATGTATTGCATTTGAGATTTAGACAAAATATCTATTATTAGATTTTTCTGTCCGAAAAGATTATAAAAGGGAACTTTGGTGTATCATGATCACCGGAGGATGTGCTACATAATGTTTATTCTTGAATCACGATTATGTTTTTTGGGTTATATCATGTACTTGTGCTAAACATTGTATGCTGGAAGTTCATGTTTTTCTCTTTGGGTACTCATTTATGCAATGAAATGCTATGCCAGCAACTTGTTAATGAACCTGCCAATTTAGCGCAATCTTTGGTAAGCTACTCAATCAGCTTGTTAAAGAACCTGCCAATTAAGTGCGAACTTTGAATTTGATTTAACGAATATCATGTTTATACATATTATTCATTCTGCTATTTGCTGATACTTCCCTTTCATATTGTGGCGTAAAGATTGCAGCCATGTTCAAAATTGGGAATAGTAAGGAACTTCCTACTATCCCTGATCTCCTCTCAGAGGAAGGGAAGGATTTTATAAAGCAATGCTTGCAACGGGATCCATCAAGGCGCCCTACAGCTGCTGAGCTTTTGCAGCATCCATTCGTTAGATATGCAGCCCCACTGGAAAAGTCAAATCTTGTCTTTGACCATCCAGAACAACCAATGACAATTTCAAATGTTCCAAATGCTAAGGTATTCCCCTCCCATCTTTCATTTCATGATATGATAATTTGATTTGACCTTTTTCATTTCTTATCGAGTTTTATGTGCTAATTTGATGCCAGACGTCCGTGGCTACTAGGGTTTGGAAGAAGGAAGAAAGAGGAAGAATTAATTCATATAAAATTATTAGTTTAGAGATTTTCACTTGAAGTCTTAGCCATTTTCTTTTGAAATTTAAAATTGATCCAATTTCATGAATCAAGATTCAATTCTATGAACCAAAAGGACAAGTCTTATTTTATTGCTAGGTTAAAGAAATATATATAACTTCCAATTCTACATCTAGGAATGCCCCTAACGCCACAACTCTAATTTGACGAGATGGGACTTATCAAAAATTAATTTTAGAATAAAATAAAATTCCTAAATTCAAGCAAATGGACTTAGCCTAACTAATAGATAAGAACTTCTAAATTTAAACAATTTTTTATGGTAAAATTTAAACAAAATATCTTAGTCAATTGAAGGTCTAGCAAGCATTTTTTTTTTTGGATAGAGGTCTAGCAAGGGTTTAATTTCTCGTTGTAGAGAGAAAGTTTCACGGGATTTTGTTGTGTCATAACAACTTGTGGTACACTTGAAGATGCAAAGCGTGGTATTTACTGATTCCTTGTTTCTTAATGGATGTTTCTTTTGATAGAAGTTCTAGGTTCCCAAAAAAAAATTCATGTGATTATCAAAATGATGAAATATGCTCTACCCTTTCATATCAATGAAAAGGACTTAATTATTTACCATTCTGAAGCTGACCTCCCAAATAACGGTGAATCTTTCTCATCATAGCTTGTCCTTGGAATATGGGTATCACTCCACCAGGGAATATGTTAGATGTTCTAAAATTGTCATTATTGTTAATTTTCTATCATTGAAGTAAGTTAGATTTGATATTTATATACTTTTTTTCGAAATTGTTTAGGAAAAGATGGTAGCTTTTTGCTTTGAAATACATAAACCTTTTAAGTTTTGTTCTTTTGGTTATTTTTGAGCTTTCTAATTTTTATTTATGCTACTATGGCAACATTCCAGTGTCCTAGACATGCGAGAAATCTTTCCTCCTTCGATATGGATGGAAATGCAATCCATCAGTTGAGAAGCTCAAAGATATCTGCAGTCTCATGGTAATCTTTTCAACTGAGTGTATTGGTTTCTTTATCATTGACTTTTGAAACGGGCTTTGGAATACCATCAGTTCTTGTAGAAGCATTTTTGAAATAATTACATATTAAATGATGTAGGGTAAGTTCAAGGAAATTAACCCTAAACCTAATGTGTGCAAATCTAAATGCCTGAATGAGTAAATTGATTAAACATGCCAAGTGATTGAGCTTCACAATAGGGATTAATGAAGAAATTAATCTAGGGTATGCAAGCTCTCACATCCATAATTAAATATAGAGAACTCATACAATTTAGAACATCAATTTGGTAACAAACAGTAAATTCCCAAGATGAGCTTCTAGGACATAAAACCCCTACTTTCCAGGCTAAATTGGAAAATAAATGCATACAAGTAAAACCCAATTAGCTTTCATTATCCTGTACGAGTCATAGATCGTCATATATCATTATCAAGGAGTATAATCAGCATACTCAGTAAAAAGGGAGGACGGGCAAATGAAGGGGTAGCAAAATCAAAGGTGGATGTTATTTACGGGGTGAGAGAGGGGAAGGGGAAGATACCAATTCAATGAGATTTTGATGATCCAAGGTTGGTCTGGTGACAAACCCTCGAGATAAATGATCGACATATCATCGAACGAGCTCAATCAGCATCGCGTTGATCAGAAACCTCGCGGAAGTTAGTTGAAGCAGATGGGACGGCAATGCCGATGACCTTCCTCGCAATAGTGATGATAAAGAATGTGGCAGGGTAGAAAGGAAGCATGCAATCACAGGGGTGAAAGATTGGTATTATTGGACTGATTAGCGATTCTTTGGTTTGGACTCACACCCCAAGCCTCGACGGTGGCAGTTATGAAGATTAGCGTTGGGATGGGTTGACTTTCATGGTAGGCGACGATGCTTGCCAGTCGTGCATTTGTGACGATGGAGAACGGACGAGACTTCTTTGGGCTGGGTCTCAAACCTAGCCTTCAGCAGCGGTGACTAGGAGAGGATGGCGTCGGTGATGATTCGATGAGCACTATTGGCAATAGTGATTGCCAGCCCCACGATAGCGGTGACAGGGATGGGGGAGAGAGGTGATGCTACTCCATGGAATGGGTCTCGCTTCTTTGCGGTAGTGGCATAGGAGGTAGTGCGGCAAGCGGCGACAGTCTGACATCCGCAGCTGGTGACGAGGGCAGAGGGTGAGGGCGAGGGTGGTCGACTGCTAATGTGAAGAATCTCTCTCTTTCTCTATTTAGGGTAAATACTTAAAAACTAAAAACCCCTAATCTCTCATTACATAATATATAATGAGTTTTAATAAAATCTCAACTATCGATTCTCAATCTCTTTAATCTTCATCATAGATTGGGGGCCCCTTTAATCTGGTGCATTTGAGATCAAATTGATCCAATGGATGAGAAAAATAGGAGTGAGCCGCATTTGGGCCAAGTGCGGATCAAGTTTGAAATATAAGTCTGATTGTTCCAAACCCATAAATTATAAAACTCTCATCCCTTTAACTCATAAAATAAATAGTGTATCTCTCTCACCAAATAAAAGAAAACATAACATCTATAATAAGATAAAATGTGCAAAAAGTAAATAAAGAGATAAATAGGACGACGTCAAAAATCATCCTTTTATAATCTTGTGCATCCACCTGAGATTAAATTGATCCAATGGGTGGGAAAAATAAGAGGGGTGAGCGACAAGTTTGAAATATAAGCTCAACTATTCCAAGCCTGTAAATTATAAAACTCTCATCCCATCCCAGTTTAACTCATTTATAAAATAAATAGTGTATCCCTCTCACCAAAATAAAAAACAAACATGACATCTATAAAAGGTAAATGTGCAAAAAGTAAATATGGGGATAAATAGGACGACATCAAAAACATCTTCGAACCAAACATGATGTCTTCGGGGTCAATACTGGAGATGCTCCGTATCATTAGACATGCTTGCAAGAAAAGCTATTGTTGGTCCGGTGTAGTACATAATTCTTACCCAGTTGAGTACAGGAAGAAATAGTGTGGAAAATAAAAAAAAACAATGAGGAAATTGAGCTATTGTTTTCTTAGATTAAATTCTTGAGTTTTATTAGAAAAATTAAATTATTTAGTCTGAAAAATCACGGGCAAAGAATATAATATAGAAGAAACAAGTTAATGCCTTTAATTTCTCAAAGGATTGTTTTAACGTGGTGGTCTTGTGATCAATGCTAGCAAAGTTCAATAGTTATTGCTTGAAATCTTTGGAGGTTCCTTTTCTCTCTTTTGTTCATTTTGCTGGAACTTGTCATTTAATGCTTACAGTTCTAGCCTTATTCTTTGAGATGCTTGAAGATCTTTATGAAGAGCAAAGTTTACACATCATTAGAGCCATATACGCTAACTTATAGTTTCTTCTGTGGAATTTTGGAGGGATGATATTAGGGAAGAGAAATATAAGCATAATTTTCAACTTTGTTAACATATGAGTCTCTTTGTGTTTTGTTAATATATCTCCTTTGGTATACATGACCCAGAAGATAATAGAAGAGCATGTCGTCGCTTTAACATCAAGTCTTGCATGATCATCCTACCTTCAGAATACACAAGTATAAACAATTTGTTTTGGCATCAAATGGTTCTCGATAATAATCTGTCAAATGCAAAGGGATTTCATGACATGCACTTCAAACTTGAAATGCTTAAATGCCTGTTTACGTTAGCTAAAATTTGGTAGCAGCCCAGTTGATCATGGCTTCAATGGCATCAGTTTGAGGTTTACTGTTCTTTCAAGTTCAACTATTAGATAACCTCTTTTCTGTAATTGCTTTCTGCATTATTCTTATGTGTATCCAACTGCTCAGCTGCCTTTCTAGGTTGATGATGGACCTTGTAGTGCATTGTTCTTTTTTGTTGATTCTTTTCTGTTGATTCTTTTCTGGTTCTTGTTGATCTATACTTTGGGCCATTCACCAAAATATTTTTCTGCTTAATTATTTGCAGTGACATACATACGAGAAACATATCTTGCCCAGTCTCTCCAATAGGCAGCCCCCTACTATGTTCAAGGTCTCCACAGCACATTAATGGAAGGTTGTCTCCCTCACCCATATCAAGCCCTAGAACTATGTCAGGTGCTTCCACTCCACTGACTGGAGGCAGTGGTGCTATCCCTTACAACCAACTAAAGCCGTCCTCTTACCTTCTCGAGGGCCGTCCAAACTTGAGACCAGCAAACGATCCCTATGCATGTCCTGCTTTCTATGAAGCCAAGTGCGACCTATTCCATGGGATTCCACAAAATTCACCTGCCTTGCGGGAACGAATTGCTTCTGAAACAAACATTCTCGGTCATCAATTTGGAAGCCGAATACATGCCGACCTCTCAGAACCATACGATCGACCGCCATTGGTAGATCATCTGTCCCATCACATATTGAGGGATCATGTTAAACTAAATCAAACTCTTGATCTTAATCCCCGGTCTTTGAATCTGAGCCGTATACATGGTGCTTGATTTTCAAAAACTGGTGACTTTAAGCGCAGTTCTAACTCGAGTTTATGCGACAATCTCATTGGTTAAGAAATATTTGTACTGTTGACAGATGTGGGATGATAATTTAGGAATTGTGCAATGAAGGGCCAAATTAACCCATAGAATAAATTTTTAAGCTGAAGCTGCCTGCAGTTACAAGATCACAGGTCAGGGCTCATGAGATTTGTTCGGGTAAGCTGCTCTTACAATGAAGTGTTCCTTTATGTTACCTGCTGATTTTCTGTTGAACACAGCTTAATATTTCGGATGAAAAGCTGTGTCTGTTCACTGTTAAAACTGCAGCTTCTTTAGCAATGCGGTCTGAATCTTTGGGAGCTGTGGATCAAACTGTATATTTACTATTTAATACAGAGAAGAAATAGATGGAAACAGAAGCCCATTTTTTCTGTATAAAATTAGGAAACTCTGTTTCTCCAGGTTCCATTGTCGCAAGGCAGTAAAGCCACGCTGCCGTTTAATGACCAAGATCTTTTCCTACATTTCCTGCATCATCCTATAACATTGAGCTACAGTTGTAGAGAATCATTCCATTTCTGATTCTTCATTTCTGCTGCAGATCAGTTTACCTTGCTGTATGTACCTGCATCCCTTCTGCCCTGAATTAGTGAAGATTTTTCTATAAAACAAATCCAACTATTCCAGTTTAACTTGTTCATGCTTTTGAAGAAAGTGTTTTTGACATGCTTACGTAGTTATCAAGTATCATGAGCTTTTTTTACCTACATAGTCACTAGTTTTGTCACTTATCTTGTGTTAAATCTTGTTTCAGCTGTTAGTTGTATGGTTTTTTTTTTCATCTTCAATGATTTCGGTGCTGCATAAGATGTTCAAGTTGCATTGTTCTTGAATCATCTGGAACTCATGTTAGGCATTTCAGTTCTCCTGGTTCTGATTCCTTCATATTTAAAAAGAAAACATGTTAATCGTGCAAAATCTAAAATGGCAGAGTAATATTCTAATAAGTTATCATAATCACGAGATAAAATCAGCGTGAATAATTGATAGTTTTTTAAGCCGAACGTTCATTTCCATCAGAAACATTATTGTGCTATGTAGTTATCAACATTTAGTGCTGCATTTGATTCAATCTTTATTGTTTTAAGCAAAGCTAGGCAGCAATCACATTCATTGCTAATTTCCCATAATTTTTTGGCCTAAGCAGCATCAGATGCTCTAGCACTTTGGCTTGTCTACATTACAGTTGTTGAAGTTGAGGGTTCAGTGCCACATAGCAGGTTATTGCATAACCTATAGTTTCTTTGCATATGATCATATTTTTAAAATGCAAAAATAAGCTTTGATGCCATGAGTCATGTTTCATTTTTTGCTAATATTTCATTTCATTTCATTTAAAAACCTTATGTTAGGGCTATAAAATTTAGGAATAATTACCTAAATGCTACACCATTTCGCTCTATTTATGCGTTACTCATTCATTCTTAGTTAATTATGCTATACACTCAAAACATTATAAAATCTTACATACACACACTTCCACTTGTTTCCATTATAATGAGCAATTATAATTTTTCAATAATCTAACTATAGTTAGGTTACAAAAAATCTGAATTGTTCATCATATTATTTTAAGGATATTTAAATATATTTTAAATGAAAATTTTAAAATTTTGATGTTTAGATTGTGGTAAGGGAAGGAAACATTCGCGACGTGAATTGATTTTATGACAAATCAGCGTTTTAGTGTGAAATCGAGGAAGAAAAAAAATATGTACTATTAAGGGGAAAAATGTAATTTTAATAATTTACTAATGAATATTTTTTTTTCAAATAGATTTTGATTAAATTTTAAGTTAAGAATGTATATGTAAGATTTTATAATATTTTGAGCGTGCATAGCATAATTAATTAAAAATGGATTGATAACGTATAAATAAAGTGAAATGGTGTGACATACAGGTAATTATTTCTAAAAAAAATTTAATCAGTTCTCTTATGTTCTTGTGCAGTGAACTGTATGCTGAATTCATGATTCCTTTTCTGAAAACTTCAATTTTGACCTGGGAATGTGTTTATTGTAGTTAATTTTAGATTGCATGATATATTTAAATTTGAGTACAGTGAGGTCTAAATGAACAACAAAATTTTTGAATGTTATATTCTCTTTTAAATTCATGTTATTTTATTATTTAAATTTTGTGAAAAAGATGTTTCTTTAAAGATCTGATTGATATATGTTGGGCTGTTATCGATCCGATTTTGAGCCGAGTCAATTCCGGCTCGAAATCAAATCGATTACATTTCGATCGATTCCATTCGACTTCGAGCTGATTTTGATTCATTTTTGAGCCGGCTTGAAAATGAATCGAATCTTAATTTTTTTTCGAGCCGATCTTGAGTTGGCTAAGTTCGATTCGATCCGGCTTGAGATCGGCTCGATTTAATATATATATTTATTATAATATAAAATATATTTAATTCAAGTTTATTTTGAGCTGGATCGAGTCGAGTCTGCCCGGGCTCAAAATCGATTTGAAATCATTACCAAGCCGAACACGCTAAAAACTCTACTTCCCTGCTGAACTGTTTTTTGTTGCCCAACGCGCAATGGAAAAAGAAAAAGAACCAAATAAACAATTTATTAAGCATTTTTAGAGCTAATTTCACATGAGCAGCCTCCATTACATTATATACAAATAAATTTAATTATATATTTAATAACCCAACAAATGTTGGCCTCCAAAGCATAAATATATAAATTAAATGAGTGTTGTAGAAATAATAATATTAAGGTGGATGTGTAAATATATATAAAATGATAAGATAAAAAATAAATATATTTGTGATAAAGTTGGAGTAGTTTTAATTAAGAATGAATTTAGAATGAGTCAGCTTAGATGATTTGGATATATAAATTATAGATCGATAAAAATTTCAGTATAGAAAATTAGATTATTAGATTTTGTTCATATAAGAAGAGAAAAAGAAAAGTTAATTAAATAAAAATTTATTATTTGATAAAGTGTAATAAAAATAAAAGATTTATGTATCTTACTCTACTTAGTAAGATAATAATTTCATTTGGTTCGAGTTTTTTTTTTTATTATAAAGATTAATTTTATTTCACATTTAATATAAATATGAATATTAAAATTAAAAGTAAGTCATATTTTACCTGTTTTTTAATTTTAAAAAATAATTTTTTTTCTTATTTAGAAAGAGTTTAAACCAATTGAGGCTGAAGTCTTGATTGTTATTATTGTATTTAATAAACAATTATGCATTAAAATGTGTAATTAGAGATGCTTTATCAGTAATCAACTTAAAGTATTGTATGGAATGGGAAATTAATTATTATTTTAAGATATAAATAAAATTAAATTTTTATTTTAAAATATGTGTATGATGTGGGTTATAAACTTATAATTATATTTTAATTTTAAAATTATGTGTGCTGTGATATATTAAATTAAAGTCAAGTTTAACATGAACTAAATTTTGCAGTTATATTTACTTCATTTCTAAAGATATATAACTAGCAAAAACATATTAAGAGATAAAAGAATAAATTGTATTTAAAACTTTTAATTTGAGTCTCTGAGTTTATAAAAATATTATAGTTTTAGCTTTTTTTTTAGAATTTTATTATTTTTACTTATTTTTTAATAAAAAAATATAAAATTTAATTATTTTTTTTTTAATTTTTTTTAGTGTTTACATGTTATAAAAGTTGGTATCAATTTATAATTTTAGGTTCTCAGATGCAATTTACTTTATTTTTTAGGGCTTATTTGATAGTGGATTTGGCTTCAAAATAAATAGAATCGGATTCAAAATTTGAAGTGGGTTTGAACATAAATTCTGTTTGGTTGAAAAATAATTTACTTTAATTTATTTCAATTTATACAAATATTAATTTAGAAACTTGGAATATCTTGAAACCACGTTTTTCAGTGGTTTCGGCTTCGTGGCCTTTGAAGCTGCTACATGCTGGTGAAACGGATTCAGTTTCATCTGACGGATCAGACCTGTTTGGCATCTGAAAACGCTTCAAACTGCTTGAAATCGGATGAAACGTACTATCAAATATGACCTTTAACATTATAACACAGTTGAAGAAAGCCATGCACTAGAAGATAAAAAAATGCATTAAATGTGGACCCCAATGACCCAATTGAAGAAGAACATCAAACCCTTGTGAATGTTAGTCTGCAGTTATTGAGGTGCCGGAGATGTTAACCTAGCTGGCCGTCGTTCACCGGAGGAAGGGAAGCAAGAGAAAGTTACCTGTGACAACGGCGGTGAGGGCGCTACCGTCCACCCCGGCGGTGACCTCCTCCGCCGCTGATGTCGACGAGGACCCCGATGGCCATTCCCTCTTCAATGCCCCACACTCTCTCTCTCTGTAATGCCCCGTTAGGTCGATTTTAATTTCATTAATAATAATTTTGTGATTTTAATTAATACATTTAAATAATTTTTATGTTATGTTAAATTATTAATTATTTGAATTTAGAGTTAATTATAAAAAAATAATTTAAATTTGAAAAATATTTTATTAAATATTTATTTTTGGAGGTTGAATTAAATTATTCTTTAGAAAGATCTTGAGTCTATTTATAGGATAAATGGCAATTTCGTTATAGATAATTAATTAATTAATTAATTAATTAAGATTTAATTAGAGGTTAAATTTAAGGGAGAGGAATTACGACCAATTGTTTCTTTTCTCTACCTTGTGCGCTAATTCCCAAAAGAAAAACCGCAGGAGAGAGAGAGAGAGAGAAAGAGGGGGTTGCTCGTCACAGTTCGAAAAGATCTTTGTCTGAAATTATTTGTGGTGAAAGGAGACACGTCAAGTCGTTCTAAGGAGGAGAAATTTAAAAAGAATTCGGAAGATATTCGCAATCATGGCAAATAGAAGGTAGACGAACGATTCGAATGGATATATAAATTTAAATGTCTCAAGAAAATATATTATTTTAAATTAAATAAAATTTGTATAATAGATTAGTGGCATGTTAACTATAAATTTGAATTACTTCTGTGAATCTAATGCTGTGACGCGACACTAATATAATTATATTATGGGTGCACTATTATTAAGCTAATTGGGTGAAAATGATGAAGTTTGTAAGTCTGGAAGAAATCTATGGGTATTAAGTGACGAACTTGTTCATGAGGAATTATTTATCTTTGAAATTTAATGGCTTTTTTGCGACAATTCAATAAGATTAAAATTTTGCGATCTCGAAATAGCCGTATCTGTCTCAGTCGTAAAAATAAAATTGGAAAAAATTCACTTGATGATGTGAAGTATCTTAGATAAAGTTATACGACACAAAACTCTATCTATGAGGTAGAAGGACTCATGGGAGATTGTAAGACTGACGGGACTCACAGTGCTTAAAGAGGTGTGATTAAGGTGTAAGAGCAACTGATCGTTGTGAGATGATAATCTCACCATAAGAGCTGAGATAAACATGACGCTATATTCGAGAAACCCAAAGCCCAAATTAAGAAAAATTTTAATTAATATTGTTTGTAGCATTGTGTTATTTATTTACGCAAATTCTTGTTGTTATGTTGCTACATATCGAATAATATTTTTATATATATTCTTGATTATAAAGCATGTTATTGTGGTATTCTAATCAAAAACCAAATATTTGAATATTATATGCAAACATTGTATTTAGCTCGTTAGTTGAATTTGCTTACTTAGTCTACGTTGTTTCAGACTGACGCCATTTTTATAGCAGGTACTATTGATCAACAAAAAAAATTAGGATTTAATTTTCATCTTCTAAGAACATTTAAATTAATTGTAATTTAATATGTTCTCTCTAGTTGTGAACTTTCCTTGGTAGTAAAAAAATTTAATTCAGTTTATTGGTTTATTAATTACTTAAACTTTCTTAGTTATGTTTATTTATTAAATCGAGCTCGAGCTTATTCAAGCTTAGCTTATAAACATAAAAACATGCTTAAGCTACATTCATAACGAGCTCACTAATATATTTATAATTGAGTTCATATATATTTAAATTTATAAACACAAAACTTATAGACAAACTTTAATATATCAATTTATCAATGTATTCATAATCAGACTAATCATCACAATTTATAAATTTTCTTCTTATTATTAATAAATAAAATATACTAAAATATCTAAAAAAAAATTCATCGAGCTTTATAATCAAATATATTTATGAATTTTATATAAATAGTTAATAAATATTAACAAACCAAATAAGAGTATATTTAAATTCATTTATTTACGAATCGAACTTCTCAATTCATCTGCAACTCATAAATCTAATGTTACACAAACTCAACCATTGTACAAGTAGAATAAGTAGTTCACAATATACAAACAGCTTAAATTTACATATGATTTCAATTGACAATAACAGAACAAGAAAATAAGATCTACTAGCATTTTTTTTCCCTCTTCATTTGATTTGAATTGAGAAGGCGGCAACCTTCCTTATTGGGATGCAAGTTGTTCATGGATATATTGTCGTAGCAGTAATAGTAGTGTTGCTCGTAGACGAAAATCATCTTCGAGAAAATGTGTGTTGATGGGATGCATTGAAGTATCAGCACGATTGTCATAATCGAGAAAACCACGCTTTGGGATGCTACCACAGGTACGAACGGTTCTTCAAACGAAGCATCAGTGACTTTCTGGTAACCTATGAGATGTAGAACAACAAAACAAATAACAACCAAACAGTTAGCAAAGATCTTTGGAAAAATATTGACCAACAATTATTGTTTTGAGATGCAGAAGTGTATGGAAAAGGTAGCAGGATACAAAACAAATTTTCACAAACCGAAATTAGAAAGAAAGCAAAAAGAAAAAAAAGAGTAGCAAAAAAATATTAAGAGCTTAACAAAGTATAAAAAAGAAGGATTCGCAAATTTGAAATTCAAATGGCGGGCATTCCGCTTGTCGTCTTGCAATAACACCAATAACACCAGACGAGATTTATCACAGCGAACTTCGACAGATGAGCATTCTCAGATGGGAGTATGAATGAGGAAAAAAGTTCAAGTGAAGTAAACAAAAAAAATTGCAACCTCCATGGGAATTCACTTGTGTCGATTCCGGCTTGATGCAATTCATCAACGTAATGTAATGCTTCCCTGCATTCTTCTCTATCATCAAAGAACTCCTCCTTGTCACCTTCTATGTCATATGTCTCATTACCTTTGCCAGCAACAACCTGAACCATAGGTGCAAAATCAGTAGGGACAACTTGAAGAAAATTC
The DNA here is from genome assembly GCA_019297695.1 of Apostasia ramifera. Lineage (NCBI taxonomy): Eukaryota > Viridiplantae > Streptophyta > Magnoliopsida > Asparagales > Orchidaceae > Apostasia > Apostasia ramifera. The sequence goes on along the minus strand of JAEMOT010003977.1, from coordinate 120,552 downwards.
CAAGTCATAGAAAGAACAAAATGCTCTGCATTAAGAGTTTGATGACCCGAAGAGCTCGTGGTACGGCATTTTTAGAAAAAAATAATAATATAAAAATTTGAATTTTGAAATTAGGCGGTGGTAGCGGAGGGATTGGGGCTCCCTTGCAGTATGAATTTGTTCTGTTTGACCCAGTCTTAGATCTAGAGTTTATTTTACTATATATATTTGTTTTGTATATTAGAATGGAACTATTTTAAATAACTTGCAGCCACTGAAAGTAATCTCCTCCTAGTACTCATCTATTTGATAGAGTGATCTCTTCCTCAGCTCATGATTTTTCCCTGACATTGAAATTTTTCACCTAAATCTGTGTTTTTGTCTTTATATTTTTTGTTTATCGTCTTGCTATCTCAGCCATGGTGGAAATAACAGTAATATGTCAAAAATGTTGATGTTGAGAATTGTATTTTCAGTATATAAGTAAGGCAGAAGCACTACATATGTAAATGGCCCTAACCAGCAATATGTAGAATATATATGACATATCTAATTTATGATTGGTGCCTCAAAATAAATTTTGATTGCCTCAAATCAAAAATCATTAGAACACTAAAAATTCAATTTTGTGTTGACGCAGCACTGCCAAAACCTGACTCAATCCCAGCCATAAAATGAACCAAGTTTCTGCACTGCCAAAATGTATGTATAAGAGATATTTCAAAAAGAAACTGATCAAATATAACAGCTTGAAACTTACAACAACATCACCCTCCTCACCCATAGCAACAGCAGCTCGCACAGCGACTCTTCTGATATCATGTAAGAAAAGCCTGTGGCCATTTGGCAAAGGTGGGTAGTAATCATTTTCACCATATTTTAGGTAGTCCTGCATACTCCATCCAACACCAGCCAACATGTCATCCAGGATATCAACTGAAACAGTTTAAGAAGAAAAGAAATTTAAAAGAAATCTTTTTTAACAAAACAAGCACCCAGTTCTCTAGCTAAATGAATCACATCAAGGAAGCAGAAAAGACTTTAGAGTTTAAATCAAGTTTACATACGCGGATCTTCATTCTTTGCGTTGTCAGATGTCAACATAACTACATCACTTTTGTCTGTCGCAACTTTTGTCATAAGTGGCCTCTTTCCTCTTTCCCCTTCACCACAGCAACCAATGACTGAAAACAAGCACTGGTTGGATATGAGGCTGTCCTAATCTAATTAAAGGCTAGAATTGCCCATAAGAGAACCAAAACTCGTTAATAATGCAAGTTTAAGCACAAAAATCAAATATGCAAGGCATCCTTATGCTATTTAATACCTCTATTCAACTTTCTCAAATTGCAACAGCAGAAAACCTTTCTCACCTCAATTGCCAAATAAGAAAGCTTTTAGCTTTTTACTCTTGAGGTTTACAACAGTTTTGTACTATGTTTTGATTTTTGTTTGCATTGTGGACTAGCAGATATACATGATTAATACTTCAAACCCTAAACAAAATTTGCTTATTTCCCAACATTTTTTCCAGTACCTTAATGGAGATCACAGTCTTCAAAGAGAGAGTCAAGATAGTAAGATCTCAGTATTCATCAATTCCCCCACGCTTGTTGTGCACACTGAATCTGACTTGCCACTTTACAAAAAAAAAAAAAAAAAGAATCTAACTTACCAACTGATCAACAACGACATACGACAATCCATGCCGTAAAAAACAAGTCTTTGAAAGATCAGGAAGATAAAAGATTAATCTTCAAGGGGAAAGGAACTACTATCTGTGTATGTAACAAGCATGACTGAAGTGTTAAGGCAAATCCTTAGCCTTGGCAGGCATTTTCAGGGAGCTTCAACTTTTCAGAAATTCAATCAGATTTTCAACACTAACAAAAGCAATTCAACAACAATAAAAGGTCATATACAATTACCAGCTTACCAGTGATAATTCTCCGCGGTCCCAATTCCCTTGTAGTATCTAAGAGCCTTGACAATGCTTCTGGCGTTTGAGCATGGTCAACAATCACAGCAAATGCTTGTTCCTCATCGATCAGCTCACATCTACCAGGAACTGCATCCACTTCCTCAATCCCTCTAACAAGATCCTCCAATGGTGCACCAACTGCAATCCCAACAGCAACTGCTGCAAGAATATTGTATACATTATCCCGCCCAAGCAACCCCGATGATATTTCAAGGATACCATCTGGAGTTTGAACCAAAACCTGTGTCTCAAACAATGAAAGCTCAAACTTTAAAGGGTAAACATCAGCATTTTTATCGTCCATAGCGTACTTCACAATGGGGACATCCGGATTCCCCAGCTCAATAAAATAGGAAGAATTTGGATCATCAATGTTCACAACCTTTCGATGTCGTTCAGGGTCAACCATCCTTTCAAACAGCTTGCCCATGCTGTTCCTATGCTCCTCCTCAGACCCATGGAGATCAAGGTGATCTCTTGTCAAATTTGTGAAAACTGCAATATCAAAATCTACTTCATCGTATCTTCCCAGAGCTAAACCTTGAGAAGAAGCCTCTATGACAACTGCCTCTGTTCCATTATGCACCATCTTCGCTATTAGCCTCTGAACAGCAACAGCATCAGGAGTAGACTCTGAAGCCTCCAGTCTGTTTTCTCCATAGATATAGTAACCAAGAGAACATAGCATTCCTGTCCTCAATGCCATGGCCTCATACATGGACTTCACCAAATGAGCTGTCGAGGTCTTGCCATGTGTTCCAGTAATGCCAATGGCTGACAAATATCTTGAAGGACTTCGATAGAAGGAAGAAGCAAGAACCTGCAGCACCGAATTGGTGTCTTCAACAATAACAAGAGCCTTGCACCCAAGCGTCTCCTCTAAGTTAATCTCCTTGTCAGCTACAACAGCAACTGCTCCTCTCTTATCTGCTTCAGTTAGATAATCCAGTTCATCAGTGGTGGTTGCTCCATTACAGCAAACAAAGAGATCGCCGGAGCTGACTTCCCTGGAATCATGCTGAATTCCGGTGATGGCAACGTCTAAATCACCGAAAACAGATAGCGGCACAACTCTGCTCTCGTCCAGGAGTTCTGCAAGAGTCATTTTGTATTTGGGCTCCAATATCTGGCCTCTGGACTTGCCCAAAGTGTCAAGATCTAGGTCAAATGATGGAGGATCAGGGGGAGCAGCAGCAACATTAACTCCTTCCTGCAATTTAATGGGATTCTCCTCCGGAATCTCGTCCCGTGAAATTACAGTCAGCCCATGAAGCTCCTCGATCTCCTCAAGATCAAGGACTTCCTCTGCGGAGAGCTCGTCAATGCCATCAATGGGTACGTCTTCGTTTTTGATTTTTGGTGGATTGGGGGGCAGGAGGCCCTGCTTGACGAATTCATGGCGCTTGAGGGCGATAGCGCGGTCGATGTCGCCGAAGGGGTCGTCCCCCGAGGAGGACCCGGCGGCAGCGTCGGCAGGAGAAGGGGGGTCTTCTTCGAGGGCCAAAGCCGAGAGAAAAAGTGGCTGATCCTTTTTAAACTGCTCCTCCTGGCGGCGGCGGGCGGCGGCAACCTGGCGCTGAAACTGCTGAATGCGCGAGACGCCGTGGGAGGAGTCTTCCGGGGCCTCCGGCGGCTCATCGTCGGAGGGGAGCGGGCTGAACTTCCGGCCATGGCCTATGGCCGCCGGAGGCAACCTGGGGCGACGAAGGGAGAGAAACGGGCGGGAAGGCGAAAGGGTTGAAGGATAGAACTGAAAAGGCAGAGCCATGAGAATTGAGAACGGGTCGAAAGAGCATGGGGTTATGGAGGGTTTTAGGCGCTGGGGATGAGATAGCAAGGAGAAAGGGGTAGATGTGCAAAATCGAAAATTACTGCTGGGGAGCAAAAGCTAATAATCTTATTCTGTAGGATTCAAATGAAAATGTCTCATTTCTCGACTAAAATTTTTAATTAAAAAAATTCTATAAAATAAGGGGCGTATATCTGCGCAAAGAGTATGAATATCACATATATTTAAAGATTTGATTCGATAAATTTTTTGCGAAAAAAAAGTTTAGGACCTGAGTGGAGCTTCTAATATCTACAAAGAGTCTGATCATATAGATAATCTTGAGTGCATTGTCTACAAATAGATAATCTTTGTTATTTTATGAGCTGTTTGAAATACGTGCAATAATATTTTGGGGGACAGACCTACTTGTAAATTAGAAGGAATTGTAAAATCTACGAAAAATCTAATCGGAAACCAATAAGAGATGTCTTAGCCTCCAACACCCAGTAGAGAGCTCCTCCCACTTTCATCTACAAAGTTATCGTTGATGCTGTTATTAACATCGTAAAATATTGGTGTTATTGTTAGAAATCGTCTCAATCAATCCACTGCAATCCTAGTAACTAATACGAGTGGATCCCTTGATTCCCTTTTATGCAGAAGGAATTGCAGCTAAGAAAATCATCTAAATGCCTAAAAAAAATTATTTTACAAGTATTATTTTTAAAAATAATTTAAGACAGATCATTATTATGCTCACTCACTCAACAAGAAGAGAACTATCTTTTTTATCGGATTTTGCATCATTATATATATAATTATGCTCATTTATTAATATTAAAAAAAAGCTTGCTAATTTGCCAAAAGTTAAAACTAGTTTGATTTTATATTCAAACACAAATTACATTCAATAAATAAAAATAAAAAAAATAAATAATACAAAATAACTGATTACTAGAGGAGGAATTTGACTTCTTTCGACTGCTTGATGACACCCATCGCTCGACAAGCATCATCAATTTTTCAAACATTTAACGTGTTTGAATATAATTTATATTTCATCATTTTTATAAAATTTAAAATATAATATAATATATATTTAAAAAAGTACGTAATATTTAAAATTTTGAGTGCCATATAAATAAATGTTCCAAAAAAATGTGAGGTATCAATTAAGTTTCAAGGTAAGAAGAAGGTTTTTTTATTTTTTGTCATGCATGTAAATGTTATTAAATTATATAATATTAAAAAATTAGGAAGGTAATTTTACATACAAAACGAATAAAATAATTGTTATTTTCTTTAATTTATTCCTAATTTGACAATTCAAAAAAAAAATAAAATAAAATGGGTTGTTCATAATGATCAAGTAGACTACATATCATAAAAGTTTTTGGTGTTTAATTTGTAATACATTCAAATTCCTGAGCATAAAAATGAAATTACGATTTTAATAAAATAAAATTAAGAAATATTGACGTCAAAAAAATTTGTATATAATAATAATAATGTCACGTGATTAGAAATATTTTATTTTAAATGAATAAAATAAATACAAATATATTTAAATCTCATCTAATTCAAGAGAATTTTTTTGCCCAACATAAATTTTAATTATAAAAATCAATTTTATTTCACATTCAACATAAATATAAATATTAAATTTAACTTTATTTCATATTTTATATATTTTTTAATATTAAAATAAATTTTTTTCCTATTAAACCTAAAAAATAAAGAAATAATTACCTACATGCCACACAATTTAGTTTTATTTATGTCTTATCCATCCATTCTTAGTTAATTACGCTATGCACACTTAAAACATTATAAAATCTTACATACACACATTTGAGTTAAAACTTAATCAAAATCTATTTGAAAAAAAATATTCTGTTAGTAAATCATTAAAATTATATTTTTACTCTTAATAATACATATTTTTCTCTTCCTGAATACCTAAAGTGTTGATCTGTCCTAAAATCAATTCACATCGCGGATGTCTCCTTCCTTTACCGCCACCTAAACATTAAGATTTTAGGATTTTCACTCAAAATATATTTAAATATCCTTAAAATAATATGATGAACGACTCAGATTTTTTGTAATCTAACTATAGTTAGGTTATTGAAAAATTATGATTACTCATTATAATAGAAATAAGTTAAAATGTGTGTATGTAAGATTTTATAATGTTTTGAGTGTGCATAGCGTAATTAACTAAGAATGGATGGATAAGACATAAATAAAACTAAATTGTGTGGCATATAGGTAATTATCTCAAAAATAAATTTTTTTTTTTTATCCAAAAAAAAAAGCTCGAACCAAACGATGTCTTAATGTTGCAAGATTTAGCTTATAGTTATCACAAGCCTAGCAATGATTCGATATGAGATAAATATAGCGTCTTTTTCTATACGGAACTTGGAGCTACGAAACTAATAGAGAAGGAAAGAAAGCTTCGCTATTTGCGAATTTCTTGACTACCAAAAAACTTAAAGAAAATTCTATTAGTCTAAATCTCTAGAGGGGATTTGATTTCATTGCAGCTCTTGTCATTGGTAAGGTATCTTTGAGTAAGGGTGTTAATATGAATCGAAGATCGAAAATCGATCGAAAATTGAATTAATTTTAGATCGAATTGAAATCGAGTCGATCTAAATGAGCCGACTAACGAACCAAAAGTTCGGCTCAGTAATAATTTTGAGCCGACTTTGAGTCGGGGCAGGCTCGACTCGATCCAGCTCGAAATCGGCTCGAATTAAAATACATTTTATATTATAATACATATATATAATATATATGTATATATAATATATATTAAATAATATATATATATATATATATATATATTATAAACTGAGCCGACCTCGAGCCAGATCGAGTTGAGCTTACCCGGCTAGAGAACGGCTCAAAAAAAAATTAAGATTTGGCTCGAAAATGAATTGAAATCAGCTCGAAGTCGATTGGAATCGACTCGAGCCGGCTTGAAGTCTAACCCAATCGAGCTCGAGTCCATCGAAATGTTATCAATCCGATTTCGAGCCGGTATTAGCTCGGCTCAAAATCGTTGGGCCTATATCTCATCTAGATGTTCGAGATAGAGACCCTTCCTAAAGCTTCAACAATCTTCTTAATAAGGAAGATCTTGTTGCCTCAAAATTTTCTTTTGTACATGCCTTGCAACTGCTTCCACAGACTATGTGCTCTCTTTTCTTCTACCATCAAATCCAATGCCACTTCATCTAGCCATATTCTTAAATAGCTAACAGGCTGTTCATCTAAGTCCTTCCACTCACTCATCAGGTTTCATTATTGCTTCCTTTTTCTCCACATCCAACACGATAGATGCATATCCTTCGATATTAAAATATCCTGTACTCTTTACTTCTGGATCTTGTATGGCCTATTTCGGAGGGATGACAAGGAGAAGCCGATGGGAGCAAGGAACCTAATGAAAGTGCAAGAAGAACCCATGTTATATCATTAAAAGGCATTTCAACTCTAAAAAGAAGGCAAAGAACACAACATTAACCACCTTATCAAGTAGTGATAGCTAATTTATATTTAAATATTGTGATTGATAATATAATAAATATTTTACTCTTATTTCAATATTATAATGTTACTCATGTATAGCGTATGAGTAACGTTAATAGAGTAGTTGATTTTTTAGCACACTATGCTATGTTAGACGATTTTTATTATGAGAGGAGCATGCCCCTCCTCATTGCTTTCTGCGATATCCTCAAATGAAATGTTGGCTGATTTTTGTACTTTTATATTTTGAATAGTGTAATGTCAAGGGCACGCCAATTAAAAAAAAAAAAAAAAAGAAACTTGACTTCACTACAGCTTGTTACTAGCAATGAATCTTTGATGAATTTAACTATTCACAGCATCACCACCTCCTCCTATTCAAGTCTCCTAATATATCCTCCTTTAACCATCTTCTATTTATAGAACAACAAGATACCTTCTCGAGAACACCCAGGCATGAGCACTACAATCCTTGAGCTCTGTGCAACTAGCGTACTACGTTTGACTACATTTACCAAGTTCCCAAGTCGATGAAACGCTTTCAAAGATTGGCGAGTGCCTTTATCTTCCTTGAAAGTCAGGTTCATCGGTACCCTACCCTTACTGACCATAGGGTTGTTCATTAAGCTTTCTTCGTCTTGACTTCTTTGTCTTGACGAAACAACATTTTGAAGACTACACTACACCTTCAAGGCAATGCCTTGTTCGACAAATCTTTTTTTTGATAAACCTCTTTGACATCCTCCTCATTCTCGTAGGAAGAGATCCCCAACATTTCATTCATAAACATCTCAATAATCAAACAAGATATCAGTAGTATCATGACTCCCAAATGTAGTTAAACTAAGATTAGAGATCTCATATATACCTCTGTCTCAACACAAACTAATAACAAAGAGAAAGAAAGCATGTGACATTATCATCAGAACAACATTAACACTACATAACTATAACTATATATATATATATATATATATTACCCATCAAAGCAAAGAGATGACAAGAAAAAGCATCAATCCATATATCAACAAACAAACAAATATACAAGAAGAGGAAGTCGAGCAAACTCCCCTCACTCCTCGCTCATCTGCATGCCGCAGGCCCGCTCCTCATCGTTCCCGGTGCTCTTCTCCGAGCACACATCTCCTCCCCCATCGTTCTCTGAAGCCTCGCCGTTCACGTTCATGCCCTTCTCATCCCCACGATCGTTGTTGCTGCTGTTGCCCTCATGGTGGCTGTTCTCCCCGTCGCCGTCAATCCTCGCGCACTGCAACCTGTGCTCCGTCTCCAGCAGCTGCAGCCTCCTCCTGAGCTCCCCCATCTCCCTCTCCATCAAGAAAAGCCTCTCTTTCAGCGTGAGGTTCTCCTCCTCCAGCTGAGCAATGTGGGTGTCCTGATCATCCACTCTGTTCTCCAGCAGGTAGGCGGCAGCAGCTGCCCCGCCGTGCTCCTCCCCGACGCTCGGGTACACTATCTCGAACCGGCTGAGATCATGGTCGAGTCTCCTCTCCACCTCCACATGCTCCTCCACATCACTCTCGCTCGATCCGTCTTCCACATCGTCTTCCTCCTCAGCCCCGCCGCCGCGGCTGCCGCCGGCACCGTTAGGTGATCGGAGGCGAATCAATCCCTTCATCGAGCCATACCCATCGACACCCCACTCCTCCTTGGCCATGTCCACCAGCCTCTCCCTAGATGGGGAGAAGGTCGGTGTGGGGAGTATCGCCGGAGTCACAGGGCACGGCGACACCAGCGACGCGATCCCGCCGGACTTCTTGGCCCGAATGATGAAGGAAGTGGTGTTTCGCGGTGCGAAGGGGGCGAAGCGCGAGAATTTCTTCTTAGGATAGAATCGCTTTGCCTTCACGCGGTTCTGATACTGAAGCTCGTTCAGCGTCGGAGGCTTGTAGGCGGAGACGCCGGCGACGCCGGCTGCGGCGGCCGCTGCCTTCTTCCGTTTGTCGGCAGCCTTCTTGCTCTTCCAGTTCATCCGGCCAGGCATGGGCCCAGGCGGGCCAAATGGCGGCCTATTTTTCTGAAACCCCACCGGCTCTTCCGGCAGCGACGGTGGGCCCGACGCCGGAGGCGGCCACATGCCGTAGCCCCGGCTCAGCATCTGCGATGGATCGTTCATGATTCCTACCAAAGAAACCCAGCAAATATCAGAAAACTGTGAAGCCCAAGCTCGATCGCTCGACTCGGGCTGCGAAACGCAAGAGATCTACGAGAATAGCCGAAACCCTAACCCTAACCGTCGCTCGAAATTAATCTAAAATCTTAACCCCGATTCTGAAATTCAGAGAGGGGATCTGGGGATGAGAAAAAGATCGCGAAGAATCAGATGATTAATTTTCTTCGATTTGTTGACATCGAGCGGGGATCGATCGTCGGGGAGGAGGAGGAAGAACCCGAGTTCAAGTTCGAACATATCCCCTGTGGTTGCAGATGGATGGGGTTATTTATAGCGGATCTCATCATCCGATGGGTAATAGCGTAATTTTGGCTTTTGCTTTGCGTCCTGCAAATTTAATTCTATTAATTAACCGCCTCTGCATTTTTCCAATCGACCTTTCAAAACTTTGATTTCAGTTTCAATTTCAATTGTAATATAAAAATATCAATTTTAATAATTTAAATATTCATAATTTTAATTTTTTTAATACATTATTTAAATTTTATAAATTTAAATTAAATTTATTAATAATAATTATTAAATATTATTTTTTAAAAAAATAAATTTCAACGGAATTACAATCATTACAAAATTACTGAAACTACTGAATTTTAGTCAAAATCGAAACTACCAAGTTTCGACCAGCTTTTTAAATTGATTTCGATTGAAACCGATCCAAAATTACCAAAACTCGGTAGTTTCAATTGAGTTTTGACATTTTAATTGCAATAATACGATATTCCTTATATTTTTTATTTTAAGTGAAAAAAGAAAATATAGGAAATTTAATTTTATTTCAGAAATTATTATTAAGCCAAAAGAATAAAAAATTTAAAATTATTTAAGTCCCATTTATTTTCAAGTTAAAAATTAACCTGATTTAATTTTAACCAGGCATATCACATCACACACAAAATTTAATATTAAAAATTAACTTTATTTCACATCGTACACACATTACTAAAATAATAACTAACTTATATTACTTTCCTCGCATATCCAACATAATAACTAACTTTATATCGTATCTCTTATATATCTCAATATAATAACTTTATTTTATATTATTCATAATTTTCAATAATTTTTTTACTTATAAAAAATAAATTTATTTATATATTAGGAATTATTTTGAATAGAAAAGTATAATAATGATTTTATTTAATATGTATTTGATATGAAATAATGTAGATTTTTGATAGTGTGATTTTCTAAAAATATAAATAAATTTAATATTTATATTTGAGTTTATGTTGCATAAAGAATAAAGTTTGAAAAATTCTTGAACTCATTTTTAACTTAAACCTAAATGATGTGTTGATTAAGAATTTCAGTTGTGTATTATTATACCTCTTTTATATTTGTTAAAATTTGACACACCTCGAAGGGTCGTTATTGTCATTTCACCATATATAACTGAATGTTTGGCGATAAAAGAAGGGGTGAACTTGCCAATTACAGCTATCTACCGTTCAATTTCTTTTGTTCCAGAAGAACCCATCCTCAATGATGTTAAGAAAGGCATTCTCAAACCAATAAAAGACTCGGTCTCCTACTGTCCTCGTGAAGAGAAATAATGCGACTTACCATTTAGCCGTTTTAACTCTCCCAGTTAATCATAATGTTATTTCGAACAATACAATGCCCTTATTTTTAAGTCCTGACATAAGTACTGACTTGCCTAATGTGACTTTTTAAATTAATAAAATCTACTTTTTCAAAAAAAAAATCTTCGAGTTTACATGCTTCTAAACGTGCTTAGCAAAAAACGTATATATTTAAACTACAGAAATCATCTCCAAAAGTTCTGTTACAATAAAAAAGAAATTGAAACATAATTTGATATACGATAGTCAAATATCATGACTAACATGATAATATAATTTAAAAACAAATTTGTATCCTATTTATCTCAAATTTTATCACATTTTATATAATTTTTAATGTAATATCATATATATAATTTGAAATAAATAAAAATAGTTTTACAAATTTTTTGTTCCCAAATACCAAACAGCCCATTCTTCAAACTCATATAGCAAGATATAGAAATTAAAAATCTATAAATAATTTGCATAAAACAGAAAAAAGGCAATTTTGTCGAGTTAGTTTAATATGATCTGGCAACTGAACTACTAGTAATATTTGGCTTCACCGTCTCTTCACGGTTTCATCGATGGAGAGCACGTCGTCGATGAAGGACATGAGGCTGAACGCCAAACTCTCCAACACTCTCGAATAGCTCTCCAGTATCCCTTGTCCCACATCCTGAAACAAGACAGCCGGTCAAAATTTGATCTCTACAAACTAATTCCAAAACCCAAATCGTTTTACTTCAATCGTTGTCGATGAGTCTACATATAATATTCGAGGGATATACAGAAACTTATGGATGAGGATAATGATGCAACTTTGAGTTGGAGTAGTATTAAGAGACAGGTGACTTCCTAAAATGCACTTTAAATCACATAATTTTTTAAATTTAAAATTAATATTTATATTGCATTGAATCAAACATCTTTGTGTCGAAGTTTCGATCTAGAACTTAATTTAAGGTTTGGTTCATATTTGAATTTTGAGGTCTGAATTTGAAATTTAATTTTAGATCAAATTTAGGTTAACTCATTTTAGATGAATCCGACCTGTGAACTCAAGTGGAAAGTGAGACCTTTTTGGCGCGACGATCAAAATCAAGACCAAAATGGTACTAATTTAAAAAATGATAATAATAAATAAATTTTTTTAATCATTCTATACAAATTTTAATATAAAAAAATATTATTTTACTTCACATGCTCAATAATTTTTAATAAAAATATTAACATTATTGTTTCACATCCTAAATCAAAATATTCGATTCGAATATTTTGATCTAGAATATGGAATAAGTAGATATTTTTATTGAAAATTATTAAGTATGTGAAATAAAATAATATTTTTTTTATATTAAAATTTATGTAGAATAATTAAAAAAATTATTTATTATTATTATTTTGAAAATGACTTTAATTTTCGTGCAAAAAGGATCCTGAGTCGAAGTAAATATGATCTTACCTTATTGTACTGAATCTTCATGGTGTCGAGGGTGGTCTGAGACAAGCCCGGATGGCGGTGCTTGAGCTTGATCAGGAAGCTCTGGGCCCTGCTGGCGAGCACCTCATTCTTGTCGGCGTCCACCACCAGATCCTTCACCATCTCCCACGACGACCTGGGGCCCCCGCCGGCGCCGGAGCTCGCCTTGCGCCTCCACAGGTAAATGGCCGCCTCGACTCGGTCGGCCGTCTCCAAGGCCTCGTGCTCCGACGACATGTCGAGGTAGTCCAGGAGGTAGTCCGTGCAGAACTGCTCGCCGGCCACCAAATGGCGGTAGATGCTATCGCCAACGCTTGCCCGGCCGCTCTGCATTAATGTCAACAATGAGAAGTAGCCCTGAGCAATGGGTGGGCCGAGTTTGGCATGGGTTGGGCTTAATTGGGCTTTGACTAAGTCAAATCGGGCTCGGGCCAGGTTTAGCCCGGCTTACGGGCTAAAATAATTAACCAAATCTGTTCAAAATTTATCAAACTTTGGCTAGCTCATCGGATCACCCGCCCAATGCCTGAGTATGATGGACATTAATCTTGCATATCTCACCTCTACTTCAAAAGATTCTAAAAAATTGAATCAAATTTTGAATTAGATTGCACCCAATTTGTTTTAAATGAGCTGTTTTTATGTTTCAAAATTTTTATCAATTCAATCATGAGTTTACATTAAATTAAATCGAGATGACTCAAAATCAAATCATTTAAAAAAATAAATGATATTATTTACATATATTAATATGTTATTCAACTTAGTATATTAATTTTTTACTGATGAAAGGATTCATTAAAGTTTTCTTAATAATTTTTATTGTAAATTATTTTTTTATTTTTATTTCTAAACATTAAATCAAAATAAATGCTAAAATTTAAACTACTTGAATTGAGTTTAAATTATTAACAATAAGCTAAATTTAATTCGAATTGAGATTAAATCGAATTTTTCTTTTTCATTCTTTAAATCAAAATAAGATCGAATTAAAAAAATTTAATTCAATTTTGATACGTGGATTATTTGCTCTCAAAAAATAAAATAAAATTATTAAATTGTTATGTTCAGTTGCATATCCCTTGGGTATGAAATCAGGACTTTGACTTCATCAAAAAAACAAAAAAATTCAGGATTTTGACAATGAAATTATCCCAATTATGTTTTTGTGAAAATTTTTAGGAATGGAATGAATTGTCATATTTTTATTATTGTTAGAATTTAAAATTTAAGATTTAGTGTTTATAAATTTAATTTCAAATAATTACATACATAACACTCTATATTATCATAATTATGTATATCATATTTATTTTAAAAAATTATACTGCAGTTTTAGAAAAAGTGTGCGGGGGTATAAGAAAAGTGTGTGAAGTGTAATTTTTAGGTGTGTCACGTGTAATTTTAAAAAAAAAATATTTGATATGTAAATATGGTGATATGAAATGTTATATATGTAAATATTTTATTTAATTTATATATGATGTTTATTGTGGTTTTAACTTTTACTGAAATTGATGAAATTTATTAGTTTTAAAAATAAAAAATTATACTATACATTATACTGAAATTATTGAAATTGAAATTAACTTTTGAAATTACCAAAATTGATATTAACAATTAAAATTGAAATTTATATATATATATATATATATATATATATATATATTTGCATTAGATGGGCATTTAGAAGAGACAGAGGATGTGCCAGACCTTGGGTAAGGTGGCGACGTATGATTGAGGGACCTGCATGTCGGCGAGGATGCCATTGTTGATGGCCATGGCGGCCTTGTGGATTTGGTTGGCGCAGTCGCGCTTTTGCCGGAGATCCTTGCGGCATTTCTCCGATAGTCCGCCGGAAGGCACGCAGGGGATCGGGAGCCACCACTTCTCCTCATTCTTCTGCACCAGTCGCCGGAAAGATCTCGTCACGGCGACGCTGGGCGACCGGTCGCCGTCCTCCACGTACCAGAACTCTCTCTTCTCATGAAACCCCTCCAGCATATCCTGCCATTATAGCCGGATGAAAACAGGGGAGAGTATTTGATTTGCCTGAAGACTTCTTCTGTCTGGCATTAATTAATTAACAATTCCTCCGTAATATCTCAACATAATTTTCAATAAAATTAACAAGTATTATTTACATATATATACATATATATATAGTTAATTACAAAGTAACATTCCAAAAATTACAAAACACATGCAAAATTACATATTAACCCTCAAAATCAAAGGATTAATGTATGATTCACTAAGGTTAATGTGTAATTCTCTTAAGGCCTGTTTGTTTGTAAGGTTAAATTTAAAAAAGTTAAAATTTAATTTAAATAAAAATATTTTTTATTGAAAGTTGTGAGTAATGTGAAATAAAGTTAATTATTATTTTAATAATGTGTGTAGGATGTGAAATAAAGTTAATTTTTAATATTAATTTTTATATGTAATGTGATATGCCAGATTAAAATTAAAGCAGGTTAATTTTTAACTTCAAAATAAACGAGGATCTAGTGTTTTTTTCCCCTCAAATTGTAAGTGTCCAGGTTGGAGATGTTAATGTGTAAATACCTATATTTTTAGGGCAAATAGATAATTAACTTTAAAATAAAAAGAATAGTGTTGTATTCTCAATTGAACTGTTTTTGCCTCTCAAATCAAGAAAAATTGGTGCGGAGAAATAGTGGAAAGAACCGAGTGGAGGAACGTATAGATCAAATCATGCCAAATTCTATAATGACATTTGGGTGGAAAAGCCTTTCTATTGATGACCTTTATCCATTGGCCTAAATGTTTTGGTTAATAGGTATATATAAATACCTTTAACAAGTGGTATCAGAGCTGATAGTTTGAGCAGACTTTCAGTAGATCAAATAGTTCATGCGAATGTGATCTTATGGGTTTTGTGTCTTCTATCGTTATTAAGAAATAACAAGAGTAGCTGGCTCCGATTGTGCCTCCAGATGATTGAGTGAGCTCTTGATATGCATGCACTTGAATGATCTATTAGACATAGAAAGATTCAATATGGATAAATTCTCATATTAAAGGGACATTTGTTAAGATGCACACAAAGAATTGTCACATATTTGCTATTAAGATAAAAATAGAATATGAAAGGCACTCGAAGTACGTCATGACCTGAAAATTTTCATAGGATCAGTAAGTCGAACACTCAACGATCATATCTACACGAGATAACTCGAATATCTCACGCTAGAAAAGGTGACACCGGTGCCTAAAAAGTTCTAACTTTTTAAGGTTGGCTTTTGCTTCCACTTCTACCTGAATCGCTAAAACATCACGCTGAAATAGAAGAAAATCTCGATGAATTGCAGCATGCTAGGAATGAAAAGAACTTCTCGTCCTCTCTTGTTGTCTGGCTGGAGGTTGGCTCCTGCTTCCACTTCTACCTTTATCAGTATGGACTCTCCAGTTCCATGTCAAAACTCTTCGATTCCAATCAAGGTTATATATAACGGGGTAGAATCTACTAGCAGACTCTCGGCTCTCCCCTCTCCTTTATGCTGTGATCCCTTTGGTCATGCAAACAAATGAGCAACCAGAGGATCTTAACTTGCCAGCTTCATGATTTTAAAAGAATATTTGTTAACCAGTTTCATTTTTTTCACAAATTTCTTCATCAAAAAGAAATATTTTTTTTAAAAAAAATAAATTTTGGATGAAGAAGGGTAGAGGAGTATTACAAGCAGCATGGTGTCTAGCTTCTCCAGAGCAGGAAGATTGATATGGATGTCTGATCTTGGCCTTGTTTCCATCACCTGGAGATTCAAATCTCATAGATATTCGAGAAAAAAGACAGTAATTGGATCTACTACAATTACTAGAAACAGAGATCAACTGAAATAATTTCTAGAAACCCTACCTCCGAAGCACTCCCATTCGGCAAATTTTGAATCGAAGGATGGAATTCCACTATGTAATCGCAAATCGATAGCAGACAATCCTTCTCCCTCCTCCACATCGCCTTCTTCTCCGGCGGCAACGGCTCCAGCCTCCGGAACTGGCCGAACACCGTCGCTGATTCGGCAGCAAACGATCAATCAAACGATCAGCAAGTACTGGAGGAATACCAGATTCTTAATGGCGGGTGGAGCACGTACCGTAGAGATTGGTGATGGCGTTCGAGATCGCGACGGCGGAGCAAACCCCTTTCCCGCCGCCGGACATGTCCTCGCCGAGCAGAAGCTTCGAGAACCTCTCCCGCATCAGATCCAGCACAGCCTCGTCGCCCTCACCGGCTTGCTGCTTCATCCCGAGCTTCGTGAGCACCGGCGATGCCGGATCCAGAAGCTTGACCGTCGAAGGCCATCCGAACGATTGGCGCTCGTCGGAGCTGCAGAGGTCCGAGAGGGTGGAGATCTCGGAGATGGTGCGGCTGTAGTCGATGGAGATGCTGTCTAGAGGCGAGAAGCCGCCTGCGCCGGCGATGCTGTCGGTGATCGAGGAATGGTCGTCGATCACTGAGCTCAGGTCGAAGGTCGAAGGGCTTCCCATCTCTGCTGCCAGTTCTGCTGCCGGTGATTGAATTTGAACTCCCTCCCCTGCACTGAATTCAAAGCTTCCACTTTTGCTCTTTCAGTTTCACTTTTTTAAAAATAAATATTTGTGTTTCAATATTTTAAAATTAAAATTTTAAAATTACATATTTACATATATATATATATATATATATAATTTCATATTTAAACTACATAATCATGAATTATACTTCAACAACAAATTAAAAAAATTTAGCCTTTCATCTAATTTAAATAAAACAAAATCTAGCTAGTTAATCACTCATTAGTTTAAAGGAGATAGATTTTATAATTTTTTATAATGTATATAAATATTTAATTTAGAAATTAAATATTTATTAGAAGTGCCATGTAATTATTTTAATTTATTGAGAATATATATATATTTATATCTAAATTAATATGTAAATGAATAACTTTTAAGTGAATTAATATAAATATTTTAATAATATCTGTGCCCTTGCACAAACTTTTAAATTATGTAATTTCAAATGTGAAAATTTTCTCCACTTCATTAAAAAATTACATTTAAATAATTTTAAACTTGATACTTCTTGAACTTAAGCGAGCTTCTTTCGCACTAAGCTGAAAGAAATACTATAACGTGAATAAAAAAAAAAAGTTGAAGCTTAAAGCCAAAAGGCTAAATACCTAATCTTGAAGCCAAAATCTTGAAGGCCTGAGTTCTAAGCCAGAAGGTCAAAACTCTAATCTTGAAGCCAAAATCTCGAAGGCTTGAGCTCTAAGTCAGAAGGCCTAAACTCGAAGGCTCATGGCTCGCTTAAAAGTTTAATTCAACTTTGCGTTGAGATACCCAAAAGTTGAAAAATTTAAAGTTGAAGTTAAGATGAAGTGATTAACTCGAGCCTCGACGGTGCCTACTCCATCTTCTAGTGGCCTAAGCTAAATGAGATTGGAAGAGAGATGATCACTCCTAAGTCCTACCTTTTTTTTTCTCTCCTTCTTCAATGTATGTTTCAAATAGCAAGAGACTTTGAAGAACATGAAAGAGAAGGTTGAAGCTCCAATAATGGCTGCATGGAGATCTATGGGATGGCAGAAGAAGAGGGGATTTGAAGGAGAAAGACAGGGCCCACTAGAAATTTGTTTTGTTATCTTCATTGAATATTTAGATGGAGCATGGCAAAGTAGTGCCATGATATAAATTAAAGATTTGATAAAATTAGAATTAAGGAGATTTTCTAAGGTTATAGCTTTGATAATGGATGAACTATTTATCGATTATAATGAAAATATTTAAAGCTCTGTTTGGCGCGAGAACCAAAATCAGAACTAAAATAGTACTAGTTTAAATAATAATAATGACAAATAATTTTTTAATAATTGTACACATATTTTAATATAAAAAAATATTATTTTACTTCACATACTCAATAATTTTCAATAAAAAAATTAGCTTTACCTAGACCAAAATACTCGATTCAAGTATTTTGGTGTAGGATGTGAAATAAAGTTATAATTTTTATTGAAAATTATTGAATATGTGAAGTAAAATAATATATTTTTTATATTATAATATACGTAGAATGATTAAAAAAATTTATTTATCATTATTATTATTATTATTTTTTAAACTAGTACCATTTTGATCCTCGCGCCAAACAGGACTGGGGCATTTGGTTTATTGTTATCTTAGGCTTCATTTAGTTTGAGGTATTTTTTTTGATTCAACACTAATTTTAATTTACATCTAACACAAATAAGAATATTAAAATTTACTTTATTTCATATCTTACATATTTTTTAATATTAAAAATAATTTTTTTCTTTTTAAGCTTAAAGAATAATATATATATATATTCAAAAAAAAACTCATAATATTTAGATGTCATCTTTTAATTAATAATTTTATAGTTTTACAGAAGGTTATTTATAGATATTATTAAACCAAATAATTATTTTTTCTATATAATATAACATAAAATGAAGATAATATTGAACTAAACGCTTCCTTAATAATTTTAAATTCTCAATTAATTATTGTGTTGGGATGTATAAATAACTTGTGTTCTAGTACGATCACAATTTTATTCATTTCATTAAATTTTAAATTTTGCTCGATCAACTCATTTAATAAACATGTTATTTTAAATCAAAGTCTTAGATTATATTTTTGCGCTAGTTTATTCTATATTTCATAGACTAATTTTATTGTATCTATCATAAAATCAGACAACTCAAAGTCATTTTTATTAGCACGACTTTACGAAGTGAAAATTTTACGATTGGCATCGGCTCTACCGCGAGCAAGTGGGCTTCAATTTAAAATTAAAAATATTTTAGAATTTGAATTAAATTGATTCGAGATGATCAAAATTTTCTCGTTAAGTCAATTTTAAGTTGAACCCACACAACCTACCAACATATATAATCTATGTATTAAAATATAACTTGTGAGGTAATTGAATGAAGATGAAATGAAGCCAAATTGCAATATTGCATAAAATGATATCATAGATTAAGAGGATATATACTTTAAAATCTTTATTAGCATATGTTCATAATAAATATTTTTTATATATAATTTATATATTTTACACATAGATCAAAATAGAAAAATTCTATTTTGATGATTTATTGTTGCAAAAGTTGACTTTATATATTCCTTGCCCAATCATGAATCATGAAAGTAACCTCACCTACATTAGCTAGCTATTTGACTTAGTTTTTTTTTTTTTGTTGCATCTCTTATTTCTAATTGAACAAATATTTTAAAAAAATTGAAATTAATATATTTCTATTATTTATTTCAATATTAATCTATTAATCAATGTTGCAAAAAAATGGATCAGATTGGCCAGTTCGATCAGTCGGACCGTGAACCGATCTCTAATCCGAATCGATTCATACTAAAACTGAAGAAGGATTGAACCGATTTAGACTGGTCTAATTAGGTGAACTGATTTAACAGATTAAATGTCGGTTCAATCAAAAAATTTATATTTTATTTTTATTGGTTAATATTTGTAAGCAAGTTAATAAATTTTTTAGATAAAAATATATGTTGAGTTTTTATTCATAAATTTATGTTTATAATTTTTTTTAAAAGAACTAAATTTTTTATTTAAATATGAATTTATATTAATTAATTGGGCAAATTTCACTCAGGTCCTTGAGTTTAAGGGTTATTATCACAGGTCCACATTTTTAAAATTATATCATCGGGGTCCCTAGGTTTTCAAAAATTATCATCTGGGTCCTTTTTTTATTTTTTATTATTAAAAAATATACAAAATTACTATTATATCCTTGCCCTCTCAATCTACACAGATCCGGCAGCCGCGCCGACCCGC
>JAEMOT010003977.1:85585-99773 GCA_019297695.1 Apostasia ramifera | reverse complement strand
TTTATTTATCATATTTAAAATTATATATATATATATATATATGTTTATCAATTTTTATAGTTATATTGAATAATAATTATTTAATATATTTATATAACAAATATTTTAAATTATATATATTCTATATTTTTAATATTAAATATGTATATAATTATATTATTTTGTTATATTAATATCAGTAACTAATTATTGTTCAGGATTATCGATTTGATTTTTACAACATTGCTATTAACTTCTTTTAATGCATTAAGTTATAGTCATAAAATAAATTTTATAATTTTAGGTGAAAGGCTCCTCTTTCATGATAATTATTTATTTATTTTTATTTTGAATTAATTGAGAGTTAAATGTGGCCAGAACATAACAATCAATATTCCTTTAAATGTCTATGCACAAATTGTGGACATGCATTACATCCACAAAGTCTTCTATTAATTGATTGAAGGAGTGATTATATAAAATATATGAGAGGAATGAGGTTTTGCTTTAAAGGACATGCTCATCACTAGGATCTTGATGAAGCCACTAATTATTTATATTTATAATAAATGCCTATAATAGTAAAAAAAATGAGATAATTACCTACATGCTACACTATTTATATTTATAATAAATACCTATAATTAGATTACAAAAATTTGAGCCATTCATCATATTATTTTAAAGATATTTAAATATATTTTGAATGAAAATTCTAAAACCTTAATATTTAGGTGGCGGCAAAGGAATGAGACATCCACGATGTGAATTAATTTTAGGACAAATCAGCGCTTTAGTGTGGTATTGAGGAAGAGAAAAATATGTACCATTAAGAGTAAAAATATAATTTTAATGGTTTACTAATAGATTTTTTTTTTCAAATAAATTTTGATTAAGTTTTAACTTAAGTGTGTGTATGTAAGGTTTTATAATGTTTTGAGTGTGCANGATTTTAAAATTTGTAATAGCTGGTCCCTTATTTTTTTTATAAATTATTAATTAAATTTCTTTATAATTTTTTATAATTAAAGTTTTATAAATTCTCAAATTATTTCTCTCTCCCTCTCTCTCTCTCTCTCTCCTATCAATGCTGGCCGACAGAGGGGGCCCCTCCCATAGGGCCCATGCAAACTGTGCAGTGAGTGACCACTCGGAGAGAGGGGGGAGAGAGGGAGCGGGAGAGAGAGAGGGAGTAGAGAGAGATGGAGCGAGAGAGAGTAATTTGAAAATTCTATAAAATTTTAATAAAAAATTATTAAAATACTTAATTGATAATAATATAAAAAATTAGAGACTCAAATATTAAAATTATAAAATTATGTACTTATGTGATATTATAATTTAAATTTAAGAACTTGAATGTAATTTATATATATATATATATATATTAATAAAATTTTTTTCTTATATCCAAATATATATTATTTTTACCATTTTTATCTTACAATAATCTTGTATATATTATTGATACTCAAAGATGCCAAGATAGCAATACAATGGAAAGGGCAAAAAAGTCTTTAGTGGGGGGTTAGTTTAATGTTATTTTAGTATTATGCGATATTTATTTTAAAAAAATAATTATTTGATTTAATGATAATTATAAATAACTTTTTATAAATTTATAAAATTATTAATTAAAAAATAATATCTAAATTTTATGATATTTAAATTACCATTATGTCAATTTAGTATCTAAGAGAGCACAGAGGGCTATTATGATAGTCATTTGTAGAAATAGATATCATACCTCTGATGTAATAAACGTGACAGACTGTATTCATTATATTTTCTCCTTTTCAAATTATAAATGAGGGCAGAAGATGACTGTATCTTCTCTCTCCCTCTGTTGTACTTATTTCTTTATTTGGCCTCCACTTAGAGATCCCAAGCTTTGTAGAAGGTCGGATTTGGATTTAAACCGCCAAGGAACGTTGTGGTTTTCCCTCGAATACTCGAATTTTCACGTAAAAATTATTATCTTATTTTATTCTATTTTAAATTATTTTTTACGTTAACACACCAAATCTTTATTTTTTAGCCGTCAAACCCAACAATATGATTTTAAAAAATGTGAATGGTCATTCATTGGTGTGGTTGACTCAACTTTAGTTTACATCTACTTGCACACAATTAAATGGTAACATTTTTTTAAAGATAATATTTAAAATTTATATATAAAATTTTAATTTGAGAAATTAATAATCAAATATAATCCCATAAAAGTACTCTATTAACATATATTTCATGCAAAATTTTATATTTATATTCATATTCCTCAAAAACTTTTGATTTATATTCTTGCCACTATTTTATTTTATTTACATATTTAGGATCCAATATTGACTATATGTAGAAGCTCCCAAATCAATTACTCTTTAATTATATATATATATATATATATATATATATATATGATCACAAGCCAAAAAAAAATTAAAAAATTAAAAAATAAAAAAATAAAAAAATAAAAAAATAAAAAAATAAAAAAAATAAAAAATAAAAAAACTATATATATATATAATAAAAAATGTTTTAATTAAATATATAGTGTTTCAATAGCGGCAGCTTGCAGACTGTTACATTTGTTTTATTCTCCACCCGCCTGATTGATCGTTCAACCAAGAGTTTCTCCAATCCAGCGTAGGATCGCCGGCGAGAGAGAGAGAGAGGGTGGAGAGGGGAGAAGAGAAGGGGAACTTCTCTTCGTTTCCTCTTCTCTCCTCTTCCGGGCATCTGCCGATGGCGCCTAGTCCGATCCCCTTGCGATTCGAGTTGTGTTAGGGTTTTCTTTAGTAAGATGAGGAAGCGAGCGGGGAAGAAGAGCGTTTCTTCCTTCTTCTCCAGGAAATCCCGTTCGGTCCGGCGGGGCGAGATGCAGCCTTCGATTGCGCTGTCGACGGTCGGCGTTGAGCCGCCGGGAGCGCCGGCGGGTACTAAGGGGGCTAAGAAGAAGGTCGGACCACGGCTCTGGATACGGTTCGATCGTACCGGGCAATCGGAGGTAACCGAGCTCGACAAGAGCGCTATTATACAGCGTGCTTCCATCCCTGCCCGAGACCTCAGGATCCTGGGTCCTGTCTTCTCTCAGTCCTCCAGTATCATGGGTAAGACAATCACATTTTTTCCTTTAGAAACTGTCAATTTTGCCCAAATTGATAGAATAATTCTGATTTTGTCAACTAATTTGAACGGGAAATTCTGAGTTGTATAGTGATTTATGCATTGTTATTTTCTTGTCTTATGTATGTTTTTTTGAATTTTCTCTTGCTTTTATCATTTGTTGTGCTTCTAAATTTGGATTACTGGTTTATTCATGCTATACTATCATCAAATTATGATTCTTACTAATCAAAATTTCCGACCTTTGATCTGAGCTGTACATGTGTCCAGCAGAATTTATACTGCAAGCTGACGAACAAAATTGGCAAACAAAATCTGAGAAAAACTTGTCAATCAAATTCTAGAGTTGGCGAACATATGGTGGGGCCCCCCACTAACGGAAGGCCTGTAGCGTTTTATCTTCCAAGGGATAACAAAATAATAAGAATGCTGTTGATTGACAGCCGAGCACTTTTTGATTGCTTAGAATGGTGAAAAAGTATGGTGTCAAATAGTGATCATTATCCCTCTTTCTCTCTAGGCATTAGAAGAGAAAGGGACTTCTTTCTCTCTAGAGAACTAAAGCTTCTCCATCTTCCTCTCAATCTGCTCTTCTACTTAATAGAGAAACAAGCTAATCAATCAGAAGATTCCACAGATGACTAACATAGAAGAACGTTGCTGGACTAGCTCTATGTTATTTTTTTAGTTCTACTCTCTCGTACTCTTCATTTGAATACACAGTCATTGTACTCTCTACCTCCCGACGATATAGCGGAATTAAAACCTCAAGGATTGCCGTCGTGATTTTACTGACCTTCATGAGTTTTCCGCGTAAAATTCTTGTCTTCATTTTCTTTCTCATTTTTTTCTTTATTTACTCCTATTTTACAATTTTTCTTACCTTTTCTATTTGCTGATGATATTTTCTGTCACCAAATGTGGTGCTTCAATTGAGATTTGAATACTATACCCTCTAATTATGGCTGACTAATAAAACAACAATGGGATTTCCTCTACCCCTATCAACCTATTGTCTTCCACTAGAACCAACCTCCTCTTATCATTCTACCAATAGCATAGAACAATGCCTTGACTAATGCTTAGACCAGATGTCTAATTACTGGACCAGATGACTAATTACTTCACACAAAAGATTCAAACCATGAATGAAAATCTCACTACATCTCTAATTAAATTGTGCAAAAGTTTTCCAAATGATCCCCATTATTTTTAACCAATGATCCTGAATAACCACCCAAATTCACCTACCAATCTAATTCCATTGGAGACTCCAAATCCATAACATCCACAACCTCAAGTACAAGAAACTTATACTGTAAATCATACTTAGGCTTGTGAACCTTTGTTATATATATATGACAACCAAATTTTTAATATTACATTTTAACTATAAAAGTCATATTAAAATTATGACCTTTGTTACATATATGCCACAATTTTGTGGCATGAGTTGTAATCTTCATATGATTTTTGTGACGAATATATGACATTGAAGATTTGGGTGTCAAATATATAAAATAACTAGATTTCAGTAGGATACATGTAATTTTTTTTCTAAAAATTTGCATCTAATCGGCCATTAAAACCTCTAGAATAGGTGAAAAATGGGTTAGCCCCTTTTACAAAGAAGAAGAATTTTCGAGACAAGTTTATGTTTTTCTCTCCTACTTAATATTTCAAACGTAAGTATGTGGAATCTTCTAAGCAATTCCAATTTCTATCTGTCTCACTAATGAACTATTGTGATTCTAAAAGACAAAAGCTATATAAAACCTTCTTCTCAAAAGTGAGAACCTAAACCACTCAAATATGCCACCAAGTGTTATACCTTGCATAACAGATGCAGGCATTGGCTTCACACATGTCTCCAATTTAAGATTCTCGTCAACCAACTCACCAAATAAGGATGTCTTGCTGGTTATCAGAATCCTGAAGTATTGCCACCATCGACTATTTAATATTAAACAAGATGTACCAGAATCTTTGACTAAGTTGCTCCAGAAATGATGAATAATATTGGGAAAATGTCAATCCTAAACTATTTTTGGTTTTGACCTACACAATGGTTGAAGACTGCCAAGCTCAGTTAAACTCATCGGCGAGGTAAGTACGATACATCCTCATGTAGTTAAATTTTTTGATGTTGCCTTGTTAGCTATCAATCTTTCTAATGATAGCAACCTTATCAAAAGTCCACTTGCGATCACTGGTGACATAGCCGAGGTGGATGTCCATAGAATCTCATTGATCTGGGAGCTTTCTTGATGTCCTATATTATGCTACATTCATTGCAATGCAACTTAAAATTTATCTACCACTTCTTATAGTTGTGATGGTCTCAAGATTTTCAGGTGATGTTTACAGGCTCATTGAGTTTGTCTCACTTTCGGTGGTCGCAGAATATGATGTGTATTTTCTTTTTAGCAAAGATTGACTTTTTCATCATCAACGCTGCACCCTCAGCATATAACACCATATTTGGAAGATAGTGATCAAAGCATTCGGTATAGTATCATCCTCTCTTGATCCTTGGTTGAAGTTCCCAGTAGGTGAAAGAGTCATAATAGTTTTTAGGAATTGCGATGAAATGTAGAGGTCTCTTAAAATATTCACTAGGTTTCATCAAGATCAAATAGACCCCCACGTTAAGATAAGCGGGAATAAAAAATCTAGTGATGTAAACATACAAATTTAAAGGACGAATTTTGTTGCCCTTCTTTATTCTT
The DNA here is from genome assembly GCA_019297695.1 of Apostasia ramifera. Taxonomy (NCBI): domain Eukaryota; kingdom Viridiplantae; phylum Streptophyta; class Magnoliopsida; order Asparagales; family Orchidaceae; genus Apostasia; species Apostasia ramifera. The sequence continues at coordinate 93,945 of JAEMOT010003977.1, read as the reverse complement.
ATATTGATGTGTTTGCATGGGATGCCTATGATATACTTAGAATAATTATGAAGGTTATCGAATAAAATTAAGTGTTATTTTAGATCGATATCTAGTCAAACAAATGAAACAAACATTTGAAGGTGAAAAAGATTGTGTGATTGAGGAGGAGGTCAAAAAGTCTCTCAGTAGGACTGGTTGGCAAATGTTGTACTCGTAAAAAAAATAATGGCAATGAAGAGTGTGTCAATTTCGCAGACCTAAATAAAGCTTATCCAATGAACCCATACCCTTCACTAAAAATTGACAAACTTGTTGACTCTATAGTTGGAAAAATGAGGACATTTGAGTATTTTATTTTGTATTTTTCTTTTACCCCTGGACATCAGAATTTTCTCCACCCCACTTGAAAATTGTAGTAATGTGGTTTGAATTTGAGATTCACCCAAACAAGCTCCTTTATCACTGGGCTAGAAGAACACACATTTGAGTATTTTATATGGTATCATAGTTTTAGGTTTTATTTTTATCTTAAATTATTAATTAGCGGGGTCGGGTTTGGCTTATTTAGACCAACATTACCTCGCGGATTGAATTTTAAGACTCATACTCATCCTATCAGGGTTGGGGCAAGATGGGTTAAATTGATATGGGTACAAATTGCGACCCCTAAACACAAATTCTTCTTTTATGGTGCGAAAAAGTGGTTCGTGAAACAAAGTTTAGATGAAAAGACCCACGCAGAACATTGATATTTAAAGGCAAGATTGCGGGACACATGGCGTCTTCAGAGAAATGCCTGCTAGTTGATTGATGCTTGTATAAATGTTGCACAATTTTTTGGGGCTGGCATTTTGTTGATCAAAATTTTTTATCTTTGATCTGAGCCATTCGTGTGTCCACTAAGATTTATACTGCAAGCTTATCAAACAAAATTGAAAAATAAAATTTAATAAAAACTTGTCAAGTGAATTCTAGCGTCAACAAACATGTGGTGGGCCCTCCCCTAGTCTTCTTTCAAAGGCTAGCAAGATAAAAAATATGTTGTCAATCTATGAAGTATGAGTACGATACAATAATACAGATATGATGTTACGATAAACTTAAAGAAATTAAGATATAGATATGTCAGGATACGACTGTTATATATGTGTATGTATAATACGTCATATTTTCATATTTAAGTTGTAGCTCTATGGTAGATCAGAATATTTTATATATTTTGTTGATATGAATTTTAAAAATAAGCTTTGAACTTTCTTTATATTGATAATATTTTTTCAAACGTTCTTGATCGATGTCCAACAAAAGCAAATCAAAGTATTAAATGAAGTAGAAAAAGTAACATCACTAATATCTGTAAAATCAAAGTATCAAAGCTTTTAATATATGTGATTATTTTGTTTAAGGCACGAGTGATGCAGCATATTGTGTAGTTTCCATTCACCTTATTCCTTTTATTTATTTTGTTTAAATTTAGTTATAAAATTTCGGCTGGCTAAACATTTACCCCTGTTGTTTTATGATATATCAGCCAGGGAGAGGGCTATGGTTGTTAATTTAGAATTTATAAAGGCCATTGTCACTGCCGACGAGTTGCTGCTATTGGATCCCCTATCTCATGAAGTTCTCCCTTTTGTGGAACAACTGAGACAACATTTTAGTCTAAATTCTCCATCTAAGGTTCATGAACCTGGTGATTCAGATGTGCTTGGGAAAAAAATGTCCTCACCTGGAATTCAGTTGTTGCACAGTGAGAATGTTGAAGGTGAACTAGAGCTCCCATTTGAGTTTCAGGTGCTGGAATTAGCATTGGAATTTGTATGCACCTATTTGGATTCTAGTGCTGCAGATCTAGAAAAAAATGCGTATCCTGTGCTCGATGAACTGGCAATGAGTGTTAGCACCAAGAACCTTGAACGGGTAAGGAGCTTGAAAAGTAACCTTACTCAATTACTTGCTCGTGTTCAAAAGGTATGTAAACGCTTTGCTCGGTCATTCTACTAATTTACGTTGTAATACCGTTATAATAATTTCAAAGTAAACTTGTATGGTCAAGGCCAGAATAAGTCGTACTTAAACAAGTGCATGTTGTATTCATAATTGTTACAGCTGTTGCATTCATCAAGTTTAACTTGTATTTGTCACTTATATTGATTTCAAGATGTGATTATTTAAAAATAACATGAAACTTTTTTTGTTCCATGAAAGCTTAAAGTCAAATTTGATTTGAATGGGCCTTAAGCCCCAAGTTACTGTTGCTGTAACCTGAGCCTTAGTTAATCTTTAATAAATATTTACATGTTTTGTTTTCTTCTCCTTGATCAATCTGCTCTGTATATTGGGTTTTTCAAAATGAAATGCTTGAAAATGAAATTTAGTGGTCTTATTATTAAACATGTTGTAAATTTACAATAACATGATTATTATTACATTGTAATTTTGCAAAATGATAAATTGAATGAAGGAGAGAAATCCATGTCATTGACTTAAACTAGTTTGGCAGTCTTTGATGTTAATTTTTAAATTTTCAAAATGATAATGATGCTATGAAGTGTTTCTCCTTTTTCTAGGTTAGGGATGAAATTGAACATCTGTTAGATGATAATGAAGACATGGCACAATTGTATTTGACAAGAAAACAAATCCAGGATCAACAATTTGAAACTCTGATGGCTTCTGCAAATTCAAACAGTATAGTTGTTGCTCCAAACCTAGCAAGAGTAAATTCTGCTGCCCGAGGCAGTGCTAGCTTAGCCAGCTTCTATCAAGATGACAACACTGTAGAGGATTTGGAAATGTTGTTGGAGGCTTATTTTATGCAGTTGGACGGGACTCGTAACAAAATCCTTTCTGTATGTCTCTCTATCCCATAAGTTATTATTATTATTATTATTATTATTATTATTATTATTTGATAGTGTCTCTATCTCATAAGTTAGATTCTTTCAATACATTGTCTTTTGTGGGACATCAAGTTTAATAATCCAAGCAATTCAGGTTTTAAATCGCATTTGAATCTAATTATGTTGAAGTTAATCAATGAATTGGTTCAATTTATCATTGAAGTTTAAGCACCAATATATATTACTTCACTCTCTCCTACCAAATCACGACATATCTCTAGTGGTAGGATATGTCTTTATGTCCAAGAACCTTCTACCATCACTACATTTGTGGTAGATTGAGTCTAAGACAAACACATGGCATGATCCTACAAGCTTTTGGCCCATAAAGCACTACTTCCACCATAGGTGCCCGACGTCCACTTCGACTTGGCAGTTATAGATGGATAATCCTCTAGTTTCAGCCAGCTTGTATTATGAACGCTTATAAATACTCTCTCTATCACTTGGAGGAAGGGCAACACGACCACAGTTAAGCCCAGAACAAATTTAGAGATAAGGAAATTCTCTTCCTTCTTTTCTTATAAAAAGAGAGTTTTTGTAATTCACCTTTGGCGAACTCCTTTCTTCAATTCTAGTGGAATCTTTTGGTTGGGCTGGTCAGTGGATGTAAAAAGATTTTTTCAAATCACCTTAAATTTTTGCCTTCTCCTCTTAATTTAACTATTTTCATCTGCGAGTTCGTTCAACAGTGCCATCAAAGTCCTACATTGATGGGTAGGATGTTTGTAGGTCTGGTGGATCTTGCAGCAGATGTTAGGATTACCTTCTATAGGAAAGGGGTGGTTGCAAGCTTGTGCCTACCCTGGGTGTATAGCCCTTCTGCTGAGTAGTAGTGAGGATTGCTCAGTTGGAGGGACTTGGCGAGGTCGCTGTCCTTGAGCCCCTTTGAAAGGTGTAGAGGATAGTAGGGGGGATGTCGTCGGCCTAGACCGTGGTGGCGAAGTACTATTCCACGTAGGATCGTAGGGGCTCCTTTGGTCTTGGAGTGCTCTTGGAAAGGACCATGTCAGAGTTGGCCACATGAGTGGGACTGATAAAATGGGCCAAGACTTCTTTTTTAAAGTGATCGTAGGATTGGATGTGTCCCCCGGGAAAGACTAACATACCAGTCATAGCCTACCCTCCTAAAAGGGTAGGCCATCAGGTAGAAAAGAGTGGCATCCTTCAGTTGGAGGAAGTAGAGGGATCCCTCGAATAGTTGTATGAGTTCCCGAGGGTTCGTTGTTCTGTCAAAGGTCTTGATTTTCGGCAGACGGAAATTGACCTAAATAGGGGCATAGCGAAGAGCCTAAGTGAGGGGACCTCCGAGGTCTATGCTGTCGGTACGTCATTCAGGAGAGGGGCATTCATGCCGGCCAAGGGGGCCTGCATTTGGATGTATGATGGAAAATCTTCCCGGCCCAGAGCGATGAGGTTGTAAGGATCTCCCATTGAATCCTTTGACATGGAGAGTGTCAGAGAACTATTGGGCGACATCACCTCAGGGAATGGATTCTCAGGCGACTCAGCACAGCTGGGATTTAAATTGGGTTGCGCAGTGTGGACGTGCCGACGCGATTGAGTTGTGAAAGCGGCGCTGTAGAAGCGGCGGCCAGTGGGGCCTAAAACGACCTTCCGCCCACCGTGTGCTTCGGCAGTGAGGGTCTAGCGAGTGCCCGTGGTTGTTGAGGTTGAGGAGCGGTGATGTCGGCTTGTACTGGTGGAGCGATGGAGGCCATCATTGTGGCTGCGACACCCGATGTTAGTAGAGATTTAATATAAGAAAGGGGAAAGCTTTGCCAGTAGGCAGCAGTCAAGCGTCCTGTAGGTATCGTGGAGAAAGGGAGAGACTGTGAGAGGGAGCAAAACAGTAGTAATAAGTGCTGGAAAGCAAAAGACATCAAGATTTAGGTGTTTCGTAGGGGTTCTTCTACATCCATCGATTAGGTCAGTCTAAGAACAGAATGATTAATCTAAGATATCTAAATTGTTTGTTGTTCCTGATAAATTGATCATCCATTATTATCTCCTTAATATAAGTGCTTCCATCTTTACTAAATTTTCACGTCATATAGAATTAGAAAAAATATTTCATATATTCAATTTCGATTTACTAAGACAAAAATTTTTAGATTTTGAGATATTTTTTCATAACTTGAGTTTCGCCTTAATCTCATTTCTAATCTTATTTACAAGAACTTCATCTACAAAAAGGATACATTAAGATACTTTTTTTTAAATGTGTGCAGTTAAAAGTTTTATAACCAATGCAAAAAGATATGAACTTAAAGTTGAGGCTTGATGTAATCCAACTAGAATAGAAAAATTCTTAGTTAAATCTTCTTATGTTCAACCACGTCTTTTATATATGTCCTGAATAACTTGAATGTAAGTAGTGCAAATTTTTTTTTTAAAAATAATTTTTTAGTGCACTTCTTTTGGGACTTTATCATAAACTTTTTTTAAATCATTGAAGACCATATACAGATCTTCCTTTTTTCTCCCTAAATATTTCCATTAAATTTCTTTAACAATTAATTTGACGAAAGTTTAAAGAATATTTTTGAAATTTATATAAACAAAATGTACAAAGTCATTTTGGTTTTTCATATGAGCTACACCTTATATATGAGAAAGGGTGCATTATATGCGCATATATAATTGTTGTATTTTAACGTATTCGTGTTCTACTTTCTTTAAGCTTGTCGTATCGTCGTATGTATATCATATCGTATCCATATCGTATTCATGATATTTTTTCCATGTTTTGAGTTAACAGAATTTGATTGAATTTAGGGGGCGTTTGGTTCAATGTTATCTTGATGTTATATTATGTTATCTAGAGAAAATAATTGTTTGGTTTAATGACATCTACAATTAATCTTCAATTAGATTATAAATTATTAGTCAAAAGATGACATCTAGATATCGTGACATTTAGTTACATAACATAACATCAAGATAACAACGAACCAAACGCCCCCTTAGTTCGGTTGCAATCTTGTGAGTTGATAGTTAATTTTGAGGCAAATAGACCAAGGAAAATCAACTTATCCTTCTATTTTGCTTTTGTATTAATAAAAGCCAAAGCTGTTGCTGTTGACATGTTATTCATCCTTTCAATGCTGCAGGTACGAGAATACATTGATGACACTGAAGATTATGTGAATATTCAGCTTGACAATCAACGGAACGAATTGATTCAGCTTCAGTTGTTCTTGGCGATCGCATCTTTCGCTATTTCAGTAAACACATTGATTGTTGGAATATTTTCAGTGAACATTCCTTGCCCCCTCTACAACGTCAATCACCTCTTCACACCCTTTGTGGGAGGAACATCAACTGGATCCTTCTTCATCTTCTTGGTCGTGCTGGGATATGCCAGATGGAAGAAGCTACTTGGTCCATGAACAAATTGCAGAAATCAGAAGGCTGAATGGTTAGTGACCTTTCCTGTGGAAAACATTATTTTAGAGAGAATTTCATTAGTTTTTGATTTATTAGGATGCAATTTTTTTATATTTGCTGGATTGCTGGAATAAGGATTTTGCGTAAGGTGAAATGCCCTTCACCATAGAAGAGAGCCTCCTTAAACGGGCGCACATATTTATTTTTTATGGTATACTGGGTAATTTCATTGTTTTTTTTTTCCCATTCCAGTTGTAGTTTGGTCTTTGTGGGGTTTATTTTCCATCTGGAGTGCTCTCCCCCTCTCTTTACCTTTCTGGGTGTCGAGTCAATTTCATTTGAGTACTTTGACTCGATATCGTCGGAATTATCACATATGAAATTGAGCATAATTTTATGGAAAAGTACTTCATATCTTTCTCAAGAAGTTGTTTCGATGAGAAATAGAGGGAGGGGGGGCGCATTCGAATAATAGTGTCAAACTTTTGTTTAATATCTCACTCTTTTGAGGAAGTGAATGGTTACTCTCATTTTAGAACTAGTGTGCTGTTGCTCTAACTTTTTGTAAGAGAGAGGGAGGGAGGAGGGAGATATGGCAGGATACCTTAAAACTCGTGTTGTAGTTTACTTGTTTTGTGAGGGAGGACTTGAGTGGAGGGAGAAATAAAAATAGTTTTGCTACACCACCACCCCTACTGAGCAAGATAACATTGGTATTTCGTTTTCTATGGATGCACCCCGTGACTAGCACGCTCACATCGATCTAGGTTGGGAAGAGAGAGACTTTGATTTTTTTGGCAAGCTTGATCGAGTAAATCCAAACACCCCAAGACAAGGTATGATAGATTGTAGATGTGGCACCGCGCCTATTTATAATTATTAATGTGTTGTAGCTCACATTCTTCTCGAGGATGGAAGGAAAGGAGAAATACTGCATAGAAATTTTAGTTAGGTTCAAAGTTTGTCATCATTTATGGGAGATGTACAGCATATTACTCATATATTTAGTTCACAATTTTTGTGCTGGAGTTCGTTCTTTTCTTTTTTTTTTTTTTTTTTTTTTTTTTATGGGGGAGAGGGATGGAAGGCGGCATACAATCGTAATAAATTGTAGTCATGTGTTACACCTTACGCTTTTAATGAGGTAATTTTTTATTATTCTTTAAAACTTGCAGGATGGTTCACATTTCAGGTGATTGATGGAAAAAGTGTGGTTTGTTAGCATACAAAATTAATTTAAAAATCACATGTTATTGTTATTTATATCTTCCTCTCTTTGAAACTTTTGTGCTGACATCTTGCTATTGTTGAAGGAGAGAGGGATTGCCTTGAGGTTCATATGTTCATAGCTCACACTTACAATTAGGCCTGACAACGAATCGGGTTGACTACAACCCGAATCTAAATTCGTATATATCGGATTTTGTTATATATTGGATCGGGTCATGGTCGATCCATATCCTCTCGGGTCGGAAATCGAATCGGTTTGGAACTTGCGTTTTCAGATTTAATCCATTTACAATAAAAGTAGTTATTTTTAAGTATTTTTCGTAATCAAATTTAAAAATAATATCAAATTTATTGAAAATAAAATAAGTAAAGAATATTATATTTTTATAAATTAATTAAATATTTTAATATAAAAATTAATATTTGTAATATATATACATATATATTGTGAAATGTAAATTGAGCACTATAAATTATAATTTTCTAATATAATGTGTGAGAATTCTTTATTAATTAGTTATAGTGATGCTCATTATTTGAGTTTTTCAATAAAAAGATTATTAGCTACAATGTATTTCTGTATGAACTACAAATTAGATTACATAAACGGATTAGATTTTAAATGGGTCGGGTCAGTGGTGATTCATATTTGATTCGTTTTTTTTTAAATGGGTCAGGTTAGTAAACGAGGCGGATTGACGGGTCAGAAAAGAATTTATTTGAGTGTTTAATCGAATCGGATTGGGTTATGATTCGATTCATTGATTGGCCTACTTACAATGGAGGGAGTAAGGAAGGGAAGCATAAAAAAATAGATTAATACTTTTATGCTGTACTATGTTCTTTGCTCTCATT
>JAEMOT010003977.1:73553-85419 GCA_019297695.1 Apostasia ramifera | reverse complement strand
TAAAATGGTTCTATAACTCATTTAGGTCTTGTTTAGCTTGAAATAATAATTTTTTTTTTTTAGTATTTTGGTTTATGATGTATAATAAAGTTGATATTGTTATTAAAAATTATTAAATATGTAAAATAAAATAATATTTTTACGTTAAAATTTGTATAAAATGATTAAAAAAAATATTTATTTATTTATTTATTATTATTATTATTTTAAATTTATATCATTTTGATCTTAATTTTGATTATTGTGCCAAATAGGGTCTTAGTGAGGAATATGTTTTGGAGATGGATTGTGGGAAAAATTATTGGGTTCGAAGAGCTCGTCACGTCATCTTTTCAAACACCAATTAATTGGTGACAGCCGGCAGCGGGCGGCCCACTGCGATTAGATTCGGAGATCAATGTCCTTGTTATAGGCATAAAGGTGCTTGTTATAAATATAAATGTGCTTATTATGTGCTTATAATAAATATATTTATGCTTATAGGCATAAAGGTGTTTGTTATAAGCATAAATGTGTTTGTTATAATAAGCATATTTAAGCTTATAACAAGCACATTTATGTCTATAACAGCTTATAACAAGCACCTTTATACCTATAACATGCACATTGATCTCCGAACCCAACTGCAGTGGGCCACCCGCTGCCGGTTTTCGCCATTTAATTAGTGTATAAAAAGGTGACGTGACGAGCTCTCCGAACCCAATAATTTTTCGGATTGTGGGAGATGATGTAATTTATAACTTTATTAAAACACATGTTTTTTTCAAAGTGAGAACTCACACATTTCGATGAGAAGGGAGATAAAGAACCATTATTAATATCAACCCATTGAGATACTTTTGGATTCTATAAAATTCAAGCAGTGAGCATCTTCAAATTTCAAAAATACTTCTCATCCCTAGTTATTGTTAAGGCCTTCAAATCTCATATGCCATTACTCAAAACTTCCAATTGAGTGAATTGAGAGTTTGGTGCATCAATAATAATAAATTGACTAATGTGTCATAGCTCATATTTCTGCAAGTAAAGGATGCCTTTTCTAATGGTAGACTGAAAAAGGGTTATGAAGATATGATTTTCTGATACTTATTAGTGCTTCACTTTCTCTTTTCTTTTGTAAAACATAATCTATAATTGTAGATTTACAATTTATCTCACATTTTTTGATACTAATTAAAAAAAGGAACTAAGGAATATTTAATTTCTTTTTTATGAAGGAATATTTAGAACTTCTGCGAGTGTGAGAAACATTTTCATCAAAAGAGGGATTAGAGCGCAAGAGATTTTAAAACTTTCAATGAGGATAAAATTTTAATACAAAAAAGATCAAATTTTTTGAAAATAGAAGGAAACTGAGCTTACTAGAATTTAAAAACTTATGATGGTTATTTCCTCCAATAGAAATACAAACAAATAAAACAACAGGAATCTCACTGTGATGAATTTTCAGCAAAAAATTGATCTTATAATTTATCTCAAAGCACTTTAGGAATGAATTGACTCCTATCATCTGAAGCCACGAAGCACTTGATCAAATTCATGAATGGAGAGTCAGCGCAAGTCCAACTCTGGATGCTGCAGCCGCTGCTTTCGGATCGAACTCGGCCGAAAACGTTACCAGAGATTTGGGCCTCCACTCGCGCTGGGAGAGAACGGCAACCTTCCCGTCGTTGCTGAGCCTACCCTTGATCGTAGTTAGAGGATCGAGTGCATGTGATGCTCCAATCGTAAAGCTGTTATCTGATGTTTTCAATCTATGGACCATTTCTGCAGCCACAGCTGAGCTCTTGTGAGGATTAAGAAAATGAACGTATGACGCCTTGAGAGTGTCCCCCTTGTTAGCCCTGTGCAATGAACAGAGAATGATGATTCTAGTGCCAGAGATGGCAAATAAAACTAAATAATTATGAATGTACAGAATTCTTTGGAAGAAAGGAATAGTGATAATCAGCACCAATGACAAACAAGTGGATCATCTTCAATCTAATGCTCAAGCTTTTCACAGTTTATATATATATGAACTATTGTTCACAAGGAACAATATCTCATAGTTAATGCACTAATTATACGAGTGCAATATGGTGCTATAATAAGCATCGTCACAGCTTAAGTGGAACTAACTGTTGAGATTGTGATTTGCATTCTTTGATGATACCATATTTAAGAAGTTTCTTGTTATATCTTTTTTTCTCTCTTTTCTTCTTTTTACAAGGGAAAGATTTAATAACTTTCCTTACTAAAGCTTCAATCGACTTATGATTTATATATCCAAACCATCTTAACTTTTTTTGAGTTTATTTTTAATTGATACAACTTAAATTTTCTCATGAATATATTTATTTCTCATTTTATTCTTTTATATATATCTACTCATTCATCTTATTAATACAAATCGAAAAATAGAATTATATTTCAGAAACTTAAATTAGCAATATTTATTGACGAGCTATTAAATTAAGCACAAAATTTTTTTTAAAATAAATTATACAATATATAAAACTTTAGTTCCACAAATAAAAATTATTTTAAAATTAGAATTAACTGATAAATAAGAATTTATCAACTTAGATTAGGGCTTGTCGATTTAAATTCAATAAGCTAGATCAGAAGTTTAAAAATTAAGGATGGATACCTCAAAAATAAATCTAATAATAATTTTAGTTTGAATAAATATATGATCACACGTTTAAAGCCAAACAAATAACCAAAACAAGTAGATAATTTTCAAATCGAATGATCAGCAATAGTTGGAACCGAAAAGAAATATTATACCTTAATTCTAATAAGAATAAACTTGGCTGTTGTTGGGCTAATTCAGATGATTTTGAAAATTTAAATATTTTAATTATAATAAAAATATTTAGAAAATTGTGTACTTAATTATGTAATTCGCATTTAAAATTGTTAAATTTTTATTTAATTTAGATTAAAATAAATAATACAGAAATAAAAGTACTAATATATACAACACCTTAAAATGCAATACGGATGCGAATGCAAATTCAGATTTTCAAATATACAATGTTGAAAGAAAACTAAATGTATGCAAACTCAACTCATGACTACTAGTTTCTATAAGATAACATAATATGATCATATATATGCGGGTAGTAAAATAGAAAAATAACTGATGTGATTTTTAATATATGCCGTAAGATCCTCCAAAACTAACTAATGAAATGAACAATGCGACCGACCACTCAATCTTGTATTCCCTTTGCATGTTTTGTCTTAGAGGTGTAGAGGTTTTTCTACAATTGAGTCCATACTGTGCATAAGTGTTTGATTACATCGAATCTATTAACTTCACAGTGATTGCAAACTATAATCATCTCAATGTGATCAACATTGACATTAATGCAGTAAGATGATTTAATTAACTCGATCAACTTAGTAATCTTTCCTCAATATTTTCTTGTTCTATGATTGTCTTCTTTTTATTTCATGATTGCATCCTCAATTTGCTTCTCAATCACTTACGATTTTCCCCTTCTTCCAGCTCCTTTTCTTCAAATCTTAAAAAAAAATTCTTTTTCTTTATATCTTTCACACTCTTCAGCTAAGCTAGAATCTACTATATAAATAGAGATATAGAAAAGTGTAAGTTTTCCTGAGTAGTAAGTATAAAAATTTTAGTGAGAAACTCCTCCGTGCTTTCCATTGGGTTAGGTGTAATAATATTGGTAGCAGATGTGTTTATACGACGCCTATATTGTCCTCTTTCAAAGAAAATGAACTAGTGGCAATAGTTGGGATAGGAATAGCATACTCTATGATGATCTCCTCTAAGAAAGATGACCTAGAAGTAGGAAATAGTGAGTCTTGAGGACATGAGGACGTGGATCACGCGCGAGACCACAAGTGCACGATTAGGCGAGCGGGTTCGTGTACACTTGTTGTGACGCAACGGTGCAGGCTCGCACGAATAGATGGTTCTATTGGCAATGGAAGTAGAGATTGAAGGCAGTTGTGAGGCTGGCGGCTGCACCTCTGCAGACAAAGGTGGCTGCGCACCGACATGCGGGAGAGCGTGGCAACTACTCGTTCCATTGGAATCCAGACAATCGAGTCGTGCACGACTCGATGCACGAAGGTGGATGGCGGTGCTAGGCATAGTGAATTCTCACCAAGGTCTCACCCTTCTCTATCTAAGATATTAATTATTTAATGCGAATCTAGGTTTGCACTTAAACACAAAATTTTATTCATCATTAACAACTCTATTATAATGTAAGATGACTCTTTTATATAGAGATCCTAATAAATGCAAAAAAATAAAATGTCAATTACAATCATGCTAAATAAAGATAATATAAAATCAAAATCATGGAGAATATCGTCTTCCAAATTAGCACGCAATCAAATCAAATCAACAATGAAATAATTTGGCAATCCTTAATCAAATAAAATTAGCCCACATCGACTTCCAAATCAGCATCAGAAGGATATGGAAGGAATCATAAGCATGCTATTGAGTGTCCCCAGCATCTATTGAAGAGGGATTCTCAAAGGTCTTTACCAAGAAATCTTCATCATAGTTTTGAACAAGCTAAAACCCCATATGCAAGGTTTGGCATAGGAATTGGCAGAGATATGAAAAACCACAAACAGAGTTTCAAGAAGTTTGGGATTTGGAGAAGAAAACCCAAGTGAAAGGGAAACACCATCCATAATAGATTCTTGGCAGAATCTGAGGTTTGGCTTGTAATGAATCGCAAACCCTGAGCAAAGCAAAGACTTTTAGAGGCAAAGGAAAAACAAGGTCAAGGTTTAGTAAACCTTGTCTGAAAGTGGCACTTAATTTCATGTATATGCCTTTGATTTTGAAGGAGTTGCTAGTTCATCTATTCAACGAGAAAATATTTACTCAGTTGAATTGAACATGTGCTTCTAAAAGATCAGAATTTCAAATTGTTATAGGTGAGGGGCTATATCGATCTGCAAACAATTGTGGAGCAGGGGCCACATCTTGAATAGCACGAGGGAGTACCTGCATTTATTGCAATGTGCAAGGGTATTCTTAAGAGATCGTGTTCAAAGTCACAATGTACTCTGCTAACCATCTCTGTCTATTTCTATATATAAGTGTGCGTGTGGGAAGGGGGTTAGGAATTAAGAGGAGATTGTGTGTGAGGCTGCTGGAAGCCTCACCTCCTCTGTACCTCTCTTCTCTCCACAGTTTTTCCCATTAGGGTTTCTACATAAAATCTAATCTCCTGTTCTTTCCTTCTAACTATTACTTCTTTGTATTAACTTTTTGATCAATTTCCACTGCCTTTGTGTTTGTTTTTGTCAATTTTGTGATGACTGAAACCTTGTGGAGTTTGTCGAAAATTAGGCTTTCACTTACTATGACAGGCAGTTGGTGTTTGGTATCTCAGGCTTAAAAGGATATCAATGTCCACGGGTCCTTTCATGGGGTCTGGATTGTTCTTCCAATCCCAGCTGCAGCTGGCATCAAAAGCCACTATCGTAGCATTTGTTCACACCAACACTAATACGGATTCATCAACAAAGCTACACAATGACCACTTACAGGATTAGGAAGATGGATTCTTTCTATAACCAAAAATAATGAAAAATGACCACTTACAGGATTAGTGAAGCTGAAAATTCTTGTTTGTTAATGCCAATCCCAGCATTACATTTGGTGAAAGTTGCAGAAACACTGTCAAATGCCACCTCCCCACCAAGACTTAATTCCTTGATGACAGTAGCTGCTGCAAGCTCCAGCAATGGGGTAGTATTCATGCCAACACTAGAATTTATGGCAACATGATTGTTGGCATACTGCACATCAAGCTACACACAAAATGGTTAAAGTCACAAGGGTTACAAATAAGGAAATATATAATAGAACCAAAACATGTAGCATTTGCAACTGGTCCTCTGGGATGCTAAGTCACTTGAGAACTATGAAGAGTGTTTAGTAATTTTCAGAAAAATAATAACTGTTTAAGTGGGAAAACAGAAGCCATTCACATCCAAACTTAATAGCATGTACTTGATAAGATTGAAGCAGATGTATTTTTCCACCAAACAAAAGTGCATATGGAGCAAATATTTGAGAGGAGTAGAAAATGGAGTTATCTTTAAACCCTAGAGCAAAACATAGACGGACGCAAGTAGATAGCAAACTGAGATAGTGGAGGTTCAGGGAGAAGCTTTAACGCATTCAATCAAATAAAACTTTTAAAAAATAAAATGGTTATGACATTTTCAAACTAGAACATGCATTTACTTGCCTTTCCAGAGTTCTGGTCTGGGATTTTGAAGCTGAATGAAGCTTTTGCGCCATAAATGACCTCATCAATTGTTACTGTAGTTGAGACCTAGCATCAGTTATATTTGGAATGTTTTGATTTCAGAACCACACATCTTTGCCAAATGCATATGCAAATAAGCGGGAGAGATGTAATAAGTGGATATAAATAAGCATGTTTTGTTATTTGAATCAAATCAACAAGACTGAATGCCGGTTAGTGATACAGAAGAGACTAGAGTATCACAAAGCAGCATATCCACTTACATTCGAATGGGTATCAACTTTCACATCCACTATTGTTTTACCACTTCTGTATTTTGTACTAATGTCACCAATAAACATATCATCCAACTTTACCCCCGTGGCAGTTAGGCCCTGCCATAGAAATTTATAGCAACGCTTTAAACGTTAGATATCATTTTACACCATATCTAAAAAATGCAAATCGGTGAAAGATGAGATAAGTTCTATTTAGCAGTTGTGCTTCGCAAGCAACCCATAGAGCAAACCAGAGATAAAAAAAGGCTGGGATGAAACAGACAGAAGGTGAATTCATCCAAGATCAGAGCAAGTGTGGCCTAAAATTTATTTTTTTTATAACTAGTGTCGCATATATATTTGAAGAGCGTAAGTAACATAATAGATTTCTCTCTTAAATAAATCATATTCTTCAACTAACTAATAGCATATAAATCATATTCTTTGACTAAATAATATGTTTCTGAAATCACTGGATTAGATGGTTGGTAACAGCTAAAAATGCACAACTGATGCGGGACAGATGAATGATAATGTAGTTTAGAGATCAGCAATCTTACAAAATAGATTATTCACAAACTAATGCTAAAATATCATAAGATAATTTTGTAATAACTGAGAAATTAATTAAACCAGCAAAACCAATTTCTTTCAAAATTTTAAATAAATTAGCTCGAAGGTAATTGAAAAATTATCAATTCAGATTAGGGCGCAATCCGATTTTCAACAAATGAGAAATGGGGAACGAGATTAATGATCTCACAATATTTAACCAACAGTAATTTAAACTCACTCAATAATGAAAGGTCGCACAGGTGGAACAAGTTCGAGCAAATCACAAGCGAGCAGAAAAAATCCAGATTATTCGACTTAACCAAGTTAAAGGCTTTGTTGAAATTTGTACCTGAGTCAGAGAGTCCAGGGACCACGATGTAATTTCCCCAGAAAATAGGGATGTACTGCGTGGCTCTGGTGCGGTCGCANCGGCACGCGGTCTCAGGTGTGCGCAGGGCTAGGCGCGGTCGCCAGCGCGCGGTCTCAGTCGTGCGAGGGGCTGGGCGCTGTCGCTGGAATGCGGGAGGGCAAGCGGGCGGCGAACTAGGAGCGAGCGACGGTGTCGAGCGAAGTTGTGTATTCGCGTCGACGTAGTCGACTTGGGCACGTCGCCGGTGATGTGGAAACGTGATGACGCGATCACGTCGAACCGAAGTCGGTAAGCTGGATCCAAGAATGCAAACTACTAGGCGGGGTGGACGAGGATGAGATGAGGTGAGGTGAACGCTGAGGGATGTAAGATGAATGGAATCGAACCTAGAGAGGAGCTGGAGCGGGTGGAGTTTAGGGCTTCTCACCCAAGGCCCAAGCCCTTCCCTTTCCAGAATATCGATTCATTCCAGAATTAAATAATCCCAAGGGAAACACAAGTCAAATTCATTCAGCATTAGAAAAATAAGAATAACAAAGAGGCATTCATATAAACCTCCATACAAATTGATACAATAAAGAAAAAATACATAATGTAATAAATTCCTCACAAAAACGAAGAAATACCAGATAACGTGCCTAAAATAACAATCACAGAAATAAAAACAACTAATACAAAATAAATACGAGAAATAAAATCATCCCAAAATAAAATCTCCAATCAATCAGAATGAATGGAAGATTCCAATCCACCAAGTCAGCGATCCGCAACATCCATCTTTCCAAATCTGTTCAATCGATCCAGATCGAAGCAGTGTGGCTAGATCTCGGCCGTCGACGGTAAACTCTGCCAGAAATGAATCGACGATCGATCGTGGTGTCCCCACCAACAACTTATCTAATTCTTAAAAAATTTTACCTCTACGTAGATTATATAGTTCTTAAATGATCTCGTGAATGGCTAGTTCATGATTAATATGTTTTTTTTTTCAACGGGTCCAACGTAAGTACAACAACCCTGTATCACAAGTACTTAGAGCACCTTGAAATAAACGAGAATTAAAATTACTAGATTACAGAACATATTCACAAGGAAATTCAAAAATTATCACACACATTATCACACATAAACTCAAACAAAAGGCTTTACTGCCACATTGTCAGCATTTCAGTACAAATTGGCCAATAAGTACAAGCTCAAATAATTGCCTATATGGAAAATAAGTTATCAAGTATCTAACATAAATATAAATCTAAATAAAAGGAAAACTTTAAAGAAGACTAGTACCAATCCAGCGGCACTTAAGGCTGTAAATGTGAACTTCTTCTCATAGTTATAATCCTTTGTCAAAAGATCTGCATTAAGAGATTGGTCAATGTTTGAATGGGACAAGACAGATTTAGAAACATAGAAGTTTTTAAAAATTTGGGCAAATAACAAGAAAAAATATCCCAGTGTTTTGGATTGCATGAAATGCTACTTTTCTTCACCAACCACACTAAACTTCATATCCTGTTTCTACAATAATTTATATATATATATATATAAATGTAAAAGACGGAGCAATTTTTAAGACAAATCGGGAACTTAGATGACCTATAACTTGTACAACTGGACCATTAGTTCAGCTGGTCAAAATTGAAAACTGTAAAATCTAATTGAGAGAATTACAGTAGGATTAAATAGCTAGAAACCTATTTTAATTCCTGAGACCTAGGATCTAACGTTTTTGAATTTAAAATGGCAACACACTAATGTTATTTATCAAACGATCAAATTTAAGTTAAATTGAGTTAATTCAAAAGATTAATATTCTCAATTTATAATATAAATAAAGTTTAGAAGATAATTTGGCTTAATTATAATAATTCATAGGGTATATTGCAAGTAGGTCCCTGTTGTTTGACCGTATGTGCAAGTAGGTCCTACATTTTGAAAATTGTTCAAATTGGTCCATTAGTTTTAAGTAATGTGCAACTAAGTCCAAAATTTAGATTTGACAGCAAAAAAATTTATGAAGTGACATTTTTATCCTTAAGATTTTTCTCTCTTCGTCATGGAGTCTCAAGAAGAAGCTTTGGGATCCAACAGCAGCAGCGGCGACAGCCCCTACCCATCCTTCATGAGGCGCAAGCGCACCGTCCGCCAGCGCGCTGCACCCCTTTCTCCGGCAGCCGCCGCCGCTGCCACCTCATCGTCGGCTTCCTCAGCGGAGGATTCCGGCATCACCGACCAGAAGGACATTGCCAACTGCCTCATCCTCCTCGCCCAAGGCCGCAACCTCCCCACAGACGAATTCGGCGGCGCCACCTCGTGGAGATTCACTTGCAGGAGGTTCACCGAGGTGGTGACATCCATCGCCAGCGGATGGGCTAGGTTCTATCCCTACTAGTGCAAAACCTGCTTCAAGTGCTTCCCCACCTTCTAGGCCCTCGACGTCCACCGAACAAGCCACAAGAAGCCCAAAGCATCGTCCATGGTACTGGAGGCTATCTGCGACCTATAAGCTCAAGCCTCCGCCACCGGCAATGCTGGCCAGTAAAGACAGCGCCGGCAGGGCGAAGATCCACGAGTGTTCAGTATGCGGGTCGAAATTCTCCTCCGAGCAGACCCTCGGCGGCCACATGAGAGAGAGAGAGAGAGAAAGAAATCTTAAGGGAAAAAATGTCATTTCATAAATTTTTTTACTATCAAATCTAAAATTTGGACCTAGTAAAATGCATTTTAAAAAATAAATCAATTTGTTTTGAATTTTTTTACTAATATTATGCAAATATAAAACTATATATAAGCAGCCAATTTATAAGTTCCAAAAATTATATTATGAATTAAATTAAAATATTATGAATTAAATTAAAATATTATGACATAAATATATATAAATAATCAATTTAATAATAAATCTAATATAAAAAAAATAAATAAGATGAATAAAAGATATCTTTATTCTTTAAACATAATGATGTATAGAAGCATGCATGCTTGAGTTTACAAATGAATCATCCAAGAAAATAAGAATAAGCAAGCATATAAAGTAAATTATTGATAAAATAAGTAAGATTAAAAATGAATAAACTTAATAAAGCATTTTCCTAAAATACCCCAGAAGTATTTCTTACATGTCCAAATATATCCAGTATGTTTTTAATATAAAATAAATTTAGACGCAAAATTTAGTGTGTTCAATAAGTGTCTAGAAATGTCCATCGATTGTCTTCGTCCAACACCGCTACGGGACCTTGTTAGAAGTGTCCATGCTTCACAACATGCAGACAATTGTTACCATAGAAACCAGGGGAAGTTGAGAGGCAGTGAGGCTAGCGAGAGTATACACATACAGAGCAAAGGGGCTTTAGCTATATAGGAATTCTAATCTAGTCACTACAAGCATACTATAGGCTATTTAAGGAGATGCTCGCAGCAGCTGCCTCGCAGACATTTTTGCTACTTTTTGTGCCTTCAAGGCAATTAGGGTATCTCAAGTATAAAGAACTGCCAATAAGGTGACCAACTTTATTGCTTTTATTTCCTATATAGATGACATAGATTGTGATAAGGGTGCATTTCTCCCACCTAATTTATTCCAATCTTCGAGGCAGATTGCACTTTTTGTACCTAATATATTTGACTTACTTTTTATAGTATTATAGGCTACGATTGAATTTCAAGACTACTACTACTAAGTCCATAAGTATGAAATAAAAGAACTGCACTTGTGGATGAACAGGACATGAAGGCCTAGGGGGACCACCTCATTAGTGATCCTAGTAGATGTTGAACGATAGATAGATGTAAAGGAATCAACAAAGCTTGTGTTAAATTAGTACCTCTTGCTCTCTTCCCAATATCAGAGAATGGAGCAGGGTCAGCAACCATTTCTAATACCAAAAAGTGTAGTCCCTGGAGGTAAAATAACAAGTAGGAACAAATGAATGAGAATTGGAAGAATAGATTGAAATAAATGACAAGGTGAAATGAAATCTCAGTTAACACTTAATTACCATAATGTTTGATATCTTATGTTTCAGAATATGGCATGCTTACCTTATGATTAATTATGCTTAAGACAGAAAGACAGGAAATTTCAAAAGAACTCAGTACCAGTTAGATTATCATATTCACAGATAACACAGAAGAAGGCACGGATATTTGACTGACAACAGGAAACCTTCAGAGCCAAACATTCAAAATTTCAGATGTATCGTGTCTCATAAAACAATCGAGCATTGAAACGCTCCACTGGCCTTTAATTCAGCAGAAAACGAAGCAAGGAAAAAAAAAGCTCGGCTGAAATTGTAAATCCATATTGGCACGGCTTATACCAAAGTAAACGCAAAAGAAGTTCGACTATTCCTCGATGAATCATAAAGTATACGAGAGGTGCAATACTCACTGGTGTTCTCCTGTGTCAGAGAGAG
>JAEMOT010003977.1:57812-73426 GCA_019297695.1 Apostasia ramifera | reverse complement strand
CGATGAATCATAAAGTATACGAGAGGTGCAATACTCACTGGTGTTCTCCTGTGTCAGAGAGAGAGAGAGAGAGAACGGCAGCCGCAGGGCTGGGGTTCAGAGCCGGCCAAAACCCTAGCTGCCTGCGCTGCGCAAGGGTTTTAAAGGCTTTAAAGCCAAATCTTTGACGAGTCCCATCAAAAGAAAAAACAAATCCCAAAAAGTTATAATTTAGAACCTGAGAGTTTTTTTTTTTTTTTTTTTTTTTAAAATAATACTACAGTTTTTTGACCCTTTAAATTAGTTTTTATTATTTTTATTTTTTTATTCTCATTTTATTATTTTACCTAGGAGAAGATATAAAGAACTAAATTTATGACTTTCAAGAGTGTAAAATATTTGCTTTTATATTTCTATAAGAAGGAAAGAGTTGTCCATCAGTACAATGACCATAATTATACAATAAAGGATAAATTATGCTCAAGCCTTCGAGTTTAATATTTAATATCGCTAGATTCACGTTTTTAAAATTATAATATAAGAGTTCTTGAGTTTTAATAAATTATCAAATAAATTTTTTTTTATTTTTTATTATTAAATTTTTTAAAATTACCGTTTTACTCCTGCCTCTCTCTCTCTCCTCCTGATCGGTGCGCGCGTGCACGGGATCGAGAAGGGAGAGAGATTCCGCCTCTCTCTGTCCTCTCGATCCCTCGCACGCGTGTGGGCCACGCGACAGCTAGACCACCGGCGGCAGCGCGGCCCGCGCACGTGCGCCGGATCGAGAGGAGAGAGAAAAGGGCAGGGATAAAACGGTAATTTTAAAAAATTTTAATAACAAAAAAAATAAAAAAACCTATTTGATAATTTATTAAAATTCAAGGACCCTAATATTATAATTTTAAAAATATGATATTAAGTGTTAAACTCAAGAACCTGAGCCTAATTTGCCTTACAATAAATTATATATAATTTACTTAATTTTAATAAATTATATATATAATTCAGTGAATTAAAATCTGAAATTATGAAATCATAATTTGAAACTTCAAACTTCGTTTTACTCTACATTTATTATAAGTGTAACAAAAAGATGCTCTAAAATTATACCATGATCAACAATTTTGGTTAAAATCACCTTATTAATTTGGGTAAATTCATTATTTTTTATTTGGTTAAAATCTACTTATTTTAATATAAATAAAAAATGAATCTACTGCTAACAAGATTTAAATAAAAATTATAAAGTAAATTTTAATGCAATATTCATTAGATTATTTATAAAAATTAACATATTAAAATCAATTATATGTATAAATAATAGTATTTTTTATTTTTCAATAGATCTGACTTTAAGCATGCTAATTTTGATCCTACGACAGCTCAAAATTGAATTGATAAAAATATTGAGTGATAAAAACGACTTATTAGTCAACTTATTTGGATCTAGTTGACTTCAATTTGATCGAAAATCTAATTTAAATTTTAATTAATCTAGACAAATTATCAAGTCAAATAAACTTCAACTTTCTAATGATGCTCCTAGAAATTCATATAGTTTTTTCATTGCAAAATCTTTATTCTTTAGGTAAAAGAGGTTTGGGGGTCTCATACACTGACATTAACAAAGACTTTTCTTGCGGCATTTTTTGAGCTCTCACAAATGGAATTTGGAGCATTTGTTTATGGCAATTCTTCGAAGGGATTCCTGTCAATCAGGATCTTATCCTCTTTGTTTGTTATGGTTCCATATGGTCGACCCTAGAGGTCCTCCAGTAAGCAACTGCAACTCTCTGGCACGTCTTTAACTCTTTATAGTTTTGTACCCTAGGAACTACCTACAGTGTCGTCTCTTTTTTTTTGAATTTTTTTTTTGGCACATGACTTCGTTTAGCATTAAGGCAATCCTTCACTTTATGATTTTTATGATGGGTTTGTCTCACCAGGGTTTCTGCCACTGGAGTTTTTTTCCTCTTACCCTGTAGTAGATTTGACGATTGTGTTAGGTTTCCTAACACTTTCATAGCTCATCCCCTTCTCCCTAGCAAGCTTAGATAAAATCCCCGCTCCTCTATGTATCTTCTCCGAATCGTATTTGGTATATTTCATTTCGTAATCATCAAAGCCCCCCTATCCTCACATCTCATGCCTTTTATGGTGGCCTCTTATAACCCTATTGTAAGTACTATGTAGCATTATCTAGCTACTAAATCAGTGCAAAATTATGATGTTTTATTCCTATTAAATGTACTAATAGGACAATCTAATCCATAAATAAGACAGTTTAAATAAGTCAGTCCAATCTCAAAATGTGTGTATTGGTATTAAGGGTGTTAATATGGATCAAAAATCAAAAATCGATCGAAAATTGAATCAATTTTAAATCGAATCGAAATCGAGTCGATCTAAACAAACTAACGAGCCAAAAATTCAGCTCGGTAATAATTTCTAGCCGGGTAGGCTAGACTCGATCCAACTCGAAATCGGCTGAAATTAAAATACATATTATACATATATAATACATATAATATATATATATATTATAAACCGAGTCAATCTCAAACCGGATCAAGTTGAGCCTAGCCGGCTCGAGATTGGCTCAAAAAAATTTGAGATTTCATTATTTCGAGCTGCTCGAAAATGATTCAAAATTAGCTCGAAATCGAACCCAATCGACTTCTAGCCAATTTCGAGTCGATCGAAATTTGATCGATCTGATTTCGAGCCAATTCCCACAACTGATGATCTGATCCAATATCGAACGGTCAATTGAATTGTTAGATTGCCTATTAATTTTTATATCAACTTAAAATCAACTCAGAAAATAATAACTCGACTTGATATGAACCCATTTTGAATCAATTTAAAATTCAATTCGAATCAACTCGAACCCATATTTAAAAAAAAACATGACAGTTGAACTCCCTCACCTTAGTGCATTCTAAGAAGAATAGAAAAATATATTTGATATATTTTCAGGTTAACTCTACCATAACTTCAAACTAGCCGCCCATAACTTGAAATCGACTCAAAACTCGAATCAGATAAAAAGTACAACCCAAAATTTAACTCAAAATCATTTTAATCAATTTTAACTCAAATAAAAAATTGAGTTAGTTTCAATCTAATTTCGATTTAAAATGCTGGCACTGATTACTGGACCTCAAGGAGGTCAAAGAAGAGAAGAAAAAAAGAACAATTTATTGAGAAATAAGTCGATATGAGAAATGAAAAAAGTGTGAGGGAAGAAGGTAACAGAGCAAGGCCAGAAGGCAGCACGAATACAAGCAAAGAGGAGAGCCAACCAACGGTCGGCAATTTGTTTGCGAGTTAAAATTAATTTTATAAATTACATCGTACTTAAATTTTAATATAAATTAATAATATTTTAAACGCAAACTCTAATATTAAAATTAACTTTATTTCACGCTCAATATAAATTTTAGAATAAAAAATGAACATTACTTTACATCTCATAATAAAACTAATTTTATTTTAAATTTTTTATAAATCTCAAAACAAAAATATGAATTCAATTAAAAATAACATTACAAATGAACCGACTCACAGCAGAAGTTACATTGAGACCAAACTGCAAGTTATATCAAGAGCTAATATCAAAGAAGCCAGGTTTAAATCACACACATGATTTCTAGCTCAAATTTGAATACTGACCTCTATTACATGAGGCATCATGAGATCTACCAAGTTTTCTTCTTACACAAGTGCCATGAAAGAAATAACAAGTGATAGAAAGGCAATGAAAGCAAGAAGATGAGAACATATCTGGCAGCAGTACAGTTTCACGGTCTCTCTTCTCTAGAGGGAGAAGCCCCTGCGAGGTAGAACACTTGCCAATGTCATACAAAGATCAAAAGTACATCAATATAACCACACAGCTGAGTATAAGTTATTTTCAGAAATAATCCACTTTTACTACATTTCAAGGTCCTACTGACTTTCAGTGATAAAACCAATGTAGCTTTTTTTCTTCAAACCATTTCATTATTTTTTAAGGGCCCAATTCAGCCTCCTAACCCTTCGAAGGCAAACAAAAAGCTTTAAAATTAGATTTAAGTAGTTTGATTTAACCAAAATTGATCCTCACATAAAAAATAACACCAAAATGCATGCGGCAAGACCAGTCTCCAGAACCACAATCAAACTGCAACTGATTCCTCCGTGTTGAATGTGACTTGAATTTTTTTATTAATTCTTCAACACTACCTAAAAGAATTATCTTTTGTGACAACAATACTCTTTTGACATTTGATAGATGCGAGTCAGTTTAAACAGCTCACTCAATGAATTATTCAACTCAAAAATCATAGAAGTAGAATAGATGAATTTCTTCGACTTATTATAACCTTTCAGCCGAGAATATGTCTATGAGTTTCTCGTAGATGTCATTGTTGCATTGCATCATGGTATTCTTCGAGTCCATTATTTTCGTATTTATCTTGACTACAGAAAGTGACAACTTGGGAGACGCAAGACACGTAACAGCCTTCTGCCAGATGTTATTAGAGCCAGAGATATTTTCCTAAATTTGAATACTAAACAAGCATTTTAGAGATTTTAGAGAAGTTTATCGTCTCCTCCAATCGAGTGTCTCTTTCAAAGTTTTGTGTTTCAAAAGTGAGAGCATGCTACATGCTGAGAAGCTCACCACTTTTTTTGTAGCACAAAAAAGTGAGTCTATAAAACAAAGTAAGCAAACTTCTTAGTGTCTAGCACTAGCAAGTTAGAGGGATATTCATCTTTTCGACTGACTGTAACTTGACTTTATTCACCTTTGTATTTCTCTTTATTATAGTAAAGCTTTTTTCCTTTGCACTTTGTGGTTTTTCCCTTAAAGATTTTCATGTAAATCCCAGTGTTCATTATTTTTCCTTCTTTTTCTCGTGGTTTTACTACTTTGATCTTTCTGTGCTTGATGGTCACATTGCCTTCTTCGGAATATTTAACAATTGTTAGGTTTTACTTCCTTGGTCTTGCTTAATCCTTCGTTGCTTCAGTGCTACTCTTCTCCAACACCCCAGTTATCTAGATTTCTATTAAACTTGCATACACATTATATCATAAACAGGAAAAGAATAATACAGAAGCATGTAGAGAAAGATGGAACATGTTTAGAATACTCACAACTTGAAAATTTCATTAAATAAAGAGGTTGTCGTATTATGGCCTAGAAGATAACTACTAAGGATATTATAGCTACAATACTTACTTTTTTCGGTCTTTCATGAAGCGGTAGCAGTAACCTCCCCAATAAGTTTCAGGTCAAAAATTTCAATCCAATAGCCATCAGGGTCTTTGATAAATGCTATGCCTTTCATTTTTCCTGCAAATAGAGTTACATGCTTCATTTGCACCGGCTTTTATAAATGAATGAAAACAAATATAAATGAAAATTTTTGAATATCCAACATAAAGAGTAACGGAGAAATGCTTCTGGTGTGCTGTGCGATAGAAAAATTTCATCCAGGCTTAAGGATAAATTTTATAAAATTATAGTAAGACCAGCGATGATATATGATGTTGAATGCTGGCCTACAAGGAGGAAACATACAAATAAAATAAATATTGCAGAAATGAGGATGCTAATGTGGATGTGTGGATATACACAAAAGGATAGAATGAGAAATGAGTATATCCGAAAAAAAGTTGGTATTGCACCAATTGAAGATAAAGTTAGAGAAAGTCAACTTACATGATATGGACATATAAATCATAGGCCGATTGAAGCTCCAGTTAGAAAAATCGAATTATTGGATCTTGCCCATGTACAAAGAGGAAGAAGGAGACCAAAGAAGACATGACAAGAAACTATAAGGAGCAATCTTAGTTATTTAGACTTAGATAAGAATTTGATAATTGATAGTGCACAATGAAAACAAAGGATTCATATAACCGACCCCACCTAGTGGGATTAAGGCTTGTAAAAATTAAAAAAATATCCAACATAAAGAGTAACGTTGCACATAAACAGAGTGGCAATCAAGGGGTAAAACAGCATACATAACAAAAAGGTATAATTAAGAAACAATGAAGAGTTGATTAAGCATGGATATGATCACTCATCAATAAAGCTACAAGGAAATTTATCTAAACTATCGTCCTAAGTTTCCCTATTCAAGCAAAGCACTTTCTATAACCTTTATTTGCTCCTTGTTTTTGTTGGTCATGTAATTTTGTTTGAAAATTGGTTATGTAATTTTTGAATTTCCATTGAAGTCGGACTTCTCATGCACCATTTAGTTCATGAAATTTCCATAATAAAAGAAAACTCTAAGTGCTAAATATATACAGCATAAAAAGAAGCAAACAGATATGCCTACGGCCAAATAAAATGTTTCAATATGAAGTTCAGCAAAAGATTGTTTAGGTTTACCAGTTCATCCACTTAGACAATATAGTCTGTGGGACAGAAACCTTATTTCTTATGAAAACTATCATCACACTGAGCTGCAAATAGAATTTGGCATGGAGATTCCTAAGGTTTGATGTATAAGTTCAAGAGTGCAAGCTTACATAAGTTCTTGGCATCATGAAATTCCATAATATGAGGCATTCATAGAATTTAATCGGTCAGTAAAAGATTACACTTCGAAAAAAGAGAACAATGACAGTCATGGTATGCCAATATCAACCATCTATAACATAAGATTTATATAGCTCTTTCTACCACAGTATCTCAAATACTTTTATTTTGATTCCAATTTCAATAGAGTTTGAAACTCTTTCATTTCTTCAATGATTGAAAAAAAAAATAAGAATTCCAGTTTAATTCCAATTAGTCATTTTGACTAACTGTTTTGATATATATGATAAGTAAAAAAGTAGTAGAAACTAAAATGAATAGTGTTGTAGCAATAAACACAAAAATATTGACTTCCATAACCTTTTGCTTTTTCCGAATAATTCGGGATCTAATCCCATAGATATGATACTCCTATCAATTCAAAAGTAAGAATAACATCCTGAGAATACTAACCTGCATAGATTTATTATCGTTTCTCGCGTGCTTCGCGAAAGTTATAATACGTATGAATTCTCCTAATTTGTGACAAATCATGCGATCAATTATAAAAATATGTAAATGTTTCTTTCCATTATGAATAGTGATTATACGGCCAAACATTGTGGGTATACTGGTAGATGCCTGAGACCAAGTCATTATAAAAAATCCCTTATAAACCCAAAACTGACCTAGACCATTAGGATTAAGACTTACGAATTAAGAATCTAAATCATTAAAAAAAAACAGATGAGAAAAAATAGAGACAAAATGGACTTTTTTCTTGATTTATATGTATCTAACACTTCTATAGGATAAATTGGTTATATTATAAGTATAGAACAACGAATTCTTGAGCTGAGTTGGATTTGAACCAACGTGGAGATCTTGTTAACAAATTTACGGTCCGTCCCCATTAACCACTCAGGCATCGACCCAAGAAGAATGATTTTTGGGTTTTATAAAAAAAGCATTGGGACACTTAATCCTAAAGGCCTGGGTAGGTTTTGGGTTTATAAGGGATTAAAAAAGAAAAGAAAAAAACATCTTAATCATTGGGATTAAGAAAATACCTATGTTGACTCCAAACAGCAAAGCAAATATGCTTTGTGGCAAGAGGGCGTCATAAAATATAAAATTATTATTGAGTCATTACCTAGAACCTTAAGCATTCAAGTCAATTGATAATCAAAGATTTAATAAGATCAATAGTGAAGAGCCGCATTATATCTAGTAATACAGTAAATATATTAATGAGGTTACCAGGGAAAAAAAATATAAACAGTTATAATCAATTCTATAGATAATACAAAAAAAATTGATTGTGAACCAATTTAGATGGTTGAAACATGACATTGAATGGACCAAAATTATAGACTTGATTTAATTATTGCTCTAATCTAGAAATAATGTTTAATGTTATATTTCTGAGTCTAACTAACCAATAAATATAAAATTAATTCCAAATATATCAATGTATACACACAACATACACAATATATATACACACACATACATATATGTATCTATTCCAATAATGAGATGTTTACAATACGTCATCCAAAATTTTAAATATTACACCCTCTCTCAAATACATGCCAACCCATTGTTCAAAGTATGTGAAGATAATATCATGTAGGTAATATTCAAAGTTACATTAGGTATGAAGGTAAATGCCCTTCAAATATATGCGCACATATACATAAATAATTCTTTTCAGATCTCAATTGAAAATCTGTTCAGAAAAAATAGCAAAACCTTTCTAAGCCATCCAACAAGATTTAACATAATCAAATATGATTGATTAAAGATAGTTTTAAAGTAAAACCCAGTTGAAGCAGATTCCAAGAACCCTAAGGATAAATTTGATACATTAAAGGCTTTTTAAGCAGATTCCAGGTTCCTTTTCAGGTTTGACTACTAAATTAAAAAAGGATTTTTAAGTTCTTTTAGCTTTTGGCATGTTTTGTTTCATTTATTTATTTCCTTATTGTTAGTTTTGGTAGATTTCTGACTTTTCATATTTTTATTACTTAGCAATTTTTTTGGTTTCTTTCAACATATCAGCTAGAAATCTTTGCAATCACCCTAATTTTATGTAATTTTGAGCTTTGAGTTGCTTGAACGCTTTCCTTGGATTCTTCATACTTCAATTTCTGCACCCAAGGATTTTGATAAACATGCCCATAATATCGTGGAAACTTCTGCATATCTTCTTCCATTGCCAGTTTACTCGATTGAGAACATGATCACATGCTAACAACTGTGTTGTTTGTCATACCAACCTGTTGCATGAGCTGATCGCATCGCAGAACTCCACTATGAACAAGTCATGCATGAGGCTCCATCTGGAGTCAATGATGTATCTCTTCCTATTGTGATCCTCGACATAAGCTAAATTCTTGTGCCAGCTCCTCTGATCACAGCTAATTCCTATTGTTGATGATCTTCTAAGTAGTTATTTGTATCCCTTTTGTTGTAATATAATCCACCTTACGAGAGAATGATTAAAAATTAATTAAGAATGGATTAGGAGGCAATTAGTGAAGATCAAGTGTTTAAAGTGCATATCTTTATGATCCTCTCTCTCCAAGCTATTTCAGATGCAATCTTCGGAAAGAGAAAAGTTAGTTGATTTGTGCTTATTGTATATCTTCGTATTAGTTTTGGGTTTTTATTATTTTCGTCACTTGACTAGTGATGAGGATCTCAAATTAGGTGATTGGAAAAAGTGCCAAATGATTCCTTCACATTGAGTATGAACAGGCCCCTTAGTATGAACAAGCCCACTAGCGTGTGATCCAAGGGAGGTGATATTTGATTCCCTTATTGTGTTGAGAATGACCTCTATAGTGAGATTGAGGAGGATTGAATTGTATGAACTTCTTCGCCTTTCACCAAAAGAGTGTTTCATCATAGTTAGATTGAGTTAGGGCGGATGTATGCTCGAGGTTGAGCCAAACTACATTATATCTTTGCCTCATTTATTTACTTACACTTATATCTTGCTTTCATTTTATTATTCATTGTATATATGAATTTTGGTACGTTGCTTCCAATTGCTTCTTGCTAACGTGCTCTTGAGATAATTATGATATAAGTAAAGTAAATTAAACTCTATATTAGAGTAAATTAAAATTTTAATTAGGGTCTATTCACCTCCCTCTCAACCCATACCTAGATATACCTAGATCCAATGCTAAAAAATTACTTGGAAGATTACTGTGGGTCCAGTTTTTGCTCAACATCACAATCCATGAACTTTATTGAGAAGGTTGTCCTTACATTCTTTCACATGAGGCATCGCCAATTCCAATTGAATAGACATGTGGCAGATGAGGGAGAGTAGGCAGCTGAGTTCAAACCTTACTAGAATAATTCAAATTTGATTCTAAGTCAGTCTATCAAGAACAATTGGCAGGTATGTTTCTGGCTTGCATAACCCAAGCCCTGAGTCTTGGACTGTTTGTAATTCCATGGACCAGAGAGCCTACTGCCCATCCAGTCAGCTGGTCTCAGCTTGGTGACGATGCAAAACATAAGCTAGTTAATATCCAAGCAACAACATTGCAGAAGCTCAATTTACCACGTTAAAATAGACATATGGAGGAAGACATTAAGTCATGTGAAACATAGGATAGTTAAGTGACAAATGCACTAACCTTCAAGAAACAATAATATAGAATAAAATCTGATACAGTCAAGGGTTTCAGATCATAATATACTATTACCATCGTCAGGTTTCTTCACAAACTCTACTCCTAGCCTTTGGAATCTCTCAGATGCCTTATAAATATCATCAACTGTAACACCTATATGTCCTGTGCAACACGTGCAAAAATTCTGTAATTAATTTGGTAACAAATGAGATGATTGTCAGAATTATTTTTGAAAACTGTTTATGGTAATAGTGCGATAAAATTTGTAGAATATGTAAAACTAAAACATCAGAAACAAAAGTTTTTGAAAGAAATTACCAAAACCCCGAGGATCGGAATTTCCATTATGATAGCCCTTGAACTCAGGATCACTCTCCGTGCCCCAATTGCTATAAATGATGGTAAAGTACAAGGGATAACAAGTGAAAAACTAACATATTGTTGAAATCATAAAGGAGGCCGCAACAGAGTACATAAAAATAAAGGATAGTAGGAAACGGATCTGGTCCCATTCCCATATTAGGATTCTTTTCATACAGAAGAAAATAAAGCTTTAAGAAATAAAAATAATTGCTCCTACTGTGTTAACTCAAGTGTAGCTTTCTGGCTAAAAGTCCAAACTGTACGCTGTTTCGGATCAGCTGGTGCTGATGCAGTATCCTGCACAGCAGAGTATAGAAAAGCCAAAACTATGGGTGGAAAAAGTATATAAAAGGAAAAGAGTTATGACAATCTTTACCTCATATCCCAAGAAGTATAAACTGAATTTCATTTCTGGGAAATCCAACCTCTTCAACAAGCTAACAAGTTTTACAAATTTCGAAAATAAATGCATCAAGTTCATTAGAAACATAAGGAACAAGGCAAATGATGGTGAAGAATGATAAACATGAGTTCTACTTGAGCATGGCTGGAAAAGCAAGCATGTCCAATATTACAGCATATGGTGCAAAGTTTCGAATGAGTAGATGTAGGCTCAGGTTTGAGCCAAACCACGTTACATCGTGCATTCATTGTGTGGACACGATCTTTTTACTTATCTTGCATATTACATTATTGCTTCCGCTTACTTAATGATTTGCTAGCTTGTGTTATTGTGAATGAATTTATTTGCTATATGATTAAATAAATTAAATCTCCATATAGCAAAGTGAATTAAAGTTTTAAAATTGCACATTAGCATCTATTCACACCCCCATACTATCCTACAACTGTGTTCACCAGTTCCAGCCTTATGGACTAGAGGTTGTTCAACAAGCCTTCTTTGAATTGACTTCTTGACTCAACCAATAGAGGGGGCGATTTGAATCTTTCACACTAGGTGTGAAGCGGCCTCCTTGTGTGATAGGAAAGGATTGTGTGTCCAATTTAATCTTTCACACTAGGTGTAAAGCGGCCTCCTTGTGTGATAGGATGCGTTCACTAGTTCGAGTGAAGAGAGCCTCTAGGGTTTACTTAAAGGATTAAATTGTACAAGTTTCTCCGTTTTAGATGAAAGGAGTGTGCTTGATTCAAGTGAACTGGACACACACATAAATACAAAGATTTAAAGAGAGACCACAAATTTTTAGCAAACAAAAAAGGTTTACTACGATGAACAATTTTGAACTACCAAAGGATAGAGGGAATGGCTATACATGTTGATGCATAAAAGTGTCAATTTAAATGGATAAATGATCTCCGTCCATGAGATCATCAACTGTACGGGTCCATTGACTAGGTTATCAAAAAGAGAGTTGAAAATGAAGAATGCAAAAGAAAATATGAAAGATAGGAGAGGAAATTGCAAAAACAAAGAGACAATTACACGAGACTTATATGTGGAAATCCTTCAATTGGGACAATCTACGATGCCCATAGGCAGCTTGAGGAGATCCCTATGCTTCCTCGATTACATGAAGGAGATAACATGATATTTTTTGGGGTCCCACTAGGCGGGTTACAAGGGAAGAACATCTTAGCTCTGTCGCTAGTGTGAAGTCTTGGCTGGTGGCAAACAAAGATATAAAACCTATATAAGGCGAAACAAGAAGAAAAAAATCACATATTCACCTGATAAGTTTGAATGTGGTTTTACATGTGATTTGCTTGAGCATTGTTGGAAAAGCAAGCATGTCCAATATTACAGCACATGGTGCAAATTTTCAAATGAAGTAACATATTTCAGCATACAAAGACATAAAAGCTATGCAGGCTGAAACAAGAAGAAAAAGGCCACATATTAGCAAGATATGTCGTTTCTTAGCTAATTGCCTCAAGCCTCATAGTCCTCAGAAAATTGTATCATGAATTAGCAAAAGGAAACAAGTTCATCAACAACTAAAAAAAAACATGCAAAAATCATCCAGCGAACATTGCAGAGTTATACTTGTAAAATGCCTAGATTAATCCA
This sequence comes from Apostasia ramifera, assembly GCA_019297695.1. Taxonomy (NCBI): domain Eukaryota; kingdom Viridiplantae; phylum Streptophyta; class Magnoliopsida; order Asparagales; family Orchidaceae; genus Apostasia; species Apostasia ramifera. The sequence continues at coordinate 60,876 of JAEMOT010003977.1, read as the reverse complement.
CAGGCCATAAGAAGTCTATCATTAGGAAATAAAAACAAAATTAAAGAAAAAAAAAAAACTTACGACATGCCCAGCACTCGAGAATAGAAATCAAGGCTGACTTTAGGATCCTTAACTCGAAACATCTGCGTTTCAAAGAGGGAATGAAAAGGGGTTAAAGTCTTTAACAACTCAGCATACAGTACATCATCATAAAATTCAGTTCTTTCCCGGGTTTTGGCTGGCTTACAGTTTGCTGCAAGAAATAATCCTTGGTGCCCTCATCCTTCTCCATTTGGAGACCTGGGTTATTAGCCGGAGATTCCTTTGGCTCTGATAACGCCGTCATCGTCGAAGAAAGCGATCGGAAGCAATAGCACTTCTGCCACTCCCAAAGTCAATTACAAACGAGGTAAATCAGACAGACAGACAGAAAGAGAGAGGGAGGTCACCTTGAGAGGATTCGAGGAGATCGGAGGGGATATAGAAGTAAGGTTAGACAGGCGGAGGAACAGGGGTCCAAGGAAGTGAGCGGCTGCCATTGTTGGCACTCTAACCTCATATACCAATATTCTGGAAGGATCCATTTGAGCTCTGGATCATGATTGTGGCCAATCAAATGATTTCTAACCGTTGGATTACAAAGATGTCACTCTTTATAAATAAAATAAGGGATTTTTACATACAGATATGAAATTTATATGAAATTACATATTTCACTATCAATTCATAAATATTACCACTATCACACCATATTCATTTAAATTTTACGCATTTCACATATTTCACACCATATTCTTTAATGGTGAACTTTACATTTCTAAATTGGCCTTGATCTTAACTATATTATTAATATATTAATTAAATATTATAAATAAATTAATTTATATAAATAATAATTTAAATATTTATGAATTTATGTATTTTAATTTATTTATCCTATTTAAAATTTTCAATTAGGGTTTCGAATTTAAATTCACGTGATTATAATTTTTAATTGAAGTAAGAAAATTGATGTGTTTACAGTAAAACATAAAAATATATATTAAAATTTAAATATTAATAAATTTATGCATTTTAATTTACATATAATATTATAAGGTACATAAAATATGTGAAATATATGAAATACGTAAAATTTAAATGAATATGGTGACAATGGTAATATTTACGAATTGATGATAAAATGTGTAATTTCGTGTAAATTTTATGTTCTGTATATAAAAATCCCATAAAATAATTTGCATGTATAAATCTATATAAGTTATTTATCTAAATTAAAAATCAAGTCCAAATTTCAAAAAGTATAACTCATTTAAAATATTTAAAATTCATCCTAAAATTATTTCTAAATAATTTTTATATTTATTTATATTATATATAAATATAAATATTAAAAATAATCTTTCTATATTTCTATAAAAGAAATAGAAGATCTATCATTTTAAGTAATACTAGAGATTCATTTAATTATTTTTAATACAAATATTCATTGGTTCAATTCAATTATTTTAAAATTTTTAACAATTTAATTGTTTAGATGCTTAAATATGATTGAGGAGAAAAAGCAAAAAATATTTTATAATGAAAAAAATATTCTATTCATATTTAATAATTTACATATAAAAATTACCTCAAAACTACAATTATAATATGGGCTTGTTTGACATGAGCCTAATTTTAGACAAAAAAATATAATAATAATATTTTAAATTTATTATAAATTTTAATAATTTTATTTCGCATCTAACACAAATTTCAATCTTAAAAATTAATTTTATTTCACATCCAACACAAATTTCAATTTTAAAATTAACTTTATTTCACATCCTACGTACCTCTTAATATTAAAATAATTTTTTTCCCATCAATTCTATAAAATAAAATATTTTCTCTTTATTTATCTAAATTTATCCTCCAACCAAACAAGCTCTGTCCAAAGTAATATTTTTATAGTTTAAAGTATACATAATATAATAAAAATGTATATAATATAATTTATCAAAAAATAGATGAGTAATACATAAAATAATAAATTTATTATGATATATAAATAATTATCTTTTATTTTTTATTAACAAAATTTGAATATTAATAATTGTAAAAGTGAAACTATTTAAAAATTAAGGAACTTAAAAAGTCATGAATTTTAAAATTAAAGAACCAAAGTGCAACTTTACTGGCGAGTAGGGTCGGCAATTTTATTCGAAAGTCGAAAATCGCTCGATAAAAAACTCGACTCGAAATCTATTCGTCATTTTGAATCGAGTTTTGAGCTATTCAGTGTACTCGAAATTATTTCAAGTCGATTTCGAGTTTGGCTTAACTAGTTCGAAAAAAATCGAGCTTACTCGAAATAAAATTATTTATTAAATTTTTTTATTATATTATGAAAGAGTGACACATTGAAAATTGAAAATGAAAAAAAAAATTTAGTTAAAGTGTAAGTGTTTTTTTTATTATGTAATTTAAATTTATTCAAAAATTAAAATCGATTCGAAATCAACTCAAACTTGAGTTAAATCGAGTCGAGTCGTTGAGTTGACTCAAAATAATTCGAGTTTGAATCAATTTTGAGTCTCATTGAAATCAAAATTTTTTGAGTTCGAGTTTACTAAAACTCGCTCGAACTCAACTCAATGCCACCCCTACTGGCGAGCTCACCAACCAATTGCATAAAATTTGCAAATGCATATCAACTATTACTTATCAAAAATTTTCTTTAGCTCAAGATGTGGGATTTAAATTTCTTTATACAAAGTTTTCTAATTGACCCATGATCCGTATTCAATCTAATTGGATTGACTTGTTAGAAAATATTTAATATAAAATCTCACTAATGTTGAATTTATGCTCCTTTTATTAAATTTTTAATCATTCTTAAATTATTAATTAATTAATTATACTTATTTTAAAAAATCATCATTTTTTAATTTTTCTATATGCAATTTATTCATCAATAAAGACTAACAAGAGATATTTATGTGAGATTCATTTAAATATTTTTAATGATAAAATAATCATTTATTTTTATTTTAATAATATTGAAACTTTTGAAACCAAATATACTATTATAAACCATTTC
>JAEMOT010003977.1:40625-57783 GCA_019297695.1 Apostasia ramifera | reverse complement strand
TATGTAAATTAAAATGTATAAATTCATTAATATTTAAATTCTAATATATATTTTTATTTTTTAGTGTAAACACATCAATTTTTTTACTTCAATTAAAAATTATAATTATGTGAATTTAAATTCGACACCCTAATTGAATATTTTAAATAGAATAAATAAATTAAAATACATAAATTCATAAATATTTAAATTATTATTTATATAAATTAATTTATTTATAATATTTAATTAATATATTAATAATATAATTAAAATTAAAACCAATTTAGAAATGTAAAGTTTACCATCAAAAAATATGGTGTGAAATATGTGAAATGCGTAAATTTAAATGAATATGGTATAATAGTGATAATATTTATGAATTGATGATAAAATACATAATTTTGTGTAAATTTCATATCCTATATGTAAAAATTCCATATTTTTAATAAAAATATTCATTAGTTCAATCCAATTATTTTAAAAATTTTACCAATTCAATTGTTTATAAAAATATGTACATAACATTTCAAATAATTCTAAATATTTTAAATTTAATTAAAAAAGTCAAATATTAAATATTTCATTTAGACATTTATGCTTTTGATAAGTGTAGGACATATTCAATTCCCTTATTTAAATATTCTTTATCAAAATTTAAAGTTTTTATTTTTATATTATTTTATTAAGTATATAAGGTATTAAGCGTGAATTTCAAAACTTAAAAATAATTTTTACTCATTTAAATATATTATTTTTTCAATTAATATGTAATCTTTTATTTATTATTAATTTAGAACATGCTATCCTCTTTCACAATGAGCGGCACAACTCGGAGATAACTCTTTGTTATGACGACAAGCCCGGGTGAAGGGGATAGGAAGCCGACAGTCTTCCTAACAACGAAGACTCGAACTTTCTAGTCGATGACAGGTGCCACCTAAGTCGAAGGAGCTGCATCCTTCTCCTCGGCGTCAAGATCTAACACCCCAATGATGACATTGAGAATGTCCTGTTCCACCTCAATGACCTTGCTTACCGTGACTATCGCTGAAGCCAACCACCCTTAGCAACATTGTCATGCCACTGAAGCGGTGATACCAGCACGATCGATAAAAGATGATCATGTCGGTGCAGTGACTATCGTTGAAGCCACCGACAAGATCCGCATCGCCTCATCCTTCAATGAAGAAGGCTCCTTCACCCTCGCCCGAACGACAACGCCTCTTTCCTCTTGAACTAACGGAGGAATTTCATCATCGCCAAGTTCCTCTTCAGTGCTATTCTCCTAACTCCGAAGAAATTGCTCAACAGATGGCTATCGCGGTCACTTGGTAACCGAAAGGTCGCAAGGGAAAAGGAGAACTACTCTGCGGTGACGTCGCTTCATGTACCTCTCATTGCCCACATGTCACACATTCACTAGTCAAACACCTAGCGCACATCAATGTTCTTGCCTAGAAATTAAAGGGCTGATGTTTGTGTAGGAAACTCGAAAACATTTTAGCAATTCACATTACGACAACAACAGTCAACCAGATCACCCTTAAGCTAAGCTATTCATGTGATAGTGCACTAACCAACAGTTAGGGAAAAGTCCGTCCCTGCATCGCTCCAATCTCAAAAGAATTCAAGTATCACGAAGTTTCGGGCCATACTCTAGGTTTGCCCCATCCATACTCGTGGGGCCCAGCCAGTTGTCCCAGAAACAATACGATGACTAATCTTCCCGATGCAACTAATCTGCGATGCCCATCTACCCTATTTGTCTCCTCTATTTTAGGCAAATAGCATATAAAAGCGACCCCACGTCAACCTTCTCCACCCCGTTTAGATAAAGACCGCTCAGGTAGTATGGAACAAGGATACCATGCGCACAATCGGATCGACCATCCAGCCGCTTCTCCGATGTCAGACTGTTGAGCCCATCCTTACGCTGAACGTCATCTCCAGATATCCACGTAGCGAGGTCCGAACCATCCCAGAGTCCAGTTCACCTTGTACGGCTAGGATAAGAGGAATCCCTTCCTCACTATTGGTCTTCCTACTATATCTATAAATTCGAGATCCTAGCTCGTGGAAAGGAACTTTTTCTCCCTCCTTAGCTCACAAACTATTATACCAACTCTCTCTTACACATTGTACTCACAAGGGATCTAGTGAAACATGGACTAGCATGATCGGTGTATATAGAAGGACCTCTCCAAACCATCTAAACCCTCGTGTTCTTTATTTTCTTGCTCTCTCATCTTTCTCCTTGCTCGTGATTTCTCCCATGTTCATTGCCTATGAGTAACATGTGCACCGCATGCTAGCGGCGCTCTCCCCTTGTCTTCCGGCAACACATGCCCTGTAATTTGTCAAAGTCTAGAATAAGTCAATAATGAGTGGATATTTCTTGATGGAAAGAAAACGTGAAGATAATCAATGGATGAACAGCCTACAGTGCCTAGGATTAGCTGCAGATTAACAGCATATCCCAAGAACCACCCCATAGAAGATAATGAAAACACTCACAATTGAACTGACAATGATTCAAGAATATATCATTATGTCCTTAGAGATGCTTAGTTGAGTTAAAGTATCGTAGTGGACCTTGCCTACAAACCCAACTGAACTGAGAATTTTCTTGAAGGATTCCTAGCTTAGCTCGGCTATTTTGATCGAGTTACAGGGTTCATCCTAGGTTAATCATTTTGCTACATGGACAGTTAAAATAAATCCATCAACTCATAAACTGAAGCGAAGGCTCCTTATGGCAATTGTTGATAGAAGATAACCATGATAATCACAAAATAAACTTAAAAATAAGATGAAAAAAGTGTCCAACAGTTTGAACCTATCTGCTTTTAATACTTACTGCTTGCACGAATTCATCATTTGTTATATATGTGTGCATTGTGTTCTATGTTTTGATCCATACAGGTAACAACGGCATCGGATAGGGGGGAAAAATAAATTTCCACTAATGTGAAAACACAATATAAAAGAACATTCAGATTATTAAAAAAAAAATCGATCTTATTCATAGAAATTCTCACAGAAAATATCCCATGACATACATGCACATTTTATAGAAAATACAACAACGAAAGCAGTGAATCTAAAAACCAAGGAACTAAATAGTGTGTATCCTTAAAATTAACAGCCCAATTATAATTTTTTCAAATAATTTCATATCAACCACTTAAATTTTTATAAATATCATATTCATTCCCCTAATCTTAAATAAATACAACACACCTCTCTAATGTTCTAACCATTTCAAATTTACCATTTCTAATAAAGGGTGATTTTTAACATAACCAAACATTCTATTAATTTTTTTAAGAAGCATGCTATTGATGTAGTTTTAGAATTTAGGATTTTGGATTTAATATTTAAGGTTTAGAATTTAGAATTTTGGGTTTTGTATTCAGGATTTACAGTTTATTGTTTAGTATTTAGGTTTAGAACAATACCTCTTAACTGAATGGAAATTTGAAATAATTAGAAAACTGAGGGACTCTAATGTAATATGATATTTAGAAAATTTTACAACATTGGCATGAAATGACTACTTTTTTTCGTACAAAATAATAAAATTTGAGTAGTGCTAGACATCCCAAACAAACTATCCCAAAAGATTAGGATGTTGCAATTATTATCTAGTGGATGGAGAAACCTTTCGGAAAGTTTTGTTTGAGAAATCATTTTCAGTAGACTCTCTAATTGAAAACAACCAAGAGTCCTCAGTCCTGAGGCAATACACCAACCACCCAATCACAATGAAAACAGCTTATTAACCTGAAAAGACAATAAAGAAAACATCAGAAAGGAGATGAAATTTACCATGCAAAACTGGTGCAGCAGGGGGTCATGTAGACGCCCATGTGGTGCTCGTACCTGTGAGCTTTCCATCATTGAATTGAGCATTTTTCGATGACTTGAAGGTTTCCAGAAACTCTATAGATTTCTGCAACTCAAGCTTCTTCCTGGTCTTGTCCCACTTGTGCTCAGAAGATAGGATGTCAATCACCAGGGGAAGAGCTCGACGAGCTGCGTCGGTGTCGAGAAAGGCAAGCCGAGATCTTCTGGCAATGAAATCAATGGCTGATTCACAGTACTCATGCCGAGCACAGTATGCCACCTCAGCCTCAAGAAATGGATACCCGTGGGCAAGCTTCTTGCCTAAATTCTCATTCTACAGATTTGAAGAATGAAGACGGAAAAAGATATGCCATAATCATAAATAAAATTAGCCTATGCAAAAACATTATGAATATGTTGATCAAAGAAGGATTTCAAATAAGTAATAAAAAGAGACTACTGAAGATGTTGATGATAATACTCAAAACTGAATCGATCACAATTCATATACTAGATTATCACTATTCAAAAATCAACTTTCTTAGATTTCTTTCATCATTATCATCAATATGGCCAAAATATCACCGTCGCTCTCGTATTTCCTTGCTCTGAAAAGAAATTTAGCCCCTTCGTTCCTCCGCTTTCGAAGTCCAAAAAGTTGTCCCCAAGAACCCCAAGAGCTGAAATTGGATTTGCAGCTTAATTTGATCCCAACTTCCCAATCAAAATAAGAAGGCCTTTGGTTCAATATTATCTTAGTGTTATATCATATTATTTAGAGAAAATAATTATCTAATTTAAGGGGCATTTGGTTTAACGTTATCTTAATATTATGTCATATTATCTAGAAAAAATAATTGTTTGATTTAATGATATGTATAGATAACCTTCTAAAAAACTATCAAATTACCACTCAAAAAAATTGATACCTATGACATAACACCAAGATGACATTGAACCATACACCCCCTTAAGGATATGTATAATCTTTTTAAAAATTAAGGAATTATCACTTAAAAAATAATATCTAAATATCATGACATCTAGAATACATGACAATATCAAAATAACATGAAACTAAACACCCTCGAAACCTCTTACTAAATAACTACTAGCTTAAAAACACTTTTTTTAGAGTAATACATGATAAAATAATAGCAAAAGGCAAAACTCTTTTATTTTCACAAAACTTTTTTACTTTCTCGAAACTTAGCAAAACAATTTTTCATATCAACGAAAAATATTGAGAACCGGGTTTCTGATATGTAATTTTGCTAGCATGGACATAAAAGTGACCTCATCTATATTCATCCATTGAAAAGCAAAAGATTGTTAACCAACCTGAGCAATCCCAGCCACCTTTTCAGCCATTGTGCCATATGCATGCGATAAATGTTTCGAAATGGAACTGTCCATCAACCCAGGAACAATTTTGCCCCTGTACGATTTCTTCCTACGTGTATAGCGTTGTGCGAGAATAGTGAATGATGCAGGTTCCCATCCATCTCCACCAACAATATGAAGCTGTTCAGTCACACAACCACTGCTGGGGGTGAGTTGCCCAGATCTGATAGCAGCATCAACAGCATCTTCAGCCATGCTGTATTGGACAAGAAATCAAAATGAAAAATTTTATATAAGAATGATGGGAAATGCCTGTTCCCTAAATTGCTGGAGTATCAGGGTTACAACTAACCATTTTAAATTTACTTCAAAGGCTCGATGATTTTTAATATAAAGCTGAGCTTTTGTAAAAGAGATTCTGATATTATTCAAATGCATCCAAGGAGCTTTCCTTTTTTTTTCTCTTTTTTGAAGATAAACCGTAGCCTATATAACTCATTCAAGAAAGCAAAAATTAAGTACATCCATACTCCACATCCCAAGAAAGGATCGAGCAAACATCGTGTGAGAGGGGGAATTCCCCTCTCTCATAGTACATCATGATCTATAGCATCCAAGGAGCTTTCAAAAGACATCAATGCATATGTAAGAATTTATTCACACGAGTTCGTCTTTTGATCTTCTTTCCATCTATTGAAGCACTCGTTTTGAACAAAGACAATCGCCTTCCAAAGCAGCATATTATGACAAATTCATGGTTTCTCAAATAAACTGGCATATATATACAATCAATACTTTAGCATACTCCAAGAATTAATTTGCTTCTCACATTACTTCCAATAGTTACTATTGCGCAAGAAAAAATGCAAAACTGACCAAAAAATGCAAAACAGAGTCATGCAAAGATTAACACATGTTTTAGTTGAAGTTTCACATTCTATCATGTAACGATCCATGACCTAGATGTTAACGTATTGTCCACTTTAACTTGAAAACTCAATGCAGCATATGGACTTCCAAGGAGGTCAACTATTCCGATGCTTTCCTCGTGTAAGCATGCTTCAGAGTTCTCATATTCAACCCTATGGTTTTTCCCCAAAAGGCAACCTCGACATTTTTAAGACCAGGTTATTACTTATATAGCTCAAGAACAGTCCTTTCTTTCCAATGTTGGCTTTCAATCCTATACCCCTCCACCTATAAGCCTGCCAGGAGTCCTGCCCTCTGTCATTATATAAGCCTTTCAGAAGTCCCTATTTGTCGTCCACATTGAACAAAATTACTAGTGGCTACTACCTGTCCTCTTTAATACCAAGCATTATAGGCCTACCAACTTCCACTTAATTTGTCTTCAAACCATCACTCAAGAACATTTAACTGCAGAATTGTCATACTATACCTCATGGTATTATCCCCAAAAAGCATCTCAACATCTTAAAGGCATGTTATTATCTATATAGCTCAACATTTGCTAATGTAGATGGTAATGGAAAAGCAACAAGACACAAAACCTCGGGCAATTAAAAACTAATTTCAAGCAATACACTAAAAGCCTTAAAGATAATTGTTCTCTAATCTAGGATCTCTGTACAAACTTGAGCTAACAAAAATGAAAAAATATAAGAGGCAGAGTTTAACAAGACAATGCTCTATCACGATTATTACAAGACAAACAACTACCTGAGTTTCAAGAATGATTTAGTTTTCTCACCTAAATCCTAGGGACTCTAGATAGCTAGCAGAGAACTTGTTTCTCTATTAGTCCTCTTCATCGATGTGAAGACTTTAAAAGAACTGGCCTACTGGATGGCTAGTTGTCTGCTCTACCGAACTCCTTTTGCTGGCCTTCACCATTTGACTTTGCTATTCAGTAATGGACCGTTGAAGTACTCTTGCAATGAACTTCACAATAGCCGTGTCTTACGCTAAGGTTCTCTCAACAATAACATCACTCTTGTTGGTAATACCATGTGATCATTTACAGTGAAGAAAAGTTATAACTGACTCAAATCAAAAAAAGTTTGATTTGTCCTTTAAATTGCTCTCTCCACCTATAAACATGCGGTTGGACGTGGCTGACGTGGCCACTACTACACACTTCATGATTTTCTGTCCACTACCAGAAACAAATATTCCAATCCATCGTGAAAAAATCTTACACTGAACAACCCTCGAGCTAGATGGATGGGATAGTTCAGTACCTCCAGAACGGAGAGTTATTGGAGAACAGAGATGACGCAAGGCAACTGGAATTCGAGGCATCCAAGTATATGTCCTGGTTGAGGGACAACTCTACCAACACTGCTACTCTTCTCGCAAACTGCCTAGAAGAGTCTGAAACATCACTCAAGGAGATCCACACTAGAGAATGTGGCACTCACGCCGCCGATGGCCTTAGCTTTGGCGTAACCTCGATAAGAATGCCAAGGAGATCGTTCGATGAGGCCCAAAATGTCAGCTCTACTCCAACATCCCACAACAACTCGCCGAGGCCCTGCAACCTATTACCAGCTACTGCAATCCTAACTAATGTGCATGATTTAGCCATAATTGCAAGGCAACATAGCTGCACATATTTCTTTGGAGGAAAATTAAGGGATAAATTAAGATATAAACAAGCCTAGAGCATTAAACATAGAGATGTATTAAATTTGAGGGTATAAGCAGTAAATAAGAGCTAACATTTACCCATCCAAAAAGAGAGGGCATCTAATGGAATTCTAAGCATTTAAGGGTTAATGAAGAAAGTCAATAAATAATCTAATTTGTTGTAGTAGAAATTGAGCCTCAAAAGCACCATAAAGAGGCAAAATCAAAGAGAAATCCAAATAGCATATGGAGTTTGGAGGGGGAATGTAGAGACTTACAAGTCAACGAGAGATGATTAGAGTGAGATTTCAATCCTAAAAAAAAATCCAATCTGGTGGCAGTGGCTTCGATTAGATGGCGGTGACAATCCAGCAAGGGGGCGATGACTCCAAGCTCCCAAGCAAGGGAGGGAGTGGCAATCCCAAGGATAGCTCCAGATTAGGGTTTCTTTAGCTAAACCCCTTTAAATGAACCCCTCCTTGTTTATATATAGGAAAACCCTAGTAATTTGAACCATTTGATCTCACAATTTAGATCTAATAGTTCAAATAATTTGACGGTTTTATCCCATATAAAGGTTATTAAGCTTGGTTAGGAAAGACCCAATACTCCCCTATTAATAAAAACTCAAGTCCACATAACCCACAAATAAGTTAATAAGCCCAAAAATACATTTCTCACCCCCCATCTTACTCCACACATAATAGGTCCAAAACATACAAAGACAAACTACAATAAAGTGTCCAAATGCACATAACAATGTGCGAAAGTGAAATAAAATGCAGAGAAATAAAATAGGGCACAAAATGTCAATTAAGTCAGCCCTCAAGTAGGGTCTGAGGGCGTAAGTGAAGTCAGTATGTAGGATGCGTTGCATCAACTCTCCCCAGCTGTGAAGAGTTAGACTCCGTCGAGTGATGCTACTGATGATCTCACCAAAACTTAGGGTATAAAGTCTGTAGATCATGCGCGGTGAACCATGTATCAATGTAGGGAATGCGATCTCTCAATCGAATCAGAAATCCACTAATGCTCTCCTAAACCTGCTCATCAAGTATACTCTTTAGGACTAGAGATCTCGTGATCTGCCTGCCTAGCGGAATAGCCGAAAGATGGTCAGGTCGGGTCCGACACCAGCCAAGGTGCTTGAACTCTCCACTGTGGAGTGTGAACTAACACCACTAGATATTTCTATCTCGGAAAGGTAGGGGTTAGGGTTGTCCGGGTTGTCAGAAATAGAGATGGTGGCATAATGGAGCTAGAAGAGAAGAGTTAAGTACTAATAAGAGGTTCAATACAATGGGTCAGATCAACCATGTTGAGGACTGAATTAATGCCTACCTCCAATGGTAAATCTAATTCATAGACATTATTATTAATCCTTCTAAGTACCTTGAAATGTCTCATTTTTCTAACTGCTAACTTTTAATGGATTCCCATAAGGAACCGTTCAGGATAAATCCTAAACATCAGTGCATCTCCTACCATGAAGTCAACACACCTATGTTGATCAGGAAAACCTCCCATTTTGCATGTCGAGCACTTAGATGCTTTTGAGAATTTAAGTATCTCAGTGCCTGGTGGTCCAAGTAAAGAAAAACTCATTGGTGATGAGGCAGTGATCTTAATCTACATTACCGATGGAGGCTTACGGTTAAGTGGGACGTCCTCCTGTTCCTCGACGTTCACTATTTGCGCAAACATAGATATCCTGGATACTACCAACCTACAGCTAAAACCAGGGATCAACAGATATTTATAGAAACCGAAATGACACGTGTCAGCTCCTCACAAGCTAGTGCGTGCATCAATACATAAGATGCCTTAGGAAGGGGGGCATGCTACATTATATATGAACATTGAATCTGGGCCATACATGTGGCAAGACGTGATAAAGATCAAAACAGATAGAAGACCTTGCAGAAGCGGCACGAACCCCAAAGAGCCCACTTTGAACAACTCCATTAATAGTTGTATCATTTTTTAATGTTCTGCACAGATCTCCCAAGGATCAAAGAATATCCTCTAATCGTACACATAATATTACCTAGCTATGTCGAAACTTAATGCGATGCACACAAATATTAAAAGCCACCGCCTAGGAGTCCCAAGAAACATGGGCGTCATACTCAACATGGTACATTTGAGTTAGAAGGAAATGATAGCCCCCTTTGCTATTAATTCGCGCAAAAATGTCATACAGGGGGTTGGATGGTCCATGCCCGCTTATTGTGTATAAAATATATTAATAGTTGCCGTGATGGGAACATCCAAATGATGGACGGTCCAGATTAGATCTCATAACTTACTCTTTGAAGGATTATGCAAATTACATATATATTTAAATTGATTGGATTTATTCAAATTGATTAAATCATATTGAATAATACTGTTTAAATGGATAAATTTAATTAATTTAAACTACTTGTAATTATCCCATTTGAATAATTATCTAAAGTCGTGGTTATCTAATTTTTTTCTCATTTTTTATTTTAGTTTATTTGCTTATAAATAGGCTGGAGTTTGTACATTTTTGGAGAAATTTTGATAAATAAAATTTATTTTGTGCACATCTGACCATGGAATAAAATAACTTAAAAATTCTAGAAGAGATTGATATCCCAAAAGGAAAAGGTACGGGACATTTAGGTGAGACCTTCGTTATCCACCACTTTTCCTCATATTTTCCTCCATCCTTTAAATTCTAGTCACCTCATCTTCATTGTCCTGTATCACGTCGACTTCGCCAAGATTCTTTGGCATGGTCTCCTCGAAACAAGTTAATCCACCCTTGTACTTTTTCACATAGTGAAAAAGTTTTAAAGTTGCCACTAGCTGGCGCCAAAGTTTTTCATCCTCACGATTTCCACATGAAAATTTGGTGCCCTTATTTTCTAATTATTATAATCCGTTTGATTTGCTAGTGAATTTTGTGCACCAAAATATATCAACCTCAACAGCTGAAAGAACCCATATGAAATTTTTATATGTAAATAGAAAAGTATGAATTGTCCATTTCAAAAATAATATAATAGTTCCTTATAATTACTTTATAAAAAAAAATCATTATAATTAGGAGGAGGCTCAGCAAGCGGCTGTAATTTCCTTTTCAAAGTGAGCATATGAATAATAACGTTAATGATGATGATGATTTAGCTTTACCTTCTGTACGTCGTCCATTTTCCACCTGTGATTGTTATTAAACCAGGATGATCCTCATGGACAACGTGATCCCTAGAAATACTCTCAGTGTTCTTTGCTGATGGATCCATGGCTAATGGGCGGATACCACTCCAAGCTGAAAGAACATCACTGCGCCTAACCTGAAATCCATGACAAACTTATTTTTATCCATCAATTATGCATGCTTGATACAATAGTTTAAAAGGTAAGTTTAAAAGGCAAGCATACATGTACATAATCAGCATTGGGAGGTGATTACATAAAAGTGCAACAATAATAGAGCAATTATCACTGTTTCATTTTTTAACAAGGCAAAGGTTTTTATTTAACAACATGATGGAAACTTAAAAGCCATGCATTACGATTGAGGTTCTCTAGAATGTTGGTATTTACTCAAGTCCAAGCAAATGCAACTTTTTCACGTGATGAGAAATAGCTACGTCATCAATACACAAAGCCTCGCACGTTTTGTATGTTACCCAAAATACGTTAAACATTACCAAAAAAAGGGATATTTTTGAAACTTCTTCATAAGAAACAAAACTGAAGAGCAAAAAGACATTTTTGTAGAAGAGTCGACACAAAAAATTTCTTTCAAAATGTATAGTGGGAAAAAGCAAATGTGGAACCTATATATCACTCAAAAAAAGAGAATTACAAAAGAATTAGCCGGGATACTATGACAAGGTATTAGCTACCTGAACATTAAGGTAATCACAAATCGCATCTAGTATGAATTGTATCTCATCTTCATGAGGTTCAGGGAGCATAGTAATAACAGTGCTGGAATCTGTAGTCCCTGCTACGGTTCTTCCCAGCCAAGGAAGCATGAAAACAACGCGACCATCCTTGGTTTTCGGTACAATCAGCCCCATCCCCTCAGGAGAATAATAATCAGGAAGAACAATGTGCACACCACTGCTTGGACAAATCATGTTCAGGGCATTTTTGTTGGCCATTCTTCGAACAGAGTCACAAAATGGTCCAGCAGCATTCACAGTTACTTTTGCGTATGTATCAAACTCTTTGCCTGATGCAATTTAACAATTAAGTGGCATAATATTAAGAAAAACTTGGTGCAGCCACTAAGCAAAACTAAGCATACTCTTCTACATGAATAATGGATAAAAAAGATACTTCCATCATAATAAAACTAACATTATGCTAGCATTCAATCTACCTCAATCCTCCTCAATCCCCCGGGCTTGGGACTGGCAATATAAAATATAAACAATAAAGCTTGGCGTAGGCCAAACTAAAAGAATCATACTATGCTGTGGGCAGAGATAGCAGCTAGAAACAACCAAACAGAGCAAAAGGAATTAGATTCTGAGCCACAGTTTACCCCCATGCCTTCCCCACACTATCTAGAACAATGCCACTAACAGCAGAAGCAGAAAGAGGAAGGCTACCACCATCGATCTGCAGGAAACCAGGTTGCAAAAAATGCAGTTTGCAACCCTCCAATCAGCTGCAGAATTCAGCTCCGCAAGCAAAGCAAACCTCCCCAACCTGCTAAATTCAGACCACCAATAGGCTAAAAAGAAGTTTGCTATTGTTTCCCTCACTTCCAACCCGTCCACCCAAACTTGCTAGGGATTTATTTTATTCCAATTCTTTTTCTAGAAGTCATTCCAGCGAAGGTGTATCCAGCATAAAACCTGGGCTACATAATCGGCCACCGGCAACCGACCCTAGTGCAAAACAGCTCAGGCCAGTAGCTGATTCTATTGCTGCTACTGTCTATTGCTAGAGCAGCTCATTCTGCTGCTGCTACTACAACTTACCTAATTCCAGCAAACCTGCTAGCATAAGGTCGGGATGCACACCAACTAGATCGCTTCCTCCACAACTTGCAATCACAAGTTTAAAAGAACCCAAAAAATCCTCAGACAATCAGAATGGTGGCTACATTATACCATACAAGGAGATCCTGCAATGGACGCGTTCACGACAAACCCTTTCTGTCGCCCAGAGTCATCGCTACACTAGTTTATTTTAATGAAACCTAAGAGCATCTTGCATCCTTCATCCAACCGGGGAACTGAGATCCTATCATCCTTAACGGCTATAGTAACCCCATCTCGCTGGGATCCCCCATCCCCATAATGGACTGAGGCAAACTTCGACAATTCTGTTAAACAAAACAGTGCAATGGGCCTGGGAGGAGTGATCAGGGGCCACCACAACAACTTCCTCAAAGCAATCAGCACCAAGCTCTACACGCATGCAATCTACACAACGAAGGCCATGGGAGCACTTGTTACGATTACAGTGGCCCAGGAGTGGGTGGAATCGGCGGACGGGATTTAGCTAGAGGACAATTCAACCATCACCATTGATGATCTTCATCGGGCTACCAAAGGACACCCTCCAGACAGGATCACGGCTAAAATTGTCCATCACTCATATATATATAGCCGCAAGCAAAGCAACAGATTTTGTAGCTTCTTTTGCTTCATCTGAGGATGTCAAATAACGAAGGGGGAATGTCCCTCTCACCTGATTTTTGCGCCATTCTCGATGAGGATCAATCCTTTTATACTTGATGTATTTTGTTTTGGTTTTATATTAATATAAACTAGGCCGAATTTCAAAAAAAAAAAGAATCATAATAATAAAAATTATGTATTTACTAATCATGTACAACCTCCTTGTTTAAAAAAAATAAAATTATGGAATGAACTGGTAGCCTAGATAAACGCATAGACTAGACCATAACCTGAGAGGCAATGAAAAAAAAAAGGACAGAAAGCCAGGTTTCCAATGTCTTACATGGTAAAAAGATATACATCCACAAGGCTCTAGTACATATGGTATATAAAATACAACTAAGAAGACAGCAATGCAGTCAAAATATCTAATTAGAATTTTTCTTAAGATGTAAAACAAAAATAGTATGCTGGCTTTACTTTCACAAAAACAATAATAAAAGAGAGAGTGTTTTGACTCAAGAAGAAAAGAATGAATAAAAAAGAAGTGCTACAGATGTGATGATCTGCAAAAACAACCTGTAGACATGAAACTGAATTAGAAGAAGCAATACTGAATACTACAACAACATCAACAACAGTAAGCCTTAAATTCCAAATTAGTTCAGGACTGCTACATTGATTTCTCTTCTGTATTATGCACTATTTAAGATAAAACATAATTGAGTATAAGGCTATAAAAGTTTTTCCAATTATAGCAAAAATTGGCATTTCATCTTACCTGATAGATTATCTCGAACACGGGCACCAATTACTCTCTCACTGGAGGCATCCACGATTAAGGATATCACTTCTGCATGGTTCAAAACTGATGCACCCAACAAAGCAGCAGTACAAGCTAATCCTATGTTTAGACGAGAATCATTCATCTGTCCATCATAATAAACCACTGTTCCTTTAAGACTTCTGTTATGCCCTTTTCTAGCAAGAGTAGGAAAAAGTTCAATTGATTCATCTGAAGAATAATATCGTGACAAATGCAACATTCTTCTACCAGCTACAAGATCATATAATTTTAATCCAGCCCAATAATACACAACCTCAAGCCAATCGAAACAAGGTGTCATGCATGGCAAAGCATGGCATAGATGTGGAGCATTCTCAATGACCTGCTTTCGTTCCTTTAATGCATGGAAGACAAGTTTAAGTTGTCCGTAGTCAAGATTAAACACAGCCTTCTCTAGATATCTTACCCCTGTACATGGAGTTCAATAAATCAGAGTACAATTGCAAACATATTAAAGGTAGCTACAAAATAAACCATGATAATGCATCAAAAATAAACAAAAAAATATCTCACCACACAGCCATCAAAGAATTTCGTTAATATTACCTTACGATTCCTTCTTTCTAAAGGAGCTCCTCACGCTCTTATTATAGACAAAATGTAATCATAATCTCCAGCTTCTAATCTTTTATTTTATAAATAATAATGAACGTAAGATAAACATAGTTTATTATTTTCCATGGATATCTTACGCCTATAGAGATTAAGATTAACGAAGGTAAGATTGACATAATCATAATCTCCATAGATATCTTACCACTATATCTTCTCATTTTCTCACCATAAAGATATCTTACCATATTTTATTCATGTTATTATTATTATTCCTTTTGAAAAGAATGTAATCATAATCTCCAATTTCTAATTTCTCAGTACTATAGCGAATAAAGCATAATGTTCTGGACACATAAAAAGCATCTGGCAGAATGGACATAACATAATAGCTTCATTTAACATCATACCAACATGCTTTATTTTCCATGATTTCTTTCACTTAATTCAAGAAATGTCTTTTTCCTTATTTTTCTTCCAGAAAAAACTACGTAGAAATCTATAGGGCTTTGTGACAAAAGAAATTTTACTTCTACCATTGAGACGCTGAGAGAAAATATTCGTCAAGAGGAAGACTTTTGAAGCCGGAGAAACCACCAGATCGTTAACCAACAGAGTCAAATATCAGATGTAATACAACTACATGCAAAAGAAATGCTTTTCAAGCAACTATAAAAAGCCACCCCATTATCATAAGATCTAATATAGGTCATCCAAAAACACCCCCCACACCAACAATGCCAAACAAGTCTTCTAAGGCGCAAGGCCTTCAACAACAATTTAATGATTTATTTATATCACGGCACAAATTAAAGATCTCCATCAAAAGGGATCCTTTAGGTCCTCGAAATTTAAAAAGAACAAGGAGTTCCATGATCGCCTCACCTCCATGAATAAGTTTAGTAGAGCGAGAGGACGACCCCGAAGAAAAATCGTCCCTCTCAACAAGCCCGACCCGGAGGCCGCGAGATGCGGCGTCGAGGGCCACACCGCAACCGGTCGCGCCGCCGCCAATCACTAAGACGTCGAGGGGACTAGTCGCCGAAGCTCCCATCAGCGCAGCCTCCTGGATCTCCCTCGGCGGCACGGCAGCCGTAGGATCGGCAACCCGCCGCCGTGCGTCCTCCAACGCAAGGACTTCACGGTCGCCGGCCGAAGCTGGCGTCGAAAGTAGCGTCAGCGCCGCCCAAGACGCCCCCGTTGCCGTCGCCACCGCCCCAAGAGCCTTCAATCTGAAGGCCGCCATTCTCTCCCTCTCTCCCTCTCTCCCTGTGTGTGTTAACCCTGCTCCCCCTTATAAGAATTTCTCCCAGTCTACTATTGCTCGTGTTACACTGATTCTTTCCATAATTACCCTCAAAAATTCAAATTATTCCTCAAGCTCTCAAACTACAATTTTTTTTAAACATAAATAAATCAAATTATTGTTAAATATATTTTATTTCAATTAACTTATTGTTCTTAAAAAATGTATTATACCTATTAATTATATATGTGGCCGATTTTATGAACAATGAAGATATTTTATGTTTTTTTTCTTGTGATTCAAAATATTTTATATTTTTACATATAAGCCATTTTATAAATTGAATCTTAGCATTACTTGGTAAGTACTTTTCAATATATTTTTAAAGTAATATTACTACATAAAAATTAATTTTAATATTATAATTTTCATAAGATAAAAAATAAATAAATATTATTAATATATGTAAAAATGTAAAATATAATAATTTTATATTCAAATTTATGTAATATATAAAATAAACTTGACTTCTATGTTAAATTTAAAACATTATGCTAAACAAATATTTTAATTCATAAAACATTGGTTAATAGTAAATTAAATTTCTCTTGTTTAGACTTTTATACAAACAGATCTTATAATTTTAAATTAGTAAAATTAATACACTAATTTAAAACAATATACAAATTTTAGCATTAATAAAAAAAAATTCAATTAAGTTAGTCAAATTGACCTACTACTACTTAAAAAAATATTATCTGTTGAGATTTTTTACTAATATCAAATAATTTATTTACATATAATTTTAATTAAGTAATTAATTTATTTAATTTTAAAACTAAAAAAGTCAACTACATAAAAATCCAAATTAAAGAGATGTAATTGCTACTCTCTTAAAACATTCAGACTTAATATAGAAGAAGTAAGAATAAAGAATTTATTTACTAGCAAATTTTTTTTTTGCTATTATTTACTAACAAAGTTATTATTTTAGGATAGTTTGACATATATTTGAGTCTTGCATCTTAAAATTATATGTAGATTTTTTAATTCATTTATAATATTAAAAAATATAAGTTCAAATATTTAATTTACATAGATTTTAGGGCTGTCTACATTGGATTCTATCAATTTAAT
>JAEMOT010003977.1:5995-39969 GCA_019297695.1 Apostasia ramifera | reverse complement strand
TGACTATAATTTTTAATTGAAGTAAGAAAATTGATGTGTTTACAGTAAAAAATAAAAATATATATTAGAATTTAAATATTAATAAATTTATACATTTTAATTTATATATAATATTATAAAGTATATAACATATGTGAAATATGTGAAATGCGTAAAATTTAAATAAATATGGTGTGATAGTGATAATATTTATGAATTAATGATAAAATATATAATTTCGTGTAAATTTCAGTATGTAAAAATCCCAAAAAATTAATATATTTTTGGTCAATTTAATTGGGTGTAATTTGGTATTGTCTAGGGGCTTGCGTGCAAAACCGTGAATTAGAATTTAGCACGGATGTGAGACGTGTTACTCTTGTGCCACAGACACGTGTCTGCCAGCTGGGCTTTAAGGCCAGATGGGCTTTAACGAACATTATTGGGCCATGCTTTAAAGGCCCATACTGCATAAAAGTCTTAAATAATCTAAAAATAATTCAAGGAGGTGAATTTGCACATGAATCAATGCAATAAATAAAATATTATATGAGATCCTTTTATTATTTTCCATTCAGCCCCAAACTTGACAGCTTTGCAATTAACTGGAATTTAATTCGAGCCAGTCTGACAATTGGATGGATTTGGTCAAACCGTCAAACCATATCTCACCATTCATCAAAAGAGAAAAAGAGAAAAAAAAAAGAATTAACAGATCTCAAAAGGAGATGCCGCAGTAACAATTTAGGGGTTACAATATGACCCGATCCGTGAATTTCGGATCAAATTCAGGTTAAACATCGGATCAAGTCGGATTTGAGTTAGACATTTATCAGAAAATACTTTATAAAAAGATCAGATCGACCCGCCCTGACCCATTTATTAATCGGATAAAATTTGAGTCATGAATTTTGACTCATTTACTGAGCGAGGTTCAAGTTAAGGCTATCCGGATCGAGTCAAATTTGAATTTCACCCGCACCCGACCCGCTGACCCATCTTACAGTCATAAATATTAAAACTCATAATTTGAATAAAAAAAATGCCATCCTACAAGAGTACATAAACTCAAACCAATCCATGAAGTAAATCGATTACATCCCAACAATCAATTGGTTCGAGTTTTGTCATTCCTCTTTGATTGCAAGCATTAAGAATATCTAATTAATATTAAGGAAACATTTAGTTCAATATTTACTTAATATTATATTATATTATCTAAAAAAAATAATTATTTAATTTAATATTATATATAGTTATCTTACATTATCACTCAAATAATGACATCTAGATTTCACATCTAAATAGTACGGCATAATATCAAGATAACACCGAACCAAATCCTCCCTAAAAAACAAATTTTCTATCAATTTGGACCCAGCTTTAAGACATGTAAAAAAGTCAAGAAAAAAAAAATCCACATGATATAATTCTTATGCTGCAATTATTCATATGCAATCTATCTTGAATTTACAAATAGCACCCCATTTTTGAAATTAGATAGAGATGCTGCATAAAAATAATAAATTTTAATGATGCCGTTTGAAAATAATAAATCTTTCGAAGTGATAAATATAAATTTCCCTAAAAATAAAACACGTTCAATAAGTGATCATGCAATCTATCTTCAAAATCATGAATTAAAAAAAAAAAAATCTATAAATAGAACCCGAGCATAAACAAGAACTGTGCACTAGAGCAGTAAGACTTCATGTCAAGATAAACCAGAATAGGCTAGCAAAAACTTCTTAACACACAAGAATGAACTCCAAAATGACACATAAATTTACAAAATTCAACTAGAATCAAAGCAATAAACCAAAGGGGGCATTTGGTTCAATGCCACTGAGATGGAAAACTTGTTTGTTTGATTTGATAACTTGCCTAAATAACATTATAGAAAAATTATAAGACTGTCATTCTAAAATAACATTTAAAGGGACTTTGGTTCAATGTTATTTTGATGCTATGCAATGTTATTTAGAAAAAAAAATTATTTTTTTTGACAATATCTTTAGAGAATCTTTTAAAAAATTATAGAATTGTCAATCAAAAAATAATATCTAGTGACGTGACATAGCATCAAGATAGCATCGAACCAAACGCTCCTAAAATGTCATCCAAACACTCATAATCGAGTAACCACAGGAAGTGAAATTGGATTGATTTTTTGTTATTATTATTTTATAAAATGGCATTGAATCAAATAAAAAGATAATTTAGAAATAACTGAAACATCTAGATAAAATGAACATCTGGATAGCATGGAACCAAATGCAACGAACAACTAATTGAAAATTGCAGAAAGAAATTCAATTAATAGTAGAAAGGATTACTTAACCGGGAACACATTTTGATGTGCATAACTAAAATCTTCTTGAACGCCATTTAACTTACAGTTCTATGATATTACATACGAGCCACAATGTTTTAAACATCACAAACAATATTCAACAGAGGAAGCTATTGAAGAGCTTGAATTATTTTGCTAATTACATATTTAACACTCAACTCTTCGATATTACACACAAGCTCCCCAAGTCTTTTAAACACCACAAAACACAGAAATGTGTAAGTAAATTTTGTTGTGCTTAAAAGAACTGAATAAAATTCCAAAAATGCATTTGTAATTTTCCCAGCAACAAACAGAGAGGAAAGCATAACAATCCTACTTTAGCTTTTTTTAGGTTTAGGCAATTGGTAGAGGAAAAAATGAGAGTTTTGTGTTGTTTAAAAGATTGGGATGGCTTGTATGAAATATCGAGAAATTGAGGATTAAATGAGCAATCCTCAAAGATTTTGGACATGGGTATGTAATTCTCCCCATTTCCTAATTAGTCAATATGGAAGCAGTAACAGTCAATCAAACCCCCTCCATCATTTGGATCAGGAAGAAAATAGAGTTCCAGCTATGCACGAAAAAGAATACTGGAGACGCTATCTATAGATGATTCATGTGCTCATGCCTAACTCGAGCCTTTAAAATCCCAGGGATGGGGAGTGAAGTCGGCACATTACCAGCTGCCGAAGTTTGGGGTGGACTCGCACCTAGCGAGCTCGAGCACTCACCTCCATAGGAGCTGGGTTCAGTTGCTCCATCATGCTGTTCTCTCTCACAGAATCTCATTGCCTTCAGGACGTAAGTGTCATCATGGAGCTCAAATGGAGTACTGCATATAAAAGTTCACACATAAAATGAGTGGAATAAAGAAAATTCATACTGCAGAAAAGACTCAGAACAATATGAACATTGTCATAGACAGAATTTGCCCAACAAGTCGAGTTATTTAGTTTGTAACGCGGTTCTAATTTAATTTAAAAGGTTTTCATTGTATCGATCTATAAAGAATTGATAATATTCTTTATGTTTTAAAAGTTAATATTTGTATGATCTTCCCATTTTAATGAACCATTTTAACATTCCGTGACACAAGTTTTGTAATCTAATTTGAAGAAGGTGGTACTCCCATAATGTAACTAACAAGATTTTTTTTATTTAAACTAATAAGATTATATCTTGATTGTATCTTCTACGATTGCAATAGAAGATAAATTGCAAGTAAATATTATAATACAAACTGAATTTTCAAATGCGTAAGAAAATATAAGCGGCAATAGTTGCGTTAGACATGACATCAATAACTATTAAACCTATGATGAGTTTGATGATAACAGACACAGTGATATAATCGACCAACCCTTTAATAGTATGTTCGTGTCACAGTTTTAGTAAAAGTAAAGGTTCCAAGCCGTCATTTGGCTATTGAAGTTTGAAGAAAGAATACATAAAGCCAAGATGAGTGAACAGTTGAAGCAAACACCAAAGACTAAAGCTACAATTAAAAAGTCCAACTCAAGCTAAAGACTATAAAAACTTCAATAAGAAGAGTTGAGTTATTAGATTTTTCTTATATAAAAAGAGAAAGAGGAGGTACAAAAAAGAAATGACAAGAAAGTATGTGAAATGACCTACAATACTCAAGAGCTGAATGAAGAGTTGTTATTTGATAGTGTAGTGGAGACAAAGGATTCATGTAGCAGACCCCACCAACCATGATAAAGGCTTGGTGATGGCTGTTGTTGTAGGGATGTGCGAAATCTAGAATTTAGGATGCTCGTTTATGAGGTTATTTTTAATTGAGATAAAGTATAAATTTTGATATGATATTTTTATTTTGAAATTTGTGTACGATGTGAAATGAAATGATTTTAAAGTTAGAGTTTATACAAGGTTTGAAATATAGTTAGTGCAATGTTAAAATTTATGTATGATACAACCTAAAATTTATTTTAACCTAAGTTAACATTAACCTAAGAAAACAAACATACATTTGTTATAATAAGATTTGAAATATAGTTATATTTTTATCTCAACAGCTTCAGCAAAAAGAACACAAACAACCTTTGCTCAATTTCAAAATCACATAGACAAAATCATCCAAAGATGATTTATCCAAAGAATTGTCAAAACATCTAGAGCTAAAATGGTAATATTGGGCAAATTAAATTCAACCAATGGCAAACTTGCCAGAGAGACAAAAAGAATTTTGCTAGCCTAACATGAGAGAAAGGTACCCTAAGATGTTCCTCTCCCCTACTTTTTATTTTTTTTTATTTTTTCTATCCTACTTTTTACTTTTTTACATTTCTTTCTCCTACATTTTTTCTATTTAAACACTTACCTTATACATTACATTCCAAATCTCCTACCCTCCTCACCCCTCTAACCTCAATGGCAAGGAATAGAGCTATTAATTGGTCCAATTTCGAGTCAATCCAACCTCGGTTCAAAATTGAATTGAAAGTTTTCAATTTGATCTCAATCTGATTCAAATATGAATGAGAAAAGATTGATACAAACTTAATTCGAGCAAGGCCTAGCTTGTATATTATCAATTCAAGCTCGATTTGGGCCAAAGTTGATTCGATCTTTTAGTTCAAATCTTACATATAATGTCTTATCCAACTTAAATTATATTATCCATATCAATTTAATGGTTAGAAATAAAAATAAAAAAAGTTAATATACAACCAATAGGATTTGAAAAATGGCCATGAAAAAAATTCTAGCATAATCATTCATTAGGCTACTGCGAAAAAACTAATATATTAAAATAAGTTTTATATATATATAAAGAGAGAGATTTATAACTATCATTTTTTATTTTATTGATGTGATTTCAAGCTGGCTGAATTCAATACTATGTCAGCTCAAGATTAGATTGATAAAAATCTCATGTCATAAAAATAGCTCATTAGTTGACTTGAATCAAGTCGACTTCAATTCGATCCAAAATGTAATTTAGCTTTTGAGCAATATTCGAGCCAAGTTCATAACCTTAGCAAGAAGCCAAATCAAGGAAGGGAAACATCCCCTACCTTGGTCCATCACGTCAGCCTCAGGAACCAACACCCAAGGTAAAAGAGGATGCAGATTCTTCAAGACTATACTCATTTCCTTCAGTTGAACAAAATGTCCCTCATAAATATTTAGTTCTTCAAGAACTTGTCCAAGTAAGGAGTTCACTAAATGACATGCTAGGGTGAAGCATAAGAAAGAGCGAAAAAATAGCATAGATCTTAAAAAATTATTTCAAGCCATTCTCTTCCAATACTGGGGTCTTCATAGCTATATGCACTATGAACCCATGCTTCTCTGTGTTAGGATTAGTTACTCCAATTTTAGTTCTTTTCGTGGAATATTACTAGAAAGAGAAGTAACCTTTTTTGTAAAAAAATAAAAATAAAACTTATAATATGTTTTTGTTAAGTTGTACATAACTTAAAAATGTTTGAAAATGATTAGTTTCATTTATTACTTTTTATTTCTACTTTTAAAATTTTATCCAAAATTCCGATCTCAGGCAAATTGAAATCCCTAGACAGAAATCACCCAACATGTTAACATAACGAAATTTCTACCAATTTAATGCTTAGCAATCTTCAATTCACCTGATTGCCCAAGGCTCAAACCGCCTGACAGTCAAACATTTGATCAATCAAATTACGCTGATTCCAAAGCACTACATTGATTCTGCCAAACATCCAAGATGCCCAACGGTCAAGAGATTTGGTCAATTTTGCCAGGAAGGGCGAATTTGCCCAAGCCTAATACACCTGACAACCCAAGACCAAGTCAATAAATTCTGCATTTCCATTCGGCCTTCTACGCTTACAGAGATCCTCGCCATCATCGACGGCAAGAGTGGCGCAAGTTTAGAGGGAAACATATACCATGCTATCTGAAAATCGTGAGGGAGTTTTATGTGAACTTAACATTCTACCTCAACTTCTCCAAGAAGACTGTAATATTTTGTGATGAACTTGTAGTGATCACTCACGACGACCTCATTACCTTATATGGGTTCAATTACATACCTCCAACCTTAAACCCAATTGCATACCCTATCGATTCCAAAGAACTCATTGACATGTGGCAACGAGTAGGTTGAAGAGATCCCCCTTAATAAGATTCGGGAGACCACTGCCAAGCTCATTCACGGTAGCAAGAAGGCCAAAATTTTGGCTATATTACTTGTGGAGAATCTCATTCAAATTGGTGGTCATAAAAGCGATTGGACTCAAGTCCACCTTCCTGCCATCAACCTTCTCCTCCATGTTAAAGTACTCGACTCAACATCCATCATATTTGCTAGCATACATGAGTCACTCCAGCCTTCTTCACAGCAAAACGTTACCCTCCATAGCAATATCATTTGCGAACTTCTTGACGTCATGGACTACTCTCTACAAGGTTAACGGGTGGGGAAAAATAAGTATCTTCTATCCGAGTTCTCGTCTCCTCACATTGGATAGTGAATCGCCCTAACAAGAAGTCCAAAAGCCTCCACCCCTACACATCGACATTTCATCCTCATCGTACCCTCCACCTCCACTTCGATATTCCTCTACTCAATTTCACCGTACCTCACACTTTTCAAGGACAAATTTTGATGAACAAGTTCATCACTTGGAGCAACAACAAGAGTCTATGCATACTAAGATGATGACGATGAAAAAGCTGCACGAGAAATCCACAAAGGACGAAAGAAGATTATGAACAAACTAAGACTCCTTCAAATCCTCCAAACTTATAAATCCTTCAACAATGTTGTGTCTTTTGCTTAGGTTCTATTTTCCTTTAGCTTGTTTTCTACCCACCTTTTGATGATGCCAAAGGAAGAGAAGTCTTTCGTATGTCTCTTACTGGATGTTATGTGATATGTGTTTCCTCAATTTTTTATCACATAAAAGGAAAAAAGCAACATATATATATGATGGCATAGAATGCTATACAAAATTTTGTGAAGGCTTCAAATGCAACATATTTATGATGGCAATCTAAGGTATAAAGTTAATATGAATCAAATAATTCCTAAGTTGAGGGAGAGATCAGTTACTAAATGTAAGAATAGATTTACCGTCAACATATGTGATGTAGGATGAAAATAAAATTTTAATCAAAATTTAAAATCAACAATTTTGTGAGGCAAATTATTACAATTAAGTTAAAGAATTTTCAGAATATATTTATATAATAAATAAGATCTAAATTTATTTTAAAATTATAATTAATTTAGGTCGAATGATATATTTTAAAATTTTATGATCAGATCATGGGAATAGTGGAACTGTCAATATTTTAGATCGATAGTTGTCAAAGTCCAACAAAAATATCAATAAGGTCTTGACTTTTTATTTACTTTGAGTGCAACTTTACCTACTGGTGTCCATAGTGAAAATTCACTTCTATATCAATATTAGAGCTGATCGAATAAACCTGTAGAACAGATAATTTTCAATTGAATTCGATTGTCAATATTATTTGGTTTAGTGAGATTTTTACCTTTTTTAAGAGACTCAGAGGTTACAACTAAATGACATGACCTTTTTGGAGAAACGTGAGCCGTTTGATCTATACTTTACAAAGTCAAGTTTTTTCCACCTACGGAGAGTTGGAGGAGACAAGATGATAGTTATTTCTAGGTTTGCTCAATTCTAATCACATTTAAATTTAGGTTGATTTGGGATGATTCGAGACAGATTTAACTGGTTAATATTAACTAAAGATTTTGTTATATATATATATATATATAAAGTGAAGATTTAGAGCTAATTTGGAAGACATAATAATCACCATAATATCTAATTTTATATTTTCTTATTTAGTCGATTGTATTTAAAAGTTTATTTTTGCATTTATTTTTTTCATGTTGTCATACATTGATATCTTTATATAAAAGGGTCGCCTTCTTTTGTTATAGTTAGTAGCGTATTTGATGAAATAAAATTTAATTTTTTTAATATCAGCCTTGATTTGGGTTAGAGAATTGATATCTTGAAATAAGCTTATTTTGAGTTGACATTGTGCGATATATCTCGATGAAAAAAAATGATGGGGCATTAGATGAGCATCCCTAAATTCCTTTAAAAAATTAAGATATTTTTCTTAACCCCTACTTCAACTACATCTAATTGATTCAACTCAGCCTCTAGGTCCCAAAAAACTACGAGCCGCTTACTAAAATTTCCCCAAATCTAATTTTCCTGTCAAACTTTCTCGACCGTCAAATCGCCTTAGGCGATCACGCTCCCTTAGACGCCCACCTCCTCGTCGCTTACCATCTACCGAGGCCCCGTCGTCGTCGAAGAGCTTCCTCCTGTTGTCCACCGATCCACCTTCCCCTCCCGCTTGGCTGTTGCAATCGAACCGAGCTCGCAGCGACCTCGCCGCCTGACGGCATGTCTGTCGCTCCAGCCATGAGTCACACCCTTCGCCATCTTTGCGCACAATTGACCACCCCATTGCCTCGTTTAATACTGTGTATTGCTTCAATCTCATCGTTTATATGTGTTGCCACCTCGTTGTTCCTACACCTCTGATCCATTCAGTCGACGTCCCACTCCGCCTATTCATAACTGTGTTGCTCAAACTAGCGGGATCGCCATGTGCACTTACTAGTGGCATTTCCATATTTAATTTTGTTGTTCTGTTGTCTTGCATGCCATCACCATTGCAGATCAGGAGTCTCTATCTCAATAAGGGAATCCTAAAACTTAATGAATTTCTCAAATCTTCTACAAGGGCTAGTGAACATTTTTTCTATTATTAAGATTGTTAGATTTGCTCTCTATAAATCTGAAACTCAATATGTGTAAAAATTATTGTTGAATTATTTATTGTATGATGTTCTATCTTGAGCATATCCTAGCTCTAATTTGTTGAATTAGGATCATCTTAAATTGTGTAGAAAATTATTTACGTATCATTTGAACTTGCATTCAAATATTTTAAAATTGATTTTCCTGCAATATTGTAAGCCAAAAATCCACAAAAGCTACAAATTTTCAAGGATTAGACTTTCCAAGTATATTGCATCAAGCAAAATCCAAATGTTAGACAAACCAAATTGTCCAAAGTATACAAGACATTTAATTAATACTTGGTAGGCTTGACGATGTAGGTAACTTCAATTTTCTTGAAGCCTCCAAATCTGACCAAAGATCTAAGACAACTTTCTAACTCGATACAAGAAAAAGGAAACCAGACGAGTCTTATCGAGAAGTTTCAAATCACCCAAACATTAAAATCACTTGATCATCAGCAACTATCTGATAAAACTCAACACTGTATTGTTATTATCAGCAATCTAATAGCACTTGTATTTATTGCACTCTAACATTTACTTTTGTTGTTAAATCATACTTGTACCTTTTATTCATTCCTTTTGTTATATCATTTTCCCATAAACAAAAAGGCACCGGAACTCACACACTTACAACTCTATATCCATATACTATACTTACCTGCATTTTTATATAAGTATATATGTATGCATATATATATATATATATATATATATATAGATCTATTGTTAGACATATCTCTCTTTTATATCTTGCACATTTACCTACAAGTAGCATTTTGCTTGTGAAACTTATATCTTGCTGCACAATTATAAGAAGAATCTCATAAAAGTAGGTGGTATAAAATCTACAAAAAATTTGTTTAAATTTTTGAAAACACCTAATTCACCCCCTCTTGAGTGTGTTCAACAATAACAAGCATCAAGTGTTCAATTTTCAGTTCTACTCAAGTAATACATTTAAATCTTGAAAAAGCTACATTAATATTGATATTGAGATATAAGCTTCATAGTAGTTACCCTTCACTGCTTTTAGATTATCTTCCTTAAAAAGGCTAATTTTATTAAAATAACTTTTTAACCAATGAATGGAACCAAATCTATAATCATCATTTATAGCAGCCACCGAATGATGAGAAGCGAGATACTTTACAATTGCAGACCAATGATTATGCACTATAGATCAATTTAAAGAGAGAATCTGATCAATCACCTATTGAAGTCAAAGTGCACCAGCTGCATATCTTCTGATATTTCTACCTCAACAGTTGCATGCGGACGAGTCTGTCTCAACGAACGCAACCATCAGTAAAACAACACGAAGTAGGGGAAACATCAAGTATTTTTTGAAATGAAAAAGAGAATAAAAAGAATCAAACTGTAGAAAAGTTATCCATTTAGCATTTAATATCTAGAAGAATCACAATTTTGAGACTTCATGCAGTTATCAGAAATTTCCATTTCAAGCAACACACACCAGACGAAAGCTTTCTGACGTACGTATCAAAGCACAGTTGACCATACATTCAGTTGATATTCAAAATACTTAAATAGTCTAGAAAATAACTTTAAAACCTCAAATTTAGAGTACTGTAAAAATACTTCCTTGGGCACGTCTGTGTCATGTTGGGATTTTACTTATATCAACTTTATAGCAGATGTTTCATCAAAAAAAGAAAAAACCTTATAGCAGCAGTAAGAGCTACAGTCACATGAAAGCAGAAAAAGAGCTATCTTCTTGTTTTCAAAGCAGAGATGAGCTCAGCAAAAGTATATAAAAGAACAGTTAAAAAAAAAAAAACGTCGCCAAAAAAGAATATAAAAGGATCCTCATTTTTTTCTTGGTTATTGCTAAAAATAAAATCAAACTTTGCGATAAAGTACTAGGATCCAAGAGTATTATAACCTAGAAAAGCTGTGAATAAAGGCTGTTTTACCTGAACAAGGATAAATGGTAGAGCCACTCCACTTGAAGGACCATCTCCAGAGCCATGCAATTGTTCATTCCTCTGGATCAGGTTCTGGAGACCTTCGATCTTAATATGGAAAAGTAGGATATTGAGATGATCAGGTAAGATAAGCTTGACCTTCAAACCACTATGCAGATCATAAATCACCAACGAGCAATGGATGATAACTCATGACAGGAGAAGGCTATGATGGTTCTTATAGTTGCATTATACAGAAAGCATCAATAATACATCTGTTAACCATTATGATCCTATGTACCAAACTTTTCAAGAGAAATCGATTGATTGGATGAAAATCAAATATAAACTTAAAAGAAAAAATTTAAAAAATTGAAGATAATTACCAGGTATTACAAGTGTGCAAGCTTAAAAATATAAATGGAAGAGAAATCACATTGAGAAATGAATGAAACATACAGTTAAAAAGTTGAACAAATTTTGTGATAAGCAGATTTTCCATGAACATGACCATGTGCAATTCACATCCTTTCTGGTGGGAAGGTAGTCAGAATGCTAAAGGTGTTGGGGAATCTGAGTTCCCTTCACCTGGCTCTTCAGCATGGTTGAACCACTCAACTCTTGATGATGGAGTCAGCAGCGCCGCCTCACTCTTCTCTTTCGCTGGAATCTCTTATCGATAATGATGAATAGGCTAAGGATGATGGAGAAGAAAAGGAAGATGAAGGTTTTCTACTATTCAATTTTATCAACTAAATGCCTTACACATTGCTATCTTAATAAACGACGAAATTCGATTTTCCTTTATCCCCATTACACCTTTCCCTAGACACAAAAATCACTTGTTTAACGCCTTTACTTCTTTCGGTGCTCATTCCAAGAAATGTCAAAATTTGACTTCTTTCCCGGTGGATTTTTTGAATGTGTGGATCCTCTTAAGGTATCCTCAAGATATCTCGACTCGAGCAACTTCTTGATGCAAAGACAAGTCATCTCAGAGTACAACTTTGGGCTCGAGGCTATGACCTTGGGACTTCTTCGCTCAAGGTTTTTGGCCCGAAGTGCTTGTCAAGCTCTTGAGTTCATAAGCACTCAAGTACTTGAAGTGCTCAAAAAATGATCTCTCCAAACCTTCGAGAGGTTGTAACCTCCCATGATAGTAGCCTCTTAAGAGTCAACATCCACTCTAAAATAAGATATATAGTATGTTACTTACAAAAAAGTACAAAAGTATACCAATCGGGGAGGATATCACAAAACTCATTAAAGAGGTACATACCCCTCTTCCAAGTCAAGTCACCTATCAATTGTGGACAAATAAGTAAGAAAATCAGCAACACTTTTGTTGTTTCTTATTACATTTTTAATTTTACAAAACTCAAGAAAAGATATCAAAAGAACAATATCTATGGATTTATCTATTTCTTGGCCAATAGGTTGTTAAGGACTAAAATGTAATTAGAGAATACTCTTAGGGACCTACAAGTAAAAGTACAATCCCTACTTTATATGTTATTGTTAATGAAGGGAAAAATTAGCCAGTTCACATGGTATTAGAGCACTAACGCTCACACAGCGTCAACCCATCTCCACCACTTGCACAGATCGCCTGCCTAGCCCTTGCCACTGCTTTGCCGCACACTGTTGAGCGCGTCTCCGCGCCTACAACTTCGCCAACCTGTCTCAGCGCCCTCTAGCATCGTTGCCTAGGACTCTTCTTCGCCTTCTTAGCGCGCTTCGCCCGTCTCATGTGCCTCCACCCGTGCAACCTTGCTAGCGTGCCCTCGCGTCCATCGCTCGTCATTGTTCGTAGGGATCCGACAGCGAGGCAAGCCCACTCGATGATGGTTTTCTCCAATGGTGGTGATGAGCGTTTTTTCCTTGCTCACGCTCCAACCTTCCCGTCGTGGCTCATCTCGGCCGTCAGACCCACCTTGCGCTTACTTGCCTCATTGAGCCTCCGTCTAGCATCCCCCATCGGTTGACACCGCAACACATCAGTTGTGCTACTCATGCAACCACAATGGAAGCGTACGCAAACCATTTCTATCTCTCTTCCTCCACCCTGAACCCACTCTTTCTAGCTTAAAAAGTGCCATCCTCTCGCAAGGTTTCCTCTCCTGCTTATAGGCCTATAGTGCCTTCAAAAAAAAAAATCAATCCTACCTCTTTCTTTGGCAAATACAAAGTGGATTTTTCCGACGTTGAATGATGAACAATGTATCAAATGACTACACTTTGCAGTTCATGCAAGTGTCTCCCATCCCATCATCTTCTTACCAACAAGCACATCTACCTCATATTTATAAAGGACTTCTCGAAAGCCAGCCTTCTAGTACCATTTTTGTTCGTATAGAGGAATATTCCAAGCTACTCCAATTACAAGCATTAAGAGGATGTACCACTCAACTTGCAACTACATGACTCAGGAAAACACATCCACAGCCTGCATCTCTCATATTACTCCTTCAATTCTTGACCCGGATGCATTTTAACACGTCTGGTAACATCTCTTCTTTCACTTACCTCAAAAAACTTTCTCGTCAAAATAATGCTACACTTGTTGATGGATCCAAATCAACTATAAAAAGAGTTAGTAATGTTTCTCCATCTCCCTCATTATCATCATCTTCTGTCTTTTTTATTCCTGAGTTACCAATGAGCGTATTATCTATTAATAAACTCACAAAATCTTTAAATTGTTCAATGACATTCACATCTGATTCTATTTGTATTCAGAATTCGAGGACTGGAACGGTAATTGGCACGGGATATGAGTCCCAAAGATTGTATCAGCTGATAATGACTCCAGCTTCAGCTTTTGTTGTTGAAGTTACTCCATTACAGATTCACAGTCATCTTGGACACCCTGGCCTGCAGAGTCTACAGAAAATGATACCCAACCTTTCTAACCTCAAAAATCTATAGTATTAGTCTTGTCAATTAGGAGAGCATTGTAGATCTACTTTCTCTAGTTGAATCAATTAGTGTGTGTTTTAGTTCATTCAGATGTTTGGGGTCCTACGCGAGTGAGTTTTAAATTGAGCTTCAAATACTTTGTCATGTTTATTGATGATTATTCAAGAATGACATGGTTATTCCTAATGAAAGAGCAGTCTGAGTTATTTTCTATATTTGCTTTATTTTATGTTGAGATTAAACCACAATTCAATCTTTCTGAGTTACATCGAGCCTTTGTTTCAGCCAACGTAACATTTCTTTAATCTACGCTTTTCTTCACTAATGCATCTACTAGCTCAAAAACTATCTCAGAAGCACTTCCAATCCCTGTGCCTCTATTGATTACTTCTATAGAGCCATCGATACCAACAACTAAATCACTTCAGGTATATACTTGACGACGCCAATTTGAGATAGCTGCAGTGACAACTGAGGACTCCTCTTCCTCGCTAGATACCTCTCTGATCCTAGATTCTACATCTGATCCTGAGCTTCTCGATCTTCTCATTTCCCTCAGGAAGGGTATACAATCGTGTACTACCTCCCACCTTTATCTCATTATATTTCTTATGCAGCTTTGTCTTCAGACTATTTTGCTTTAGAATCTTCCCTTTCTTCAGTGTTTATTCCTAAGACAATTATAAAGACTTTCACATATTGGATGGAGACAAGCCATGGTTGAGGAGATGTCAGTACTGCATTCCAGCAATACATGGGATTTAGTTTGGCTTCCTCCAGGAAAGTCGACAGTTGGATGTCGATGGATGTATACAGCAAAATGCTTCCCCCTGATGGCACTATTGATCGTCTCAAAGCTAGGTTGGTGGCCAAAGGCTGCACGCAGATATTTAGAGTTGACTATATGGACACTTTCTCTCTAGTTGCCAAGGTTGCCTTAATCCGTTTATTCTTGACTCTAGCTGTAGTATCTCATTAGCACCTCCACCAGCTTAGACATCTTGAATGCTTTTTTACATGGGGACTTGGAAGAAGAAGTATATATAGAGTAACCTCCAGGGTTCGTCCCTCAGGGGGAGTCAGGATTAGTCTGCAAGTTGAAATCTTTATATGGATTAAAATAGTCTCCCAGGGCATAGTTCAGAAAGTTCTATACTGTTTTACTAGAGTTTGGCATGATCAGAAGTAAGTCAAATCACTCTGTATTCTATATGACCTCAGAGACTATGAAACGAATCATATTGATCGTATGTATTGATGATATCATAATCACGAGAAATGATACTGAGGGGATATGCAAGTTGAAGGAGTATCTACGCCAAAAATTTCAAACCAAAGATTTGGGGAAGCTAAAATACTTCATGGGTATTGAGGTGATTAGATGCTTAACATTTACTCCAGTCGACACTCCTATTGACCCAAATGTCAAACTTGTACTAGAACAGGGGGAACCTACTCCAAATCCTAGCCAATATCGCAGGTTGGTGGGAAAGTTGAACAACTTCACTATAATTAGATCAGACATATCATTTGTTGTAAGTGTGGTCAGTCAGTTTCTACAAAATCCTCACACTGGTTATTGCAATGCAACCATAAGGATATTGCATTGCCTAAAAAGTACTCCAAAGAATGGTCTTTCATACCGTGATAGAGAACATCTACAAGTAACAAGTTGTACTAATGCTGGCTGGGCTGGATCTCCCTCTAATAGAAGCTCCACCTCTGGTTATTGTGTACTACTTAATAGCAATTTAATCTCCTGGAAAAGTAAAAAGCAGAATATTGTTGCTCGATCTAGTGCTAAGACAGAATATAGGGCAATGACACTAGCTACTTGTGAACTGGTATGGCTTAGTTAATAAAGAAGTTAGGGTTCACTCAATTAGAACTTATACAATTGTATTGTGATAATCAAGCAGCCATGCATATTGCATCCAATCAAGTATTACACAAAGGGACAACATATTGAGATTGACTGTCACTTTGTTAGATAGAATGTACAATTTAGGAAGATCGTCACTACATATATTAGTTCTAATGATCAGTTAGCTAACTTATTAATGAGTCATTGAGGGGTCCACAGGTCAATTATATTTGTAATAAGGAGGGCCTATATGATATATATTCTCCAACTTGAGGGGGAGTATTGAGGACTAAAATGTAATTATAGAGTACTCTTGGAAACCTACATGTAAAAGTACAATCCCTACTTGTATATATGTTATTGTTAATGAAGGGGAAAATTGGCCAGTTCACCTAGGTATCCACTATGTCAATAAAACTCCCATGGCTTTCGCTATCACAATGCATTGGATCATCCATTTAGGCAAAACCAGTAAACCCAAACAATTGGACTGTATGGTCTAGTGGATTGGAAGATCTGATGCAGGCCTAGTCTATAGGCATACAACTTGAATTACATCTTTCTTCAGACTCAGCTAATAAAATTGACTCTCAACGCTTCAATGGTCTTGTTTCGCCCAAAATGAACGACAAGACTACCTGCATGAATCTCCCAGATTATGAAATCTCTTGCTGAGATCTGGAGAAACATAAACATTGAGCATAAAAATTGTATTCGTATTGAATCAGATAATTCGAATACTTAATAGATGGTCTAGAAATAACAGTGGCATAAATATCTCTGAAATCAAGGCACATAGCATGACTCCTTAAGTTTGTCAAATTTGACGAACTTAATGCTTATCATGGACAATAAGGACATTTGTCAACTCAAGGCATTCGCTGCTTTATTCTCATCTCCAAGTTTATGCCTGAGTACAAGCATGTACTCTTAAAAGAACTAAACTCATTTCGCAAGTTCTCACATTGAGCTACTTATGTGAATACAAGTACCTCAGAGCTTCATAATCAAACTAGAGGATAACCTCTCAGAGTAAGAGATAATGCCTCCAAACTACGATATAAAACTTCTTATCATAAGTGAAATATTTTGTCTGATATCATTTAATTTTTCACTGAAGAAGGCCATAAAATGACCTTCGTGACTCAGGACTCCACCTATTCTTACTTCTAAGGCGTCGCAAGACACCTCAATGACTTTCAAAAAGTCAGAACGTCATAAGACGTGGGCTACGAACATGCATGACTTGATTTCTATGAAGGCTTTTACTGTTGCCTTCTTCCACTCAAAAGCTCTCTTTCGGATACAATCTGTGAGACGAGCTATGATAGTGCTAAGATCCCGAATAAAACGTCAATAAAATGTAACCAAGCTATGCAAGTTATGAATGTCATGAATATTTTGAGGTTTTGGCCATTCAGTTATGGCTCAAATCTTCCCAAAGTTGGCCAATACTCCAACAAGGGAGATGATGAATTTCAAGAAGATACTATGACCAATAAGAAAAACACACTCCTTAAGATTCCAATAGACTCTACTCTAAGGACTCGAAAGATGTGACAAAGGTGATCTAGGCTAACCTCCCTAATACAATTGTAAATCAAAATGTCAAAGTATACGACAACAAAGATGCCAATGAAAGGTCATAATACTTGAGTCATCAAACGCATAAAAGTATTGAGGAGATTTGAAAGCCAAAGGGCATGACCATCCACTCATACAATCAGTCCTTCGTCTTAAAGGCCATCTTCCACTCATCCTTATGCCTAATTTGAACTTGAGAGTAACCACTTTTCAATTCAATTTTTGAAAATATTGTAGCTCCTACCATCATGTCCAACGTATCATCTAAGCAAGGCATAAGAAAATAGTACTTTACCGTAATCTTGTTGATGGCGCGAACATTTGCCGTAAGTCGTCCTTGGGAGTAAGAAGTGTAGGGAAAGCACATATGTTCAGACTTTCTAATGTGTCACTTTCACAAAAGTTCATCAATTTGCTTTTTTAATTATACAAGTTCAGTCAAATTAAGGCAGTAATAAGGTAAGTTCGAAAAATTGAAAACCAAGACAAGGTCTATAGCATGCTAAATGCATGCATAAGAGAGACTGTTCGATAGGTCGTCAAGAAAGAAGTCCGCAAAATCACTCAACAGTGGATCCTCCTATCTAAAAAAAGAGAGCCACATCACGATGGGGGAGCTTCTTGTAGTTCATGAACAACGACGACCCAAACACACCACCCTGTAGTGATCTCTCTCCCGAGTACACTAGCACCAATCAAATGGAGTTCCATCTTCTTATCAGACTTCTTTGGAGAGACAGTTAATCTCTTGGAGGCCGTTTGTGATGGTAATGGGGCCGATCACAATATGATCACTCTTGTTCTTAAAAGCACAAGAGTTGAAACAATGAAATAAAATAACACCTAGGTCGTATAACTAAGGCCGACTTAAAATCACGCCACCAACCTCCATGGGTAGTATGTCACACTGAATATCTTCATGATAAGAATTGACATGAATGATACCCGACACCGGTGGATAGCTTCAATGAAGAAAGCATCGATCCAAGCAACTCAAATAAGGATACGAGTAATCAATAGTGGACAATCGAACATGAGATGCAATATCAAAGATGTTTTTAAAACCAGGACAAAGGTCGAACCAATAAATCGATCAGTTCATGATCTAACTGATTCAAACGATTAAACTGAGGTTCAACGAGACGTCCTAATAATTAATCTATCACAAATAGTAGTTCAACCGAATGTCCTCATAATTATTATATCACAAATGTTTTTAATACTATAAATAATATTAATAATTTTTAAGAAATTAAACTTAATATAGAAATAAAACAATGAGCAGAAAATGTTAAATAAGAGACTAAGGCTTTAACTAATATTTAATATACTATTAATTAAATTGAAAAAATATAATAAAATTTAACCCTCAATTCACACAAATAATCAAATCAATTGAATTCTGAGAATATAAAAATTAATAAGCACTTATCAAGTTTATTCTATATATTCACGAAGTTGAACTGGTTCGACTGGTCTATCCAGTTCATTAGTCGGACTAGTTTTTAATCAATCCAACTCGATTGAACCATCATTTCAATTTTAAGGACAAACAAGATCAATATGGCAGTCGGTTCACAGTCAAACTGATTCAACCAACTAGAATGGTCCAGGTAGCAGCCAGTTAAGGCCTTGGCATGGCATTTCTTCGTGGTCGCCCACTCTATGGTGACCTTCAGCCACTCCACCTTGGAAGCTTCAACCCTTTGGTTGTAAGCTTGGCAAACGAGACTGCCTTATCCCTCTGAACCTCCAGATTGGTGCACCTCTATTGCACCACCCCAAAAGCCTCAGAGAGCTCCTTCATACGGACCTAGAATCGAGCAGTCTCCCCTGCTGAGCACTTTAGGGTCAAAGCCATCTCCTTTCTCAGCTTCACTATACGACATTTGCTGCAGCAAGCTGCTCCCTCTATTCCACATCCCTCGCCTTCTCCAGGATAACCTGGAGTTTCCCCTAGCAATCCAGGGAATGACAGAACACCTCTAATTGTGCTCCACCCACACTGATGAAGATCTTCTTCAGCTTATCCTAGATGTCAGTCGACTCCTTAACCAGGTGTCTTCCTTCCGAGATCAGATCAGATTTGACCTTGTCCCCATCTTCCTCCTCCTCCTCTTCCTTCTCTCCCTCTATTTCACCTTCCTCCTCATCCTTTCCCTTTTCCTTCCAGCCTTCCTCCTTAGTTAGGGACGATGCACCAATCAACGGGGCCTTCCTTTCCTTCTCTAGCACCATCCCTAATACAGACGATGCTTTCACCTCGGCTACCGCGTGTTTCGCCACCGAATTCCCCCTAGTCAAGGGAGGCTTCACCGATGATGGAAGCCAGACGGTACCATCTTCGCTTACAGTGTGTGGTACGGCCCGAAGTTGACTCTCTATGACGACGGCATAATATCCCAAAGCAAGAGATACACTGTCTGCCGTTTTCTTGACCACAGAGATTCAAACCTTCTGATCAATGATCACAGAGAGCTTCGTTAGAACAGCCATTGTCACTTCCTCATCATCCAGATTCAGCACCCCGATGGCGACAAAAGGAAGGCCTTCCTAGTCTACTTCAATGGGTTCGTCCGCCGAGTCCTTTAACAGGGAGTCTTCCAGATCAATGATTGTCTGGCTCAGCAGCTCCAACAACATCAATAGGTGGCAATGACTTCTGTGCTGCGATAGTCATTGTGGTCACCGACAAGATCTGTTGCACTTCTTCCTTCGGCAAAAAGGGGCCCTCTGTCTTACTCTTTTCGTCTCCAATTTGAAGACAAAAGGCAACATCCTATTCTTCTGGAATTGAAAGAGGAATTTCATCATCACTAAATTCGTCTTCAGCACCAAAGTCCTCTTCAGCGCCATCTTCTCTGCGGATCCATAGGACAGCTGCTCACACAAATGGCCTTCGTGGACTATTGGGAAATGAAAGGATGCAAGAGGGAAAAGGTAGGCTTCTCGGCAGAGATGTTGCCTCATATACCTATCTCAGCAATATGTCAAGCAATCCTTGGTCAATTGTCTGGCGCGCATTAATGTTCACACTCATCAATTGAGAAAGCTGATGTTTGCGCAAGAAATTTGAAGTCATTTTAGCCATTCACATGGCGGCAACTATAGTCATGCAGATCATCCGGCCTTGGTCCGTGACCCATACTCATTCCGTCCGTGCATGCAAGGCCCAGCTAGTTGTCTCAGGATAGTACGTCCGCTAATCTTCCTTTCATAACTTCTTTGCAACACACCTCCCCTAATGGTTTCACCTATTTCAGGAGGGTATCGTGTAGGAGCAACAAGATGGAGAGGCCCTATCTACCCCTTCTAAGGAAACGTTTACGCAAACAGTAAAGGGAGGGATGCTTGTAGCGCCACCAGGTGGTCACTCGACTACTCCCTCAAGGCCTTGAGCAACCAATCTCATCCTTATGTTAAAGCAGCAACGCTCGAGTCGACGTGGCCGAATCCAGGCCATTGGGGTTCCAGCTCACCCCATGCAACTGAGATGGAAGCTCTTCCTCCCCTCCAATCGATCCACAACGACTATAAATACTAGGCCTTAGCCAGTGTGTAGGGAGATCTTTCCTCCAGAATAGAAGGAAAGAAACTCTCTCTCCCTCTCTCCCTCTCTCCCTGGTACACATCTTGTACTCACCCTCTAGAATGCATTGGAACATATAGTATAATTTGGATTGACTTGACCGGTGAACATAGGAGGATTTCTCCGAACCACAAAAATCTTGGTCTCTTTTACTTTTCTGCACTTTACCATTGCGCTCATTCCCGTCCACAATCTTTCCCCTCTCACTGTCACCTACGAGACATGTGTATCACCCACTAGCAAAACTCTCATTTCTTCCATTAACATGCCTAGATCTATCCATCCATTTAGATCAATGTTGTGTGGTGAGATCTTGAGTGTCAAACGTAAAATCTTCCTGGGATGAATCGTCGATCAAATAAAATAGTGTCCCCACTATCAAAAGCAAAAAGGGGTAGTACCAGCCTAAGGATTCTCTAAAAAGGAAACTGATCGTCCAACTTAAGTAACCATATCATCTTCTCATGGACAACATGTACACAGATGCAAAGCCATTTCCAAACACAAGTGTCAACTCGACTTACCTCAAAGGGTTGTGCTCTAGTGCCGAAGTTAGAGCAATTCCTGTCGGCAACCTCTTGAGAGGTCTTCTTCCAAAAAGGCTTCTTGCTGGAATCAAGTGTCATAAAAGCGAGGCTACTTTAGCCCAAGTTATGGGTGGTTCCTAATCTCAAGCCTAGCCTTAAGTGGTGAAGTTTAGGTGATCTGCATCCCTAAGTTTTACCACTAATACTTTCGTTGAGCTTCACTCGATCCATGTAAGTCATGAGTCCATTGCCGTTGATGTGTTGTTTTTATAGCAAGTCTTGTATCAATGCTTTAATGTATCGCCCTGAGGATCAAATTGGATGATCCAATTTGAATCACAAATCAAGTGACTTGTTTTGAAGCTCAATGGGACCTCCCTCGAGTTCTTCTCCCTGTTGGCATCATCTTCAAATTTTCTTTCATCCTTCTCTTCCTCAGGATGTACCTGAAAAGAAAAAAGAGAATACTTTTCGCAGGCATTAACCAAGTTCTTTGCTCTCCAATGTTGGCCCATGGCCAGCCACGTTTCTGTTGACTGAGTTCAACAAGCATGTATTCCTTCCTAGATGAATCTCCATTGTTTACCCCTCCTATTTATAGATGCCATCTCAGTCTCATAAATAGGAAATCTTGAACAACACTTAATAGATGTACGATGGCACGATCTCACATACCACCTCATTGTGGGTGATGGCAGAGGAGGCACTACTGATCAATAACCAACTAGGTGTATTTCCAGATTCATCCATAATTGTAAGACCTTAGTGTGAAATTGTCTCTTATCCCAATCGTTAGACAAGTTCAACAAAAATCAGGCTTTTTTGGCTACTAGAATCCATGATAGATTGATAGCATCGACAAGCACTCGACCTCAAGATGGAAGATGAAGAGGTCCTAGCAGATGTTGAGCCACAATAACAGCCCCTCTTCTATCTACTTCTGGATTGCCATCCTATCTTAGGCTAGTCTCGACCTACAAAGGCTCGACTTGTCATCCTTCACAAACTTCTTTGGGAAGAGCTCTAGATGAAGTTTACAGCACTGTTGATGGTGTCACCAAAAATAATGCAATGGTTATAGCACTAAGACTGTTCTAATGCTCTTATTGATGACTCGCCTCCTACTAAAACTAGATTTTCTTTTCCACAGCAAAGGCAAAGGTGCTTGCTTAGCTCAATTTTTGGATGAGGAAGGTGCGGAGTTTGCTTGTAACGCAGTACTAAAAGCCCAACGTCAACTTCATCAATGGTTACTTATCCTCCATTGGAGGCCAAGTGAAATTGTTTGACGCCACATCTCCTTGCTGTACTCTTGTAAGGATCAACTTTTTTTTAGAGCAACTCATACCTTTTTGTCCACCTCCCTCCCTTATGATTCATTGGTAAAACTCCTCACAAATCAGCTACTTGAAATACTAGAAAACACCTCCATTGTCGTATCGAAGATGTGCATTACACCATGTCAGTGAATGATGAGTTGAAGCTCATTGAGTGAAGATCACCTTCATGAGTGCGTTGTACACAAAAACTAAACTTAAGCTAACTAATCAATCCATTTGACAAGCTTCTAGGCATTTACGCTCTCTTGCATGAAGGGATTTTGATTTTAGCCTCCACCTGGTCTTGGCTTCTCTCTGTTAGAGTGAAAATTGATACCAACATCATCTTCCCCCTTTCTTCTGGAGGTGCTTCTGGCTTCTCACCCATGTAAAGGCAACTACTTGTCTCTCAAATGGATATCTTCACTTGGCTGGTTTGGTTAACAACAAATGAAGAGGCTGAATAGATCCATTGTCGTCATCTACTGTAGTAAAAGAATGACTTGGGTGACGAACTCAAATGTAAATTGTTCCTTATTGTTCAACATATATGTCGGTGTTGGTCATCTTTGTGTGATTTCTTCCAAAGAGATGAACAGTTCATCGGCGGTTTAGTAAGCACTCTTCGTTGAGAACATATGTTGAAGATTAGCGCTCTAATACCACTTGATTCATTTCTTTCCTCATAAATGGGGATGGGATCTAAATGCAAAAGATTTTAGAGATTTTGAGATATCTTCCACTGAATTGCTGGCACTAGTTGATCTGTCTCCGTCCATGTAGATGGGAAGGGGATCTAGATGCAAAAGGTTTTGAGGATTTAGGGATATCTTCCAGTGAATCTTGAGCTAAGCAAAACCTCTCTAGTGGATGGAGTTGCTGGCGGGAATACCCTCCCTCCCTCCCATCCATCAACCCTGTGATGCCACATGATTCATTTTATATCTCATAGATGGGAAGGGGGTCTAGATGCAGAAGGTTTTGAGAATTTTTGGATCCCTTCAACTGGAACTCTAATACCACTTGATCCATCTACTTTCCTATAGATGAGAAGGGGGTCTATATGTGGAATGTATTGAGGATTTCAAGATCCTTTCCACCAACTCTTGAGCTAGGTTAAACCTTTCAACTCCAGGTATTTCCCTCATTCCATCCCCCTCCCCCTCCCCTGAAAATGAACCTAGAATAATATAGAAAATTCAAAGGGAGAAAAAAAAAGAATATCTTTTCAAAGTGAGACAACAGAATCACAAATATACTACTATTAGTTAACAAAGAAAATGAACCTAGTTGAAAGACCGTCAAAAAATTCCAAGGAAAAACTTAGCACAAAAGAAATATCAACAAAATATAATTTACCAAACAACTGTACAATGAGCCCATAGATTAAGCTTG
This sequence comes from Apostasia ramifera, assembly GCA_019297695.1. Taxonomy (NCBI): domain Eukaryota; kingdom Viridiplantae; phylum Streptophyta; class Magnoliopsida; order Asparagales; family Orchidaceae; genus Apostasia; species Apostasia ramifera. The sequence continues at coordinate 15,719 of JAEMOT010003977.1, read as the reverse complement.
TCCAGGACAATAGACAATATTTAGCAACCTATATGCTCATCCAGTTAGTAATATTTGTATCCTGTGTGGAGTTTAGCATTAATACTACACTCAACTAACATAGGTGAAGCAGTCATGGGAAACTAGTTCAGGTACATGTGTTCTGCATCTATATAAAATGTTTATAAGAACAAGACGAGTAGATGACAATCAGAAATATGAATATGATAATTCAACACTACACAGATAGCTAGATGGACTACCATGAAACATTTATAAAGCATTGATCAATTCATTAAAATATCCAATAAGTCTCACTTGATCTTCCAATTCTTGCAAATAAGCATTCTTCTTCTGGATTCTACTTTTCAGAGATGCACGTTCTGCCTGCAATAGTTTATAAGTGCGATACATTTGAAGGTTTATACATCCAATCATATGAAAGAACTACAAGAAAGACAGAATAACAGTGTGTTAATATCTTTCAGGTAAAATAAGAAAATACCTTTAGCTCCTCAATATCATTTAAACTTGTCCTAGGTAAACCCTTCCACTGAATTTCCTTTTTGTCTTTTGAGATGATGTCCATTGCCATGAGAACATTCAGTGCATCATAGACCCTCCTCCTTATGTTCTTCTCATCATATTGTTGCTGAATCACAAAATTATGAGAATAGATCATACAAGATGAAATTCGATAAAAGTAAATTTTCATGCAAGTACTCTTTCATTACTCCAACCACTGGATACTACCTGATCTGGAGATTCCACATTATTACTGGGGTATGAAAACTCCGCAACGAGTTCATCTGCAACCTACATAAGCCAAATGGCTAATAAACATTATAATTTTCGAATCCTGATGCCCTTTAACTTGATGCAAAAAAAGATGTTCTATTACATGATAAAACTTTAGAAGACAAACAGTTATACAAAAGTCATTACAAAACATATATGTATACCTGCATGCATTAGAAGTATAAAGCAGCACATTATACGTGTTTGTTTGTGTTTTATGCGCATATAATTACCCATCCTGGATAATAACTTAGCCAAATCAATAACCATGCCACCTAATCCTGCCTATGTATTTCCACATAAATGCTAATAATGAAGTTGGTGAGAATAGATATTCCTTGTGAGTTTCACTTATTTCAGGTTTAGTTTCACTGATTTCAGGCTTTGATTCATCTCTACGTAGGGTTTCTAGTGAATTCTGAATCTCTTTCAAGTTCTACATTGAATCATGTAATGGTGGGTGGAACAGAGTGGAAAAGAGAAGAAAAGAGAATTGTTCATGATAGCTAGGGGAAGTAATTTGGGACCTACCAAAACTTGACCTGGTTTACGGGCTGAAATCAGTCAACAATAATCTGACCTTGCACAATAGCACAAACCAACCCAGTAACAAGTTGTTGGGTTGACATGAAAATCACCCACCAATAACACCCAAACCATCATAAGTCCTCAAGTGAAAATTTTTCTAATTGATATTGAAAAACTCCTCGTGACCATTAACTCCTACTCCTGAGCAGAAAATCAAATTTACAAAAAAAAATATAATGATGATTTAATCCACCACGGTTCGCCTTGTAGGTTGCACCGTTTGTGTTCATCACCTTCTTATTCCTGATTACTAGTGAATTGTGAGAGTATCAGATGAAAAAGGAAAAAAGAATGCAACTACTTGAGTTCATTGTGGTACTGTTATCATCAAGCGCTTCTCATGGCAATAACCCTCGTCATATTACCATCATTCAAATGCATCGAAAATATTTGCTCCCCCCATCCCTCCGCAACCTGGTCAACAAAGTCATCACCATCCTCCCCTTGCTCATCACTATCAACATCGTCACAAACAGCCACCATGCATAGCCACTTCTTTTGTCAACTTTTTCTTGTCACCGCTCCTCTCTGCTCCTTAACACGATGATGGGCATTGTACTCCTTGCTGCTCTTCAACTAAATGACACCTATCTTGCCCTTTGTTGCTCATCATCCTTCTTGCTTATTGTACTTGATGTTGTTGCCAATGCACCCTTTCTCCTTGCTCAATAGCTTCTATTACAAACCATCAATCCTAATCAGGTCGATATGGCCCATTGGGTTACCCAACTAAATAGTGGATTGGGTATAGCTCCAATGGCTCATCTTATTTAAATGGTTCAGTTCAAGTAAAAATGCATGGTTCAAACAGCAATTGCCACTAATCAACCTAGATTGCCACCCCTATCAAGTCCAGTGTACGCACATCGTACTTGTTCAAGACACTATCTATTCCCATGTCTTTGAATATAGCATGAACAATATAGCCACACTTTTCAAACTAGATTAATTGTAAATTACAAAGCTATAAACATTATCAAATAAGACATATACAACAACAACAGCAAGAAGCAACAGGGCCTTAACCCTAAATTAACTAAGGTCAATTACATGAATTTTTCTTCTTCATTTAGTATTATTTAAAGCAACAATTTTGCAAGCGCAAGCAAAGTCGCATTAAAACTATACAAAACTATACACCAAGTCATTTTTGCCTTATCATCCCCTTTTTTGTCGATGACCTAGACTCCCTCATATCCATGTACATGTGTCTCTACTGATCGGTAATGAAGACGACTAAACCACCTTAACCATCCCTCCCTCACTACCTTTAATAAGTGTCATGCCCTAGGCTCTCCTTGATATAACTCTAATACAATCCACGCCAGCGTGATCACTCATCCATTAAAATAAATGCATTCATATTATGCTAATCTTATTGATATTTTGCCACTTACTACCCACACTCACTCCTAAAATAGAGATTAGCACCTTAATTATTTTCCCTTCGACACTGTGGACATCCTTTTATCACAAAAAAATCTAGGCACAATCCTCTATTTCAATCATTCTATTTTGATTATGTGATCAACATCCTCCTTTAACTTACGTAATTGAGGATAACGAACACAAGAGTTTTTAAGTTCTTGCTTGATAGGACCATTTTTCGTATAATCTCACAAACTTATCACTTTTTTCTTCATGATCACACATAAAATGTGTGCATTATCTCACATCTACTTTGTGGAGTATTTCTCCCAAATTTCAAATTCTAATCCTATTAAAATTATACCATTCACAAAAAATATATGAAATCTCACATTGAATATGTCTAGTCAACACATCTATCAATAAATGAAAATTAATACGACAATAAAATAAGAAAGTACATTTCTCAAAAATATTAAACTATTCTCTTTCCCAAATGATTATTAAGAGAAAATATATTGTCCGTATGCTGCTTTGATTATTCTTTGTTGACAAGCCATACAACGCATGGTTTTAGTCATGAGCAAAGTGCCAATCACCAATTGAGAGAGTGAAGAGAGACCCAACCGACCTCATTGTAAGTTGTTCTCCCCTTGCTTTCTACTTTCTCGCAAACTATGAACAACAAGTATACATAGAGTGAGAAAATATGAATACCATCGCAATATATGCTGAACTGATACTACTATTAGTTTCCTAACCAGAATTTGCCAAAAGTAAATTAAAAAACTACCAGATAACTGGCACATGGAAAATGAAATAGATATTTGGTATATTAAAAATGACAAAGATATGAACACAAGGAAAAAATAAGTACACGATTAACCTTTCATGCTGAACTGTCGAAGTCCCCTCCCATTTTTATCACCTGAAACAGCACGTATTCCCCTCTTTTTCTTTTTAGCACTGTTGACGATCATATTAATTAGATACAGAAGCTTCCACTTAAGTACTGTAAATTCTTAACACAAGATCTACTATGTAATTAATCTATTTATCAATCAAAGCTAGGAACAGGAACAAACAATATGTATGATTCTATCAGACAAAAAAAAAAGTGATTATCTTGGAAAATGACCAACATATGATAAAAATGTCATGTCACTCTACTTACCTCAAAACAAATGTTTTTCATCATTTAAGGCTTATTGCATAGACGTATCTCCATCAAGCATTACCCCATATGTCAAAATCCAAAGGATAGAAAGTGGGCAAGCTCAGAATGACAATTTCTAGGCTGCTAGTAACACCAGGATGACGTGAGGGCACTCAAGCTCATTAAGATTACCAGCACCTTCATTAATAGCCTCATACGCAGTCTAACTCAGCTTTCAGTCTCCATCTATGGCACCTCTTTAATACAGGTATATGCAGTGCTAATACTAGATCATGTAGAACTTTGGACATAACTCCATAGCAAAAGAATATTTTCATTCATAACTTCACGTAAGTTCTAGCCATGTTTTGCCCTTCACTGTACATGCCCCCACATCCTAAGCCTATTTGTAATAAAAGCACGTTTCCACGCTCCAAAAATAAAGTCATCTAACTACACAGAGCATTCTTAACCTCTACAAGATTCTATTTTAAAAGCAATAGCTTCTATAATGCACAGAAAATCATGCTTGCTTGTATGCAATTTACTTCCGTACTACCTTAAATTCTCAACTGTGAACTTCTTACTAAAGATTAAATATTTATTTAGAATTATATTAGAATCAACAATAATACAAATTTACCTCATTTAACAGGCTATCTTGGAATGTTGACACCTTTTTCTCATCTCCAAGCAATTTGTTAGTAAGTGGTACTGAACGTTAGGTGATTAATCTTCATCATAAATTCATAACAACTAGCCACAGACACCATTTTCGTATAAAACATTGCTCAAGCAATAATTTGTAAAAAAAGAGTTAAACACCCTGATGGTTAGTGCTGAGAGGACTAGATCAAGACTTTGACACTCTATTAAGTGCATAAAATTTCTTCTCTCTCAAGTAGTTTGGGAAGACAATACCGCAGATATATTATAACTACCATAACCACGTGCGTTCAATACGAAAACAAGACAACTTCCACCACTAATCATCTCGTCAGGGTAAAGAAGTACCATATTATACTCCCTGCAATTTATGGATGAAGAAGTGAATGAGTAATTGCAATAAGCGAACAAGAACTGGATCCGAACTTAATTTCAATACCTGGCATCTCCCTGTGACGATCCTGCCTCATCTCCTTTGATGCCAAGGTGGTTTAACCGTCGGACGAAGGTGCTATCACTTGCTGGCGTTGTCGCCACAGCCTGCTCGCTCCGGCTCGACGGAGACCCAGCACTACCGCTCGTCGAAGCAGACTGACAGCCGGAGAAAGCCGGTGTGCACCAGGAGCTCCTGCCTAAAGTTGATGTTTTAGGCAAATGCACCTTGCACTTGTCAACGGCATCCGGTGGCCGATGCTTCCCGTCGCTTACCATCTCTCCGGTGAGTGGCGCCAGAGATGAAACCCTAGGCACAAATAAAACGGTAAAAAAGGAGACGCGAGCGAGTTGGCGGTGAGTCGGAGACTGAGGTGAGTAGCTAAATACATTTTCACAAATCGATAATTACAATAATACCAGATTATTTTTTTGAGTAATTTTACTTAGGCCCTTGAGGTTTACCAAATTTGCCATATAGGTCTATAATTTTGAAAATATATCAGACCAAAAGTTATTGTATAAGTCATTGTAGTCCTTAATATTTATAAAAAGTTTTTAATAAGATCCAATTAAATATCTTCCATTAAATATTCCGTTAAATCAAAATTTTAATTAAGAAATTATAAATTTTTTAATGTCAAATTATAATTGTACCCTTCCTCGCACGCGCAGGGCAGCGCGTGCGTCCGCATGCAGGCAGCCACGTGCGCCGCTGCATGGGCTGGCATCTGCTCGCGAGTCGCTACAGCGCGAGGCCCCTCACGCCGGCGACGCTGCGGCGACCCGCGCACGGGAGTTTGGATATCAGAAATATGAAAGGGTAAAATAAAGGTATTTTCATAATTTTAACAGTATTTAATGAATACCGTTACAGAAGGACCACAATAACCTATATAATAAATTTTAGAGACTTGTGTGATATATTTTTAAAATTATGAACCTATGTGATAAGTCTAGTAAATCTCAGGACTTAAGTTAAATTACTCTTTTTTTATTAGCAACAGTACAGCCTGGTACCTAGGCTGCTAGGCACACTTCCTCTACGTTGCATGTTTTCATATAAACATTTAATCACTTTTAGGTGATAATTTGGTTTAATATTATTATAATATTAAATCCTGATATTTAAAAATTTAATTCTAAAATAATATTGACATATTACTATAAATTAGATGATATTTAGATCTTCCAAATTATAATAAAAGAATGAGAAATTTAATGAATATTTTATTATTAAATTTTAATATAATAGGATTAAATCAATATTGTAAAAATCGACTAGAACAAAGACCGAATTACAATCTATTTCACGATAAAACTAATTGGATCGGCCATTAAACCAATTGAATCAGTAAATTAATATTTTTTTAAAAACAAATTCAAAAACATTAATAAATATTTAAAATAAATTTATTCATTTTATTTATTTATTACTATTATTAAATAGTAAATATTATAATTTGATTCAATCTAATATACAATTTAATTTTGGTATCAAGTTTATGATCAGATCAATTGGACTAATGACTTTCCACAAAGTTGATATCTCAAAGGTTGCTTTCTTCGAGATTTTCCTCATATTTGATTTACTTATCCTTCTATATAGCTTTTTTCTTCGAGGTTTCTAAACCTCACGTTGGAGGTTTCAAATCTTGGTTTAAACTTCGATCATGGTTTCTTTATCTTAAAGGAATCTTAATATAATTCATTAAAACTTCAATGATTATTTTCTTCAAAAACATTTTCAACAAGCATGCTCAACTTCCTCCTCATCCTCACGAAGGATTGCAAGGAAAAAAAATGATTTAAAAAAATTTTGTAAAATTTTTTAGAAAAATATATATGTTATGAAATAAAATGAGTTTTTTATATTAAAAATTATGTTGAATGTGAAATAAAGTGATTATTTAATGTTAAAATTTGTGTAACAACAACAACAACAACAACCAAGCCTTAATCCCACTAGGTGGGGTCGGCTACATGAATCCTTTGTTTCCATTGCGCTCTATCAGTTACCAAATTCTTATTTTATATTAAAAATTTATGTAAAATGAGATATAAAATAATTTTTTAAAATTTTTTAAAATAAATTTAAGATTTTAATTATGACTAAAATAAGACAATTTTTTTAATCAGTTATCAAACAAAGCTAATGCATGTATGACATAAACATTCATTCATAATGCATCATGCAATCGTTGTGTACAACATGATGGCGAACATGGGGACATCTCTTAGCGGATCCGCCTTCTATATATAGCTCCGCCGGCGGCCAAACCTTTTCTCCACTAACACCCGACGGAGATCAAGGGGGGTGAGGAGAGAGAGAGAGAGAGAGAGAGGCCATGGGAGAGGTGATACAGGACTTCGTTTACGTTTGACTTCTTTGTTTTCTGAATGCTGATCGTTTGCTTGCAGTTTTAGAATTTGGATTACTGATTTGATGTGCAGGAAGGAAAGGAAGAGGAGAAGGAGAAGGGAGATGGTGAGAAAGACAAGGCCGAAGCAGGGGTCTTAGCAGGAGGAGGTCAGAAAGCAGCAGATAAAGAGAAAGGAGGGGACAAAGATGGAGGATCGGAGAAGGAGGGGAGTTCCAAAGTCGTTCTCAAGATCGACATTCACTGCGACGGCTGCGCCATGAAGATCAAACGATCCATTAGAGGATTCGAAGGTACCTCTCTCTCTCTCTCTGTGTTTGTCTAAGCTTTCGTTCGATGAAGGCGCGATTCCGGCGATCAAACATCAGATCTGGATGAACATTTTTGATCTGCGAATTCGCTTGCTATGTCGGATTTCTAGCTTAAGAAGAAGAAATCAGTAAAGTAAATGCTTCGATTTGAACTCTCCTATCTATTTCTCACCCTCTCTCGAGCTAGCGCACGTTAGCCGCCTCTCTGCCACTCAACAAACCAAAACTAAAAAGATTCCCTCGAATTAATCATCATTTGTTTCAACGAACCGTTTTTGCGTTCGGTGTAGGAGTGGAGAACATGACGATCGACACAGCTGGCAACAGGCTCACTGTTATCGGAAAACTGGATCCGTGGAAGCTTCGAGATCGCGTGGAGGAGAAGACCCGAAAGAAGGTGGAGATTATCTCGCCATCCAAGCCGCCGAAGAGCTCCGGCGGCGAGTCCGGCGGCGGGAAGAAGCTCACCGACGCCGGGGATGACCAGAAGAAGCCCGAGGACAACAAATCGAGAGAGGTACTCGCAGAGAGCTATCAATTAGAACTCGATTTCTTGTTCAGTAGACTGAATTAGTAATTCTGCATCTTCCTGCGGGATTTGATTCTAGCCCGTGGCGTCAACGGTGGTGCTTAGAATTCGCCTTCACTGTAACGGCTGCACTCAGAGAATCAAAAGGGCCATTCTCAAGATCAAAGGTAATGAACTGATTCAGATCTTCGCGGAATTTATATGTTGATTTAATATGTGATGAGACATATCTGCAGGGGTGAAAGAGGTGAGCGTCGATGCCCTGAAGGATCTTGTAACCGTCAAAGGGACGATGGACGTGAAGTCGCTGCCAGAGTTTCTCAAGGAGAAGCTCAAGCGCGGCGTCGAAGTAGTCCCGGCAAAGAAAGACGGAGGAGCGGCCGCCGCCGGTGAGAAGGATCAGAAGGGTGGAGGAGGCGAGAAGAAGGGGAAGGAGGACGGCGGCGGCGGCGGCGCTGGCTGGAAGAAAGAAGAAGTCGCTGTGGCGATCCCGCCGCCGGCGGCGGTGGAGGCGAACAAGCTGGCGTACTACGGATCACATGGGTATCGGGTCGAGATGCTGCACGCGCCGCAGCTTTTCAGCGACGACAACCCCAATGCCTGCTCCGTTATGTGATACCTGCGGCGCATCATACCACCACGTGATGTCACGCAGATGTAATTATCTGATAATTAGTTATCATTAATACCATTGAGAATTTGAGAACTGTAAATAATGAAAATAATTCGGCATTAAAAAAATTTTCTTTCATTTTCTGTTCAAATAAAAAAAAAATTCTAAACTTAAATTATTATTATTATTATTATTATTTTTCTTGCTAGGAGCAGTTAGTTTACGATTAGGTTGCATGCTCCCCTTTAGAAATTTGCATGCAAATATAATTAATCAAAGTTTGGAGTTCATTAACCTAAATCATCTTAAAAAAACTTGAGTAATTTAATTAAGAATAACAAAAAAAATAAAACAACATAAATGCACCTAATTAAATTTTGAAAACTTTTAGTTCAATATAATTTTAATATTGTTAACACGTGGTTCCTGCGTTGCATCCTGGCCGAACGCGTGGCGCCCGACGGGTTTGTACTTGATTGGTTGATTTGCTGACTCAGCTTCCAGTTTTGCAGGACTATTGACCCAGGTCAAACCTCGGGCACGAGAATTTATTCAAACATCAACCACGACGTTCCAGGATCATCCCTCGTAACCTCGGGCCCGAGGGTACGAGGTAACGCCTGTCACAATCAACTTCACTTAATCCCGCCGCTCTCCGTACGGGCGCTCTTTCCAAACGGAGGTACCAGCATTTAAAGCCATCATCCTCCTCGTACAGCTGCGGACCTCTCCGGTGACAGACAAGCGGCGCTCAGAGCTCATCCATCACCTTTCCTCCGGGAAACCAGGGTGGAGCTATGCACGTCAACGGCTATAAAAACCACTGAACAGTCCTCCAGAAAAAAAGAGAAAAGGATATACATACAGACAAACAAAACTCTCGAAAGAAGAATTTTTCGATTG
>JAEMOT010003976.1:186089-214623 GCA_019297695.1 Apostasia ramifera | reverse complement strand
ACAATGAATAATTATTTTCTTCTCTTTTTTCTCTGTCTGTTGAGCTAATCTCTTGTATCTCTTCTATATCCTCTCCTCCTTTTGGCTGGGACTGTTCAGCGGTTTTTATAGCCGTTGACGTGCGTAGCTCCATCCTGGTTTTCCGGAGGAAAGGTGATGGATGAGCTCTGAACGCCGCTTGTCTGTCACTAGAGAGGTCCGCAGCTGTACGAGGAAGATAACATCCTTTAATGCTGGTACTTTTATGGGGAAGAGCGTCTGTACGGAAATCGGCGGGGGTTAGGTGAAGTTGATTGTGACAGGCGTTACCTCGTACCCTCGGGCCCGAGGTTACGAGGGATGATCCTGGAACGTCGTGGTCAATGGTTGAGTGAATCCTCGTGCCCGAGGTTTGACCTGGGTCAATAGTCCTGTAAAACTGGAAGCTGAGTCAGCAAATTAATCAATCAAGTACAGACCCGTCGGGCGCCACGCGTTCGACCAGGATGCAGCGCAGGAACCACGTGTTAACACTTAGTAAAAAATTACATTGTCAATATTGCTATATTATGCATTTCATGGCTGATATTGAATGCATCCCTTTGATATACATATAACTAAGCCTTCCTCCACTGTTTCACGATGGCTGAAACGCTTATCAAGTTAGAGGTTCGGATCAAACCCAATTGACAACGCTTTTCACTAGAAATTTGTTTGAGTTTTAGGGAAGCCAATATATACCCACACAAATTCTAGCTAGCTTGATGCAGGACACTGACTTTGATCGAACTCAAATTTAAAACTAAAAATAACCTGAAATTAGTGATTGCGAATTTAGAGCATGTCACATTTCAATTTTGATCTGATTTCGAACTAGCCTCTAGTTAAATATTCTGTTATGAGATGAACTAAATCATATCAAAATTAGCTCGATATAATTATACTCATATTCATGGGCAATGAGAAGACAATAAAAGAATGCATTTTAAGTAAATAAACCCTACCATATATCATTTTTCTAAGCTTTTGTTTCTTGTTTTACGCTTTCATTCGCCTAGCAATATATTTTGTTCTATGTTAATGGTTATATTTTTTCTCGTAGGATTTCTTCTAAAGGTTAGAGTTAAATGTAGGTGAGAATTTTTTTATTAAAAATTATATACGATATAAAATAAAGTTAGTTATTATATTATGAATGTGCGAGGAATGTAATATAAGTTACTTATTATTTTAGCATGATTAAGATATGAAACAAAGCTAATTTTTATTTTAAAATATGTGTATGAGGTAAATATAGTTAAATTTTAATACAAAGAGGGCGTTTGATTTAATGTTATCTTAGTGCTATGTCATGTTAGCTAAAGAAAATAATTATTTGGTTTAATAATATCTATAAATAATCTTCTATAAAATTATAAAATTATTAGTTAAAAGATAATATTTAGATATCATGATATCTAAATTATATAACATAACATTAAGATAATAACAAACTAAATACCCCTAAAATTTATGAGTAGTGTGATATTTCAGATTAAAGATAATAAAATTGATTTAAATCTTGCCAAGTATTTAAGTTAACAAAAAATCAATATTAACATAAACAAATAAATAAATAAAACTAGCGAGAGGGGGTGTGCACATATATGACTTCTTTTATCATTTTTTTCTTTATAAATCCTAGCAAATCACGGTCAATCATAAGTGGCAGAGATTAGTTTGATGCATATAAACAAAAAGATTAATCATGTTCCAGTTAAGTCTTTATTAAGATATCTTGAATTTGACACTTACACAATAAATAAGGACGATGCCAGCTATATTCAACTATAAGAAAATAGTGTATATGAATATTTAAATTTACGCATGCAAATATTATTTGCGACAGGTCAGCCATCAGCTTGTATTAATAATGCAGAAGCTAAAATGTCGCACCTCGAACATAAAAGAGTTTTTAAGCATTATAATTAATTACCAGCTAGCTAGCTCTCGTAATGCTGAATCATAAAAAAAATTTTGTGAAAATGAATCATAAAATTTGATAATCACATAAAAAATATGACTTTTGATACTTAAAAAATGAAAATGTGTAAATGTTACACTGCCTGACAAAGGGAAGTAATCAAGATTCAAAATTCAACGGGCAAGATTGGCATAGTTTGTTCTATCAAAAAAAAAAAAAAAAAAAAAAAAGAGGGGCATAGTCTGTTAAAAAAAAAAAAAGATGAACTTAAAAAAAAAAAATCTAAGGGCACGAGTGGCATAATTTGTAAATAGGTGCAAGTAGTGGGGAGGGGTATGGTAATTCAATCAACCCGGCGTTTGACCGGGAGGACATGCGTGTGAATCCCTTCAGCCATCGTCCCATGGTTCGCCCCCCTTAATTGGCTTAAGCCCGCCGAGGCGCCCTCGAACCCTGGGAAGCGTGTCGCGGGATCCTGCACGTGCGAGCCACACGAACTTCCAGGGCTTTGTCTTCTCTCTCCTCTCTCTCCGTATCACGTGCTCGATTTCGCATTATGACGATAATGCCCTTGTTTCGTTCGATGGTCGACCTATATAAAATAATTTTAAATAATATAATGTTTACATTTCATCGAGTTTAAAAATACTTTTAATTTTCTTTCAAAAAATTTGAGATTCTTTTTGAATATAATATTGACTATCACTGAATTAATTGGAAGAGATTTAATTTTAGAATGTGTTTAAGTTGTCTTAAAATAATTTAAATCCTATGCCCCCAAATAGGTCTTTCCCTCTTATCTGTCCCATTGAGTGAATCAAATCCATTTGAGTCAATTTGGCATTAGATTTCAAGAATTGTTACCTTATAATTGATTTTTTTTTTAAAAAAAAGTCTGATTTTTGGAAGAGCATTTTTTTAAATAAATTATAGATTATATCATCAAAAAAGCAAGTAAAAGAAATAAATTAAAAAGCATTATCATTTTGCATATCACTTTAAAACAAAATTTTGATGTCCTTCCGAATAACTAAGTCAACATAATAGAAGACGTATCAGATTCTTTTTATAAGGAAGAGGCGTATAGATTAATATTTGGATTCTTAACCCCAGTTTGGTTCATACCTAAGTTGAGCATGGTTATTTTTTTATTTTTTTTATAAAAAATATAATTTTTTTTTGAGATATATATATGATAAAAAATAAAATTAGTTAATTATGAGAATATTAAATAAAATTAATTTATGTATTGAGAATTGCATAAGCTACTTTATTTATTTTTTTTAAATAATTAAAAATTAATAAGAGCAAATGACAAGTATGTAAAACAAATGAAGTACTAGCAACCTAAGAAAAAGACATATACAGAAAATTTACGTGAAAATTTTGACATAAAATTTCACAGTCTGGCATAGAAGATTTTTACTAATTTCAAGAAAAAATTACAAGAGAAATTCTTTGATGTGAACACTAAAAAAGCTTCAACAAGCGTCAATAGCCTATTACTCAGATTTCCTTATAGTATTAATGAAGAAATTAATTAGAGCACCGGTATATTTATTAATAAAATTACGTATGTCTTCTCAGTAATATATATTATAATACTCCTAATAAGCCAAGTGTGATTATATATCACCCATCTTCATACACTATCCTTGAACTTGTTGCTCTCTAAAGTTGCAAATAGAAATAAAAAGCTAAACAGAAATAAAGTTTCATCAAATGTACCTTGCAAAAGTATGCTGGAAAAAAAAATCTATTTGTAATCCTGACATATTTCATATGTCTATGATCAGAAACATTCTCTTAGTTCTTGTATAATGTTCATGAAAAAATCAAACTAATTAACAGCAATTTTTTTTATCAATTCTACTTACTATCGAGCAAACATGCAACTTATAATTAAGTTTCGAATTTCAAAAAAGAGTTCTCAAAAGAATCCAAGTCACATGTAAATAAGTTTTTAAATAATTTGTACATTTTTGTAGCTAGAGTACTTTCGAGCTTTAAGTTGATAGTGAAACCCAAAATCACCCGAGTCGATTCAGATAATACCTCATTTGAGAGGACTGATTTAATTCGTTAGTTAATGGGTCAAATTAATTACCGGGTGACCGAACTAATAAATCTAAATTATGCATGAGTACTGTAAGGGTAAATATGTCATTTACAGTCAAGTAACTTAACGTAGAAACTAAGGTGGGCTCTAAGGTCGATGTTTCCAAGTTCAAGGATTAGTAAAATAATGGCAGATGGATGACAGAGAGAATATAACGGGATAGAAGAATCAGGCATAGAAGAATAGGAGAGAATAGAAGAAGAATTATGGGGAATGAGATGAATTTTTAATGAAATTTCTTTCTCACTGGTCAGGGTTGATGAATCCAGACTACTTTCTCTCTCTAATTAAAACCCTAGACATGGCCTAATTTTAAAAGGTTATTTTTAGCTAATAGAAATGTGTTTGATGAAGAGACTATCTATGGTGCATAATGTATACGAATATATAGAACTTCACATTAATATTTAATCTTATTAATTTCTATGGTGCACAACATAGATGGTATTTTTCAGTGACTCATCAAAGCTATAAAATGTTACATGAGTAATAACTCTTAATTTATTCGCTTAAATCTACTTAAGTTGAAATAGAGAGGTCTCTTTATTCTTCTCCAATGGTAATGACAGTATAGAACTTTAAAAATTAGGTTATCCTTTTTTCAGATCTTCATCACTGAATTTAATCTTTTTATTAGGATTTTTTTAAAATTTACTTTGATAGAGTCTTCCCCCAACAGCAGTCTTAACCATACAGTAAACTCACGCCATTGCATCATTATACCGTAGGCATCAAATTGTTAAGACGAGAAACAATCAAGACTTTTTATGTGGAAAACCGGCTAGGCGAAAAAACCACGGCTCCTTTCGAGGAGACTTTAAAAATCACTAGAATCACTCTTTTCCCTTTGGTTACAGTATACTCAAAGGATTTCTTTTTTTGTTCAACCCCTTTGAAGGCTGTTACAATGAGATATATATACCCTAGTCTACCCTGTGAAGTCATTTCAAGAGTATGGACTTCAGCTGCTGTGACGGCCCATTAATGCTCGCAGAGGAAGGGGGGGGAGGCCACTCCCTGGCCGTTGTTGTACGGTATACGGACGGTACGGTCTGACGGCGGGAGAGCCCATGCCTCTTGAAGGCAGGATGGTCCTTAATTGCTGTCAGGCACAAGTCAATTCTGGTCCTTGCTTTTCGTCTCCAGCTTTTCGTTTCCGGCTCTTCGGCGTTTGCTCTGCGGGGTGAAGAACTTGTGACGCCGATTCCACGTAAGCTGCCACGTGGACGGTCTGGATGATGGTGCGCGGATCCAGATGCAACAAGAACTGATGCTTTTTATTATGATTTCTTAATAGTTACTCATAAGTCACAATTCTTTATACGAGCATTACTTATAGTATCTACCCATTAGTTAGATAAAGACTTACAAATAGAAAAAGTTTAGCACGTTGTTTGGCGTATACAATTTATTAAAATAGGTAAATAACCAAAAAATCATAATTCAAATAAGTTGCTCATGCCCATGTATCTTCTTACATATATATTTACGATCATGACTTGCAATTAATTGCACCTAATTCATATATAATTGTCTTTAATTTGAAAACTGAGACAGTACTAGAAACATATTTTTGGCTAAATATTTAAAATGTTCTCTTAATTTGTTGAAACAAACAGGGTTAATTAAGTTGGTAAATTCCTTTTCCGTCCAACTCAGTCCTCTATTGGCTAGCTAGCTAGGTTTTCTTCTTGATAACACATATATAGCCAGGTTGATTGTGCGAAATCAACCTAATTAAATTGTATGCAGTACTATGCGACTTAATATTCAATAGTTTTTGTATATCCATGGATTATGCAAGCGACAAACTCTCCCCTTAATTATATTCCACAAAGTGCACAGCCCATGCAACAGATAAAGTCCACAAATTCATCGAGGAGTTTAAGGCTGCAAAGAAGGAGTGTTTTGGCAAACAAACTGCTACCATGCATCCTTAATGCAAAGTGGCGCAAACCTCCTCTTCAATCGGTTAAGTTCAATTTTGATGCAGCTGTTAAGGATAGTAAAAATCATATTGGTATTGGTGTTGTGGCCCGTGACCATATGAGATATTTGTTGGCAGCCCATGCTATCAGCCTTCCTGGTAATTTGAATTCACATTACGCCAAATACTATGTACCTAGAGCAGCTGTTATGTTGGCCCGAGAGCTCTCACTTCAAAATGTCATATTCGAAGATAACTCCTTGAATGTTATCCGTGAGCTGAAGGAATACAGTCCCAATCTTTAGATTATTGACTTATGTTTACTTGACATGCAAAGAATGTTATTCACCTTTCTATGTGTCGAGTTATCGCACATCAGACGAGATGATAACGAAGCAGCTCATAGCCTTGCTCAATTCCTCTTTCCTCCTCTGACTCATTCTTATGGAAAGATTGTATCCCTCCTTTTTTGACTCATGTTTTTCAAAACGATTGTACTCTTGATTCTAGTGAATGAATGTATTCAAACTTTTCTTATCAAAAAAAAAAGTCGCGCGCTTGATTTTTCATGCGCTCGACTTATATTTTCTTTCTCCATGACTCCAACCAACTAAGTTAATTAATATAGTGATATACACGCTAATAATCGGTGAATAAAGCGGCTTTAAGGCTTTTCCAAGTTAATTCACTTATATGAATGAATCTTATAATTAGGAGTGTTTAAACAATTATTTAAATAAAAAAATTAAACCAAATTAATTATTTAAATTTAATGATTTAGTTTGGTTTAAAATCTAATAATTTGCTGATGGTTTGATATTTAATTTGGCTATTTTAATTAAGCGGCTTGGGTTTGATTTCACACATTTGGAAACCAAACCAATAGGTTAATTAACCGATTATTAAATAACCCTACATATATATAATCTGTTTGGGTTCGGTTTCATATGCTTAGAAAATTTTTGTAAACTGTTATTGAGAGTCAGGATAGATTCTTTATTTTGCTAAATTACTTCTTATGCTAAATTACTCTTGTATTATGCTATTACCTAAATATTTGTATTATAATATTTAATATCATTATAAGAAGTTTTAGAAAATTTTTATGGTAAAACATTAAATAAAAAAATATAGTTTTAACCAAATCAATATTAATTTAGTTGGTTTGGTTTGGTTTGGTTTATAACCTAATTTGGTTGATTTGATTTTTTTAAATTTAAAACCGAACCTAATCTCTGTTTACGGTTTTATCACCAAATCGACCAATTAAATTGAACGCACAAGCTACTTTCAATATATAATATATCTATATATATATATATATATATTATATTCAATTGGCTCATGAAGTTGAATTTAAAAAATCTACTGCAAGTCATTTTAAAGCTGTGACGTAGAAACCATATGCAACATGAATTCAAGCTAAATCGGCTGCTTCACTTATCCAAAGCTGCTTTAAGTTTTGAATCTAATTATATTTATTTTGAATTTAAATTCATTCATTATTTCAAACGGATTTACTTTCTCAAATTATCTTTATAACAATAGTGAACTGAACTGTAAATAGTAATTAAGTTATTCTAATTTGCCCTCATAGAAGAGTCCTTACTATTTAAAAATAACAACTGTGTGTCTTTAGTTTACTCTCACGTGTTTTTTTTTTTTTTTTTTAATAGCTGAATACTCATGCATATTTAAATAATATAATCTCCAGGATTATTTTGCTTAATTCGCATATATATAAAGGCCTATTTACAAACAAGGGTAAAATATAAGGACGCATTTGCTATTTATCTTTTTTTTTTTAAGAATAATACATTTTAAATTTTTTCTTTTTTCAGAAAAAAAAAATGAAAGTTTTACTCTCTTTCCGCTTCACAATCTGTCTTCTTCCTCGCTCCTTAAGAGCCGATTTCATGGGGAGGTCTCCCTGTTCAACAGACAGGTCCCCTTCCTCCTCATAAAACCTCCAAAAAATGCAAACCTTTTTACTATTTCTCCATTACTAGATAATATTTATATATGCAACTCCTTTCTTCCATTAGAAATCCATCCATCTTCTTCTTCCCCCTCGCCAAGCCGGTATCTTTCTTTGGGTTGATCTCTTTTTTCTCTATCACTTCAGTTCTAGGTCTGTTCCTTCACCTTCTTCTCTTTTATACTGTGAATCAACAAGCAGGCAAATTAGGGTTTCAATAGTTTTAGGGTTTTCAGCTTTCAGACATGAATCATGGAAATGGGCAGCTTGCAGTTCCACCAGGTTTTCGCTTTCACCCAACTGATGAAGAGCTTCTGCACTACTACCTGAGGAAGAAGGTGGCTTACGAATCCATTGATCTTGATGTTATACGAGACATCGACCTCAACAAGCTCGAACCATGGGATCTCAAAGGTATGATCAGTTATGGTCTGAGTTTTTCACGAGAGATTGTGTAACATCCCTTGTCCCAGATGTAGATGTTATAGATCACATGGTAGAGTGCAAAGAACTCTTTTCCTTCTGCTCTCTTTTTCTTCTTCACATATATGATTTTTGATTGTATGTAGATAAATGTAGAATCGGATCTGGCCCTCAAAATGAGTGGTATTTCTTTAGCCATAAGGATAAAAAGTATCCAACGGGAACTCGGACAAATAGGGCAACGACTGCAGGCTTTTGGAAGGCCACCGGCAGGGACAAGGCCATTCACCTTGGAAATTCAAAGAAGATAGGAATGAGAAAAACTCTAGTGTTTTATATAGGAAGAGCACCCCATGGCCAGAAGACAGATTGGATTATGCATGAATATCGTCTTGATGATGACAAATCTGACATACAGGTATCATGATTCAATTCATTTTTCTTCTTTAATTTCATCTTTCATTTCCTTCACCTTCTCCGTCTTCCTATATATTCTTCTTTTTACTTCTTCTTATTTCAAATATTTCTGTCACCAGGATCCTCCTCCAATTAAAAGGAACCCCCTCCCCCCGCCCTCTCCTCCTCCTACTCCACCTCCTTTAGTTTTTCTTCCTGTTATTCTTAATAATTCAAATAATTCTTCTCCACCATTACTACAACTTCATCTTAATTCTTCTTTCTTCTTCACATCCTATTTCACTTCTTTATCCAATTCTCCTTATCTTCCACCTCTTGATCTTCTTTTATCCCTATTCAATATATCTCCTATAATTTGTCTCTCTTTTTTCCAATTCTCCCTCATATTGTTCATATTTCTCTTCTTCGTTCTCTCTAATCTGTTACTAATTTTTCCTTCACCTCCTCCACCGCCTCATGATTAAATTCATTTTCTTTTTCTTCTTTTTTACCTCATCATCTTCTTCTTTCTCTTTCACTGCTACCCTGATCCAACACCTTCCCCACCACCACCACCATGCACCACCAACTACTTCTTGCTCTCTCTCCCTTTCACTCTTCGTCCTCTTCTACTTCTATTACTAGCTATGTAATCACCATCATACTCGTAACTGTAAAGTCACTTATCACGCATGCAGGAAGACGGATGGGTTGTTTGCAGGGTATTCAAGAAGAAAAACCTCCACAGCGCCTCGTCCTCTGGCGAACACATTCCCGAACAAGACCACTACTTCAATCCCTTCCGCCCACCAACCACTTCCATGACCCCTCTCCAAGACCCCAAACACATCTACCTGCCGCCATGCGACTTCTCCTTTGATAACTCCATGCATCTCCCCCAGCTCCTAAGCTCCGAAACCTCCTCCTTCGTCACCCCACCCTCCATGAACGACCTCATGAAGCTGCCGCCAGCAGCCAGTCTCCTTCTGGCTGAGAGGACCGCCGGAGATTGGTCGATCCTGGACAAGATGCTGGCCTCGAACCAGAATCAGCTGGAGCAGATCTTCAACGGGAAGCGCTTCGCCATCCCTCCTCCACAGATCATGGAGATGGGGTTGTCTTCTCAGAGGCTCCCGATGCAGAAATTTGGGTTTGAGGCTGATCCGCACAAGCTCTCAAGACAAGGTTGATTGAAGGGCAATTTCTTTCTTTATTATGAACTAAAATCGAGAGTTGAGATTTGGGTATTTCTTCAATGTGTGTATAATTTAATTAGTCTGGTGATCAATTACTTTTTGACTACGTACGTATTAATGAAAAAAGTTCTTACATTTTGGGTACGATCGTTTTTTATTTCTATCCTGCTGACGCTGTTGAGCCGCCACCATATTTGACAATACATACATATCTTCTTCCTCCCACGCCTTCTTCTTCATTAGTTCTTTTGCTTATGCTGCATGTTGCTTCTGCCTCACTATTGCCAAGAATGAGGTATTGTATAATATCCCGTGACTTAAATATAGAGATATACTATTCACTTTAATTTAAGTACTTTTTAGGAGGCCATCAATCTTGATGAGACTACTATAACTGAAGCATATTTAATTACAAAATTTTTATTATTAATTTCATAATTTTATTGAAAAGTATAGAAATTTTGGACGTTCAACAGGCTCTCCCATGAAAACACTCACCTATGGAGAAAATTAAAATTCCCTGTCCCTTGATTGTAAAGCAAATTGCAACTGATGAACTTCCATTTTTTGATGGCTTACACCAGTCTAGATTCTATTGATGAGATTAGTGACAATGTGAAAGGAATCATAGTTCACTTAGATGAAAATTTTAGAACATGAACATAAAGAGAAGCTGGAGATGAGTGTGAAAATTCACCAAGCTGGTCTCCATACAGGCATGAAACAATAACCAGCCTTATTGTGGTGTTCCCTTAGCTCAATAAAAAAAAGCTTGCTTGAGAAATAGAGACCTGGTTCCTAAATTCAAACGCACTGCCATTTTTTAAATAGGATAAAAATAATTATAATGCCAATGAGTGAAATAAAAAGGCCCACTGATCACGTCTTGCATCAAATTAAGAGCTAGATGTCAAGGTTTGTTTCTCTTGATATCATTAATTTCTTTCTGATTCAATTGACTTCTGGGTAATCCAAATCAATTCGATTATTTAAGCATATGAAAAAAATTAGATTTAGATCTAAGTGGGCGATCCAGCATTTATTCGAGGCTCAGCTATAGTTAGATATTATTTTGAAGTGTTTAATTTCGTTTACTTTCATTTCACAACCTCAAACTAAATTGATAATTTCTAGTTACGTCAATTTACTTTGATGTACTTTTAAATTAATTATTTAATTTGTGGAAATTTGTTTCTCAAAACTTATCCCGTGATGGGAAAATTCAATGGTGGTTGTGGCACTACACCTCTAGCGTTGCGTCAATTGGGGGTGACTATTGTTGAGGAAAAGGAGTGGCAATGCTGACCCGAGTTGGCAACAAGATCAGAGCCATTGCTGGGGAAACTACCTCTGGCACAACAGAGGGTGGTATTGACTCTTGTTGAGATGAGTTGGCTACTGCCCGAACCGACAATGCTGGAGCAAGTCTTGCCTGCAAGGGTGCCATTGTTGTTACCTGTCGGGGCTATAGCAACAACGACAACTGGAGGTGAACAAAAGAGGGGTCAAAATTCTGCGTGGCTCCTCTACCACCATAGGTGACTATCGCAGTAAAAGCCTCCACCTGTTTGGTGAGGTTCGCTAAGGAGACACGCATCTCCATCTGCATGGCAATAAAGAGGAGGCTATTTTGGAATGGACGCAGGTGCTGGAATTGGAGGCCTTGTCAGCAATGACCTTCCTTCTTTGAGAGCGTCTAGGAAATGGTGTGCTAGAAAGAGTGTTGAGACTGCGAGCTATGCCAACCATATTGGCAAGCCTCAAAGAAAGCAACAAAGATGTTAATGTATGAGAGGAGGGAGCTTTGCTAGAAACAATGTACAGAATGCTTGTAGGTAACAGTGAAAGAGGGAGAGATCATGAGCAAGGAGAAAGAAAAGAGCAGAAAAAAAATTTCATAATTTGTTAAGACCTAGGATGAATACTAAGGAAAACTGGGACTAAATTCTAACAAATTATAATTTATATTATAAGCAATTAGAACTCTGATTAAGACAAAGAAAAATCAAGATCAAATTATAATTTTTTAAGATCAAGGGCCAAGTTTTTAAAAAGTCAAGGAACAAAATTATATGTTCAATTATAAAAAATTAAGATCTAAAATAATGACTTAAAAAAACTAAATTATAACTTCATAAAATCTAAAATCAAGCCTAAGAAAAGCCTGGGAAATAAATTATAATTTTTGTTACGAGGATTAGGACCTATAACCAAGTTGACCAAACTTAAGAAATGTTATGAGATTAAATTATAATTTTTAAGAATCATAATCCAATATATAAATATTAATAATAAAGATTAGTAAAAATAAGAGATCAGATCGTAATTGCATGCTAGGAGAATTTGTTTTGCATCACGTAGGGCAAACTTTTTAGACCATAACATAATTATATGCGGTACTAATAGGGACCATATCATAATTGTGCAAAAGGAGACAAAATATATTAGCACTACATAGGACAAATGTATAATTTATGAGGACCTAAGATAAAATGTAAGATTAATTAAGGGACAAGGACCTAAAATGAGAGCTAATAAAAATTAAGGAAACTAAATTATTATTTATTTGTAGTCATTAAGATTTAAAATAAATAAATTATAATTATTTAATATTTTTGAATAGGACAAACGTTTTTTTAGCAAGAGGAACAACACAAATTTTAGCATGGATTCGCAGTTTATATATATATATATAAAGGAGATATGCACTTAATGACTTCTCAGGAATTTAGAAATTATATAAATCTGGTCCTCAAAAGAAAGGGTAAAATAAAAGTCAAAGCCATAAAAATTATTATATCGTCCAAATATTGGTCGATTATAAGAAATTCTGTTGAAAAAATTATTTAACATAAACAAAGACTTGCTAACAGCCTAACAAGTTTTTCCATCTCAAATCTTAGCAAATAAGATCAAGAGTATGCATTGAGAGAGAAGCATGAATCAAGTATAAGATCTTCAAAAAAATACAAAACATATATATATTATGATAAATTACATATAGGCCCCTAACATACATCTGACCTCTAATAATCCGCTGCTACAAATCTCCGAATCAGCCATACAGAAGTATGAAAGATGTTTCCTCAACATGGCATATATGTTTCTAACACATCAAAAGGGTAATAGCCTTTATGAGTATATTGATGCTTGGAAAAAACAAGTGATCATCTGTCTCCGCATATAGAAGTTCTGAGTAACAGTCATGAGCACCCAAGTTCCATAGCTTCAAATCTGCAGTATTTTTGCTTCTTTGTAACTAATGCAACTCATCTCCAACATTCCTATGGAAAATAGGCATTAAATCCAATTCGTCCCCAACATTCCTACAGAAAATAGGCATTAAATCACTGGGAGACAAGCGACTTCATCATTTCTTTGATTATCACAACTGACAAACAAGACTTGATTGGCCAGCCATGATTATCAGTATGAATATCAAGTTGATGGCATTGATTCCTGAGTAGTAGTTTGGCTGATGGGCTTGAGCTGCCAGTTCTGTCGGCCATTTTCAGGATTAACCTTTGATATGTGCAATATACTGTTATGAAAATTAAAGAGTGATGAGCGATGACCAACGCTAATGTATGTTATACCTGCAGCTTCAATCTGCTTGTAGAGATGAGCCTGCAGAATAAGTCAAAGAATGGTAGGAATAGAAACTCCAGAGAAGAATATGTGATCTTGCAGGATATTATCCAAAAATAAAGTTCTATGTAGTAAGTGGTTTACATTTGCATTGCGAATCACATAACGTATACATGATACATACATATATATGGAAAATACTCAAAATATATGAAAAGAAATTACTCTGGTGCCGTTCTTGTATATAATCTCCATCATGATTCATTCCAAATGGCACAAAGATGTTTAGAAATTCAAAATAATTAAGTGCAAATTTTTACTTTATGATTCACATGAATCATGTCTATAATATGGCAAAAATATGTAGACAATTTTAGCTGGATGGCTATGAAGACTAATACGTTAATAGTATCTATGCGTTACCTCATTGGCTTCATCCAGAGCACTTGTGGATTCATCCAATAAAACCAGTTTTGGCTTTGAAAGCAACAATCTAGCAAAGGCAAGGCGCTGCTGCTCACCGAGAGAGAGTACACTTGACCACTCATGCATGGAATTGAAACCATTAAACCGAGACAAAATGTCACCAAGTCGAACAATCTTGAGTACATGGATGAGATCATCAACAGTAGGCATGTTATCTTTGTCTTTTGAGCTAGATGCTGGATCGAGGACCAGGAGAGAATCATTCAAATCAAATGAGTAAAAGTGTCGAGCACAATTTTTTTCTTTTCTTGTGCAATAATAAGACATAATTCTTGAACAGTTTAATCTTTAACAAAGATGTTGTAAGCGATAAAAAGGTAGCATTGTTTATTATAACCAGGAAAATGAAGCTAAACTGGTATCCTAAAGAAAACTCAAAAATAAGCAATAACATCAAAAACTATGAAGTACTGATACTTCATGAAGCTCAACGTATCTATATCGTATTTGTATCAGATACCGATTCTCCTCGATACTCTATCGATACTTTTAAATACTTCTAATTAGAGAGAAAAAATTAGAATCATAAAAATAAAATAAAAAAACCGTCTCATAGATAAACACAATCGATGTATAGATTCGAATATTAAAATTAGGAGATACACTACGCTCACGCAATTAAGATCGCAAAAAATTTCACATATGTTAGTGTTTTAGTAGTAGAAAAAGATTTGATATTTATTAGCTGCTGTGTCATTTTCTTTACCTGACCTTTTTTCACAGTCTTACAGATACTAGTGACATTTTTTCTACCTCAACTAATATTGTCTTTACTTCTTTTGGACGCCGATCACATTTTTTTTACATTAATTAAGCTCATATTATGAAAATGATAGAAACTTTAGCCTTTTTTATTTAATTTGTTTATTGAGTAAGAGACTCAAAGAAAAGAGAGCATATATCTACTTTAATCAGGTCAGTATATTTGAGTTAGATCACAACATCTATATTATTATCAATTATATCTCGTTTGCATCGAGTTAATTGATTTAGTCGGATTTAAATTAAAACTAAAACTAATCTACAAATATATATATTTAAACTCCTGTCTCACTTAGATAATCTGTGATAAGTTGCGAAATAATTAAACAAACTTTATGGCATTTATTTTAAATTTAAGATTTTTTGACATTTAATAGTTGTTAAAGATGTTTTTATTTATTCAAGTTGAATTATCCATAACATTAATTTTAATGATATCAATAATATTTAAAAAACTATAATTAATTCGAAAAAAATGTAAAGAATATTTTTAAAATTTGTATTAATAAAATATATAAGTAATTCTAATTTACCATAGAGCTATATCTTAAATATGAGAATATGACGTATTATACACATATATAACAGTCGTATCCTGACGTATCTATGCTACTTTTTTAAAGTTTGTCGTATCGTTGTATCTATATCGTATCGTATCTGTATCGTATCCGTATCGTTATATCATACTCGTGCTTCATACATCATAAATTATCAAAGGCCATGCTAATGAAAGACTTGCCCATAGCCCTTTGTTGGAGGTTAAGCGGTAGAAAGTAAGGGACTTGCCCGCACCAACAATATGCTGATGAAGATAATACTCAGCAGATAGGCAAAGTGAGGGGAGTGCCCATAGGAGAAGAACCGTGTCAGACAACTTGAAAGGTTCGTACTTTAGGAACACTCGTGCCATGCACCTGCACAGTCAATGAAGAGACTAAGTGGGAGGACTGCCAGTGACAAAGGATCGTGTCAAAGGACTTGAAGGCTCCTGCATTAGAAACACTCGCATCGTCCGTCCACTTACACAAAGTGGACGAAGAGGCTAAGTGGAGGAAATTCCTATAACAAAGAAACCGTGTCAGAGGATTTGAAGATTTGAACTTTAGGAACACTCGAGCTATACATTTGCACAAAATCGACAAAGAGGCAAAGTGAGGGAAGTGCTCGTAGTGGAGGAACCATGTCGACAACACACACTTGCACAAAGTCGCAGATTGCTTCCTAGTAGGGCCAAGGGTTATCTCCAACTTGCAGCAGTTAGCTGCCTAGTTTTGACTTGCGAATCTCATAATTTTTGGGAGGCATCAGTGCATTTCCTCGAGATCCATCCTTAGCACAAAACGAGAATCGTCACAGTTGGAAACATTGGGCAGACGCTCATAGCTTTATTATGTTAGGGATAAAAATTTTTAAGGTCGTTCTCGCTCCAAGTTCCTCAAAATGCATAAGGTGGTAGGTGTTATTGCCAGCGATTTCCCTGACTATGTAGGGACCCTCCCAATTAGGCTTTAGCTTGCGGACACTGACCTCAGTGCCATCGACTTGGCGTCGTTGGAGCACCAACTTGCCGAGCATTAGAGCCCAGGGTTTGGGACGACTGTTGAAGTAGTGCTCCACCCGGAGACTTTGTTTGAGCCTCCTGAGCATCACTTGTTCTTGCCTTTCCTTGAGGAGTTCGAGGTTGAGCCGAAGGGATTTGTCATTTACTTGCATGGCTTGCGATCCTAAAGTGGAAAACAATCTCCATTCAGTAGGTAGTGCTCCAACCCTACGGGGATTACTGCTTCCGTGCTAATGGCTAACGAAAAAGAGAATTTAGGGGTGACTTCAGACGAGGCTTTGTCTTGGCCTCATCAAGCTTCTTAATGCGGACACCAAGGATATTTTTGTTTGTTGTCTTCACCTGCCTATTAGTTCGAGGGTGTTGGACTGAGGCAAATCGAGGTTGGATCCCATACTACTCGTAGAAATTGTCTATTCAGGTGTTAGCAAACTGGGTGTCATTATCGATCATGATGGTCATTAGCATATCGTCTCTACAGAGGATATTGGCCTATAGGAAGTCCTCAACTTTCTTCAATGTCGGGGTCTTGGGCTTAACTTCATCCCACTTCATAAAATAATCCATAGCAATGTGTAGCCACCTGAGTCCTCTAGAGGTTGCTGGCATGGGGATAACAAAATGTGAGCCCCATTTGGTGGAAAGCCACGAGGAATTGATGGGACGCAAGAATCCAGTAGATTGGTTACCGAAGAACTGGCACTGAGGGTACCACTGGATGTACGCATTAGCATTTGTCAATACTGGGCTAGAAAAGGCCCTAGATCTGCCTCATGACCTTTGCTTCTTCTTCAAGCCACAAACACTTAATCAACAGTCAAGCATAAGATCGCCGATAAAGCTACCCGTGCAGGACATATTTGACGCATTTGAATTTAAGCTTCCTGGCTTCCCCTTTGTTTGGAAGTTGGACCTCATCCTAGAGAATGGCCAAGATCTCGTCTATCCAACATAGAGTAACCTTGGTCGCAACAACTTCGGGTGATTTGTAACTTGGCTTCTCCAAGATTTGTTCCTTGAAGTCTAATGCTCTTGACATCGACAGAAAATCCGCTAACAGGTTGTGCTCTCAATTGATGTGGTAACGGCAAAGTGCATGAAGTTTGTTGTCAGTAACTTGACTCGTTAGGCATTTTTTTAGGACCACATTCTTTGTCATGAAAGCTCCAAGTACTTGGCACACTACCAATATAGAGTCATTGTACACCTCGACATGCTCAACACCCAGACCTTGAGCAAATTCAAGCCCAAACAGTAGGGGCTTCATACTCAACCTTATTGTTGGTTGCGGAGAAGTTTATCTTAAAGGCATGATGGAAACAAAGCCCACCTCCTGTGATTGCCCCCCGAATCCCCATCTACATACAAAACCCATGGGTCGCCTTTTGATCTCAAAAGGTTGCATTCTTTAGTAGTCATTTCGGCTACGAAGCCTACGAGGATTTGGGCCTTTATCACTTTCCTATGGACAAAAATAATGTCGAATTCGCCCAACTTAATTGACCGTTTGAGTACTACAGGCAAAATGGGTCAGCGGGTCGGAATAACCTCAATTATACAAAACTCGAATCCAACCCGACCCGAATAACCTCAACCCGAACCCTACCCATTTATTAAATGGGTCAACATCCATGACCCGAACCCGATCATATTAATAAATGGGTCGGGTTAGCGAGTCAACCCGACCCGTTTATAGAGTATTTTTTGATAAATGCCCAACCCGACCCCTACCCGACCCGATTATACCCAACCCGAATCCGACCCGTTTAATAAATGGGTCAAAATATATGACCCATACCCGAAATTTGTGGGTCAGGTTCGGGTCGAGTTCACGGGTCGGGTCATATATTGCCACCCCTACGTTTGAGTAACCTCCCTGACAATTTCAGGAAATGGAGTACACGTCAGAGGGATTGATTTGTGATTACTTATATTGGATGGGAATGGAAATAGAATCAGAGTCTTTGAGTGGCATTGACCAATGCTAGAGCCAACTTCACCAATGTTAAGAACCGGGCCTTCGCCTCTACCAAGACATGGCTAGTGTAGAACACTAGACATTGCACGTCCCCATCTTCACACCCCCATCGCAATAAGATGGCGGATACAATGAGATCGAATGCCCCCAAGTATAGTAGTAAAACTTCCCCTATTGTAAGTGCACAGAGTAAGGGCAAGGAGGTTAGGTATCTTTAGAGCAATACGAATTCGCACTTGTGCGTCCACTCGAGCTTTTTGTCTATGCCTTTCGAAAAGGGCTAAACTTCGACAGTGATCTCGCCAAGTCCCTCTAGCTAAGCAAGCTCCACAAATTCCTGAAGTTGGTGAACAGGGCTAAGAAGTTCATTAGGCTAGAGGACGTTGGCGCAAGTAAGAAAGCTTCCACCATCTCTCGTTCTATGAAACCCACAAATGCAAGCATGATGGGGGAGACGCTCTTCAACCGAAGGATGAAATGTCCTTCAAGAAGGCAAAGGTTGGGCTCAAGGCTGGCAACCAACAGGGTTACCAAGGTAGGCCCTACTAAGATTGCGCCTGGTGGGAATACCACCAACACCACCAATTTGATCAGCCATTGACTGGAGTTTTTGTTACTACTCAACAGAAGGGCTACACGTCAAGGGTGGGCGCAAGGCCACCTTTACCTCCAAGAGCCAATCCTAATGTCTACTGTGAGTTCCACTAATCTTACAGACATCCTAACTATCAATGCAGGACTCTAAAAGCGCTATTGGATTGTCTGCAGGATGGTCCAAGTTGTTCTACAGCTGGTTGCCATATGGATGGTCTTGATGTAGCAAGGATCTCATGGATAAACAAGTATTTTTGTCCTTGAAAAATTAATTTGTCCAGTACATTCCATTAATATAAATAGTTTCTGTTAAAATAAACCATGAAAAAAGGCCAAAAGTAATTTGGGAGGTCTATTTGCTTGTGCTATTATTACTAAGGCCTCTTTTGGAAATTTTTAAAAGTTAAGATCAATTAGTATTCTCTCACTAACCTTGACTAGAATTTACCCAAAAAATTATTTACACGACAATAACGATCCCATGAATGAAACCAAAAATTTAAGCTTAAGGAAAAATAGTAATATCAATTTTTGCCAAATCCTAGTCTAGGGAGATGGTCAATAAAAAGAGTAGATCAACAAGATGCAATACTGAGTGAGGCATGTTGATAGGCATAAATACAGCACATACCAGGATCTTGAGAGTCAGTTGAACCAAGGATTGAGTTCTCACTCCATGTTGGATAAAGCAACTGCTGGCGAAGTGTTCCCAAGGCCATATAAGGCCTTTGAGGAAGGAAAAACACACTCCTGGCTCTCTTCTCATTGAAGCTTTTAAGGTCATCTTTTGGTGCATTTTCTAGCTTAAAAGAAT
The DNA here is from genome assembly GCA_019297695.1 of Apostasia ramifera. Classification (NCBI taxonomy): domain Eukaryota; kingdom Viridiplantae; phylum Streptophyta; class Magnoliopsida; order Asparagales; family Orchidaceae; genus Apostasia; species Apostasia ramifera. The sequence goes on along the minus strand of JAEMOT010003976.1, from coordinate 194,859 downwards.
CACTTCCTGATAATACAGATACTTCATGCTGAGGAGCATCTTTCATATAGAATATGATGCTCCCTTGACCAGTAGTCCAGAGACCTGCCAGAGCTCTCAAAAAAGAGGTCTTGCCACTCCCACTAGGTCCCATAACCTATTAAATCAATAAATCTTCATTGAATTAGTTCTTCAATAAATACATTGGACAAATAACAATAAAAAGTGAATGTCATACCAGTAAGTGATCTCCATCCTTGATTTCTAAAGATAAGTCCTTGATAAGGACATTTCTACTAATCGGTGTTTGTAATGTCAAATTACAAACTTCAAGTAATTTAGGGAAGTCAACCTTAGGTACTGCCCCATTAAACCCCGTGGACGATGGAAAACACAAGTTAGCATACTGAATGTTAATCTCAGGGATATCAGTTGATTTTGAATCATATGAAGGGAAGCTACCCTCCAAAACATCATCAAACTCGCCTAAACAAAAATCCAGGCTCAAAGGTTAATATAGCTTGTAAATTTTTAAATCACCAGAATCAGCTTTCACATTGCATGCATAAAGACATTTTCTCCAAACAAACATTTTCTAGTATGATATACTACATAAAAAAAGCCACATCCAAAAAGATATCAATTGGAGTTGGGCCAAAAAAATGGGGTTATTTCTGTAAAACAATCTTCTAGAAGTAGAATCCTGTCCGGATAAAATGTACTTATATCTAAGAAACTTTCATAAATTAGAGAAAAAAAAAAGAAAACTGTCATAAATCTTTGGAAGTAGTGCATCATGTTAAAATTTTACCTCGACGTCTTAATATATAAGATTCTAATAGGAGCAGGTCAATTGCAATTTTCAGTGCCCCAGGAGCCTTCAGTGCAAATGTTTGGCATGGGAGAGAGACATAAAAGTAAAGCCATTAGGCAGGGCATGGAAATGAGAGATAAAAGTGAAGCCATTAGGCAGGTGAGATAATGAGATGTCAATGCATGAGTCCAGACCGAATGCTTATATACGAGTACTTGACAATCTTTCTAACATAACTAAAAAGCCAAACAGCAAAATGTATGACAGTGGTATTATTTACTAAAAAGTTTTAAGATGCAAGCTATATATGGTGAACAGAAAACAAATTGTGCAATGATCAAACGACTAGGTCAGTGGCGCTTTCATACAAAGTCTCAATGATATGCAACTATAAAATTACTAAACAAGGTTGATTAGTGAACTAATATTGTAATGATTGTACAGTGATGAAAAATCAGAAATTGTTTTTGCTATTCACTTCTTCGCATAAAATGTGTGTAATTTGTTAGGATAGGTGAAAGAATGCCATCTTATCAGACTACTTCTGAATTCTTTAAATTTCAATTCTGTGATCAAAATCAGCCACAACTGCTTTAAACATTATCTTAGCCTATTAAAATAGTTCTTCAATATGCTTTTTTTTACAGATCTCAATTTCCAATATTGAGATGATAACTCAAAATCAGAGCTTACAACAACCACCACTTTAATTCTATATTTAGTACCCATGATTAATTCGTCAAAATCTTTTTAGAGACATTTTTAAATTCATAATCAAGATCAACAACTTCCTATACAAAATCTAAACTCGTGATGTCAACAGTGCTTAAATGCATGATCACTGCATGATATTTATCTTAAAGGCCCGTTTGCTTCGAGGTATTTTTTTTGCACAACACAAATTTCAACTGTAAAAATTAACTTCATTTCACATCCAATATAAATACAAATATTAGAATTAACTTTATTCACATCTTATACACTTTTCAATATTCAAATAAATTTATTTCCTTTTAAACTTGAAAAATAAAACGTTTTTTTTCTTGTCCAAAAAAAAAACCTCGAACTAAACGAGGCCAAAAATATGCTATTAATTAAAACATTATGCAAATGCTATATATAAGGTAATTAGTGCAAGTCCGTATATTAAGTGCAGTAGCAGGTCATCATGGTACACTAAAAATATAGGATACATCAGATAATTACAATAAGAAATGTAAATACCAAGACGATCAATTATAGCTGAGAATGCACTTATAGCTTGAAATTGGTAAACAATGAGGGAAAAGTCACTTAGAATGTGATTGAAAGCAGAAACAGATTGGTTGATAACCCCAAACTCAATTTTTCCTGAGAAATACATTGGAGCAACAACAGCAGCAGGAAGAATCTGAATCAAGTACCGGTACCCATTTGTAAAAAACTCCAGATTCCTTGAAGAAATTAACAGTTGCTGCAGTAAACATGGAAGAAGAGATTAGTAAAACATTGATGTAGGCATTGATGAGTAATGGAGAAGAATAAGGACACAGCATGAAGTTATTCGCAATAAGTAGTGTGAATGATCTGTTCACCCCTCTCCATTTATGAGAGGGGCAATCGAATTGGAGTGTTTCGGGGTATTTGGAGCTCTTCTCTTCGGCTATCACATGAAGGTAATGCTACTTGCTGGCTGAATCAATAAGGAGTGTGGTCCTCTCTCAGTCTCGCTTTGTTCTCAAAGTGGCTGGAAGGTGAAGAAGAGGAAGATGCAATAAGGAGATGGACAAGAAAGACTGCTCGGTATATGTGACCTCTCAATCAGGCTATCCTCTCAAGCATAGTTATCCTGGATGTGGCCAAGGCCAACATCTCTATTGAGGTACTCTTTTCTGATTTTGTTCGAGACATATCGAAATCTCGGGCAAGAAGCGTTATTGCCGGTGGTGCCTAAGTTACATCTGGATGAGACACCTCAGATTGATCACCTAATCAATATGTGTTCATGAAAAAGTGCATTCATTCACAACATTGAATGCATCCTCAAATTGCTTGATTCTAGTTGAAAAGATGGAATTGCACACATTATACAATAATGTTTCCTTCTATCGTAGAAATTTGACAAAAAAATAAATAAAAAGGAGCAAGGGCATAAGAGCCATAATACCACAAATAAATCTTGAAGAAGTAAATATCAGAAATTGACAAGCAAAAACAGAACATAGCTTTTCTTCTGATATGCAATTTAGTATACCACCTATGTGGAAGTAATCAAATGAAGAAGAAAAAAGCCAAATCCCCTGTTTGGTTCAAGCTCCAGTTGGACATGACCATTTTTTCAATTTTTTTATAAAAACATATAAATATTTTTTTGAGATATATATATGATGAGAAATAAAATTAGTTAATTGTGAGAATATTAAAAAAAATTAGTTGATATATTGAGAATTGTATAAGCTACTTTATTTTTTTAAAAAATATTTTTGACTAACTTAGGCATGAACTAAACAGGGAGTTTGTAATTTACAAAGTTTGAAGATGATCAGATATAGACAGAAAAAAAGGATGTAAAGGAAAAAAGAAAAGTTTGAAGTTGATGCAGTTACATTCATGTGCACTGGCTCAAAATAAAACAAAAAATCCAAATCTGAACACCTCAAGGCAGTATTAGAATTATAACCTACAGGCTACAGTATTGTATACGTTATAGGCATAACAGGATAATGTTTTACAAATTAAAAATTCACTTTCACTTATTAGGAAGCATAACATGATAAATTGAACCTTCTTCCAAAAAAAAATGATAAATTGAACCCACACTCAGATTTTCAAATGCCCTCTTGAAGCGATCCAGCAAAAGCTGCTTTTCATTGTTTTCACCACCATAAAATGCAATTGACTCGGCATTTTCTCGAACCCTCACAAGAGCATAACGAAAATCTGCTTCTTTCTTTTCTTGCATGAAATTCAAGTTGACTAAACCCTGAAAAGTGCAAGAAGTTAGTGCTCTTCTTAGAAGATGCAGAAAATCTCCTTGCAAACATAAAAAAAAGAAATTACCTTCCCAAGAAACACACTAAAAGCAGTACCTCCCAATGAATACACAATAAGCACTACAAACAAGGGAGGGTAGATTCCATATAATATGTTACTGAATGATATCAAGTCGACAGCTGCATTAAAGAGGGTCAGTGAAAATGAAAGTGCAGTCCCAGTAAAAGAACTGAGATCATCCACTATTCGCTGGTCTGGATTGTCAATAATTGATTGAGACTGAATTTTGTAGAATGTCCGGTTTTTAAGGTATAGATCCATGTAGTAGCTCGTCATCCAAGACCTCCATCTTAAAGAAAGTGTGTCCCTTGCATAATCTCTCAGGACAAAGAACTGCAATAAAATCATCCAAATGAAAAAAATCAAGACAATTATTCTGGTTGATAAGAAGCCACAAATACCAATACAAAAATAGGTTTACCAACATCCATTAAAAAAGCCCACAATAAGATTCTTTTTTTTAACAAGGACCACGAATCAGCATTTCACGTGCTGCTAAGCAAAACAGATCAACCATAAATATTAACAAGGATCGCAGGCTTCAAACAAAGGCAAAATATATTAGCTTAGATTTCAAAGCAGTTAGTTTTAAACATGCAAGCCATGAATCCCAAGGGATACAAATGTTTTCAAGCCATAGGTATTAGGTACAAACATACCCACTCTGACCTCACAAACTCTGTTTCTGTCAAAATCTACATCCTAATCCTAGCCGTACACATAGAAAATCTAAGGTGAGTCCATGGGACCACAACAATTATTAAGGGATTGGTACCAAGAGCCTCTTCATAAGGGACCTGGGTTTCCCTAAAATCAGGACATTTTCCTCCTCCCAGCCAAAAGATCTTGAAATATTCTCTCCATCATCTTCTTCCTCTTCTCTAGAGACAGCAGACAGAAGGCCCTAAGACAACAGAGCCAACATTAGAGAGAAGCTTATTGCACATGTCATTAAAGGGAGGGTCCTAAAAATATCTCTCTCCTGCATCCTCTCTGAAACAGAGAACTGCACGTCTATTATTCTTCCTCCTCATCATCATGCACATTTGATCCATGCAATCCCTCTGGGGAACAGTGGATATCTCTGTCATCTCTGAAAATTGTGGTTATCCAAGTAAATTTGTGTGCCTTCACTATTTTTCACTGCTGTATTTGATCTCCAGATCCTTTATTATTTTTTTTAGTAGATCCTTTACTATTTTTTATTACTGTATTTGATCACTGATTTGGATGTTCAAGCGAAGCAATTTTCCCAAAAGATGATCCTAATGCCAAGCCATATTATGTTTCACATCAACACTCTAAAAAAGATACCAAGTTCCACTAGCAACTGAGAAGGTTCTATTCACAAGTACATCTAGTTCCCGTTTGGAACTATGCCCAAAAAACCATGGCTACAAAGCCATGTTCAAAAAAGGTTCTTTTATATAAAAAATCTATGTAAAATCATTTTATACCTCATCCTACATAAACTTCAATATTAAAACATCACTTTATTTCATATCTTATATAATTTTCAAGACATCAATCAATTTTATTTCATATCCTACATAATTTTTAATATAACTAACTTTATTTCACACCATCCATATCAAAAAAAGCCAAAAAAAATTCATCTATAAAGCACAAACACAATACAGACACATAATATGACACTTACATGGACACAAGGATACAAGAATCTTCCAAAAAATAGGACATTGATATTTCTTACACGTTAAATAGATATAATTATTAATTTATTTAAATATAAATAAAAATGAAAAAATATTAAATTGATGAAACATATGTGACATCTATATCTCTTTTCAATAATTTTTTCTTCATATAATTTATAACACTTAAAAGTTTAATTAATAGGTAAATTTAAAGGCATAGAGGCAGACAACTATTAATTTAATCAAAATAATTAACAAGTTGGACATAATTAAATGTATTTTAAAAAAATTAATCAATTTGCTTTAAAATTTTCTACTAACATTAAGCAAATCTAAAGCTACAGATAAGTAACAAATTTATAAGTTTAAAAATTTATATTATGAATTAAAATATATATTATCGCAAATATATATATATATAAGTAACCAATTTAATAATAGAACCTAATATTAAAAAAAATAATAAATAACATGACAAAATATTTTCATTCTTATAAGTAAAGTGGTGCATATAAGCCATGCATACCTAAGCACAGAAATGAATTATTCAAAAAAAATAAGAATAAGCAAGCATACAATGTAAATTGCTGATAAAATCAGTAAGATTGAGAGACAATAAACTTAATGAAGCATTCTTCCAAGTATCTTAAAAGTATCCCTCACATGTCCACATGTGCTCAGTATGTTTTAAATTAAAAAAAAAATGAATAAAAAATTTATCATGTTCAATATATGTCTAGGTGTGTCCATAGTATGTCGGTGTCTGACATCGTCACAGGACCCTGTTAGAAGTGTTCGTGCTTCATATTCATTGACTCTCATCCAAATCTTTTTAAATTTTGTTCCAAACAAGAAGAGGTATCAGAAATACAAAAGATGACTCACGCTACATCCATTGATCAAGTTCCTATAACAAGGGACAAGGTCCAATCATTAGTGTTGTCAAATGAATCAAGTTATATCCACTGATCAAGCCATAGAATCATTAATTGGTGGCTCAGGAAATTTTAGCAATTTCTTTTTAAAGTTTGCAAGCATTCTGTCCTACGTCGGCTCAATAACTATCATCAATTTGTTTCTTCAGAATATATGAACTACAAAATCTTATAGTAGCATACGTCCATTCAAGCTCCTAGCAGATTGGCGATACAGCAAAATGCTAAAATTCCGCTTTAGGGAGAAATAAATTCCATGGAGATGCATGAGGTTGTTTCTCCTTCTCTGAAAACTTTTGAGTTGGACACAATGTGTGGTTTCCAGAAAAAAGTCAGAAATATCTCAAGGAAATTTTAAGCTACAAGTTCCACATCAAAGTACTTGGCCTAAACGAAAAAGTTGGAAGCAATATATGCTATTGTTACAGTATGCAGAACAATACCTACAAGGGTGCGGCAATATGCTCACCGGAATCCCACCTGCAAATCCTCCCAAGTAGTATAGAAGTTGCTTTGAAAATTGTTCTTGGTCCTTATCTTGCAACAAGGAAAGAAAATAGCTTAATCAATAAAAATTAAAAAATTTTCTATAAGCAACTACAAACTGGATAGTCTATCACCAAACTGCCAAAAAGAACTTGGTTAGATGTTATAAAAAAAATATATTGAGCAATCAGAGCATAACAACACAGAAGGACAAAAATAACCGACATGAAGAGACTAATAAAGCAAATCCAATATAGTTGGCATAAGACCTATGATTTGACTAATACTGTAAAAGAAATAAGAATAAACAAAGATTCAAAATTTAAGAAATATTTCACTTACTGGCAAGAGCATTATAGAAGTCACGACCTAGAAAATTAAACCCAACACTAATTCCGGTCGTTGCCAGGGTCAGAGTAAAAACAGCAGCAAGTCTTAGTCTGGCCTGGACTTTATCTTCTGATGACCAATATGGTGCAGCGACCTTCCAAAATCTTCTGAAAAGTGTCTTCAGATCAGGACCCACTCTCTGGTCATCCTAAAAAAAAATATGAGCAATATTAAACTGCCACGTTTATTTCAAAATGAATGACAAAAAGTGAAAGCAAAAGAAAAATATCCAATCATGCAGGAGCATCAAAATAACAGTAGTCCAACAAGCTTATTAAATTTATAGAATTAATAGTGTTATGAAATAAAAGCGAGGACTAATCACAATGTCCACGTGGACAATCAATCAAAGTGAGATGAGTCAATGGACAAAGAAAAGTATGGAGTCAAAATGAGATATTCAAGCAAAGTAGGCGAACAGAATGACTCAAACGGACAACCTGAATAACATCCATGAGACCGCTCAGCGAATAGTCGACTCGAATGAGGGTCCAATGACCATCTTTGACACAATATCTTGCAGATATCCTCACGTAGGAAAAGAACGGTTGACTGATTCATAAAGCAGAACTTGAACTTAAACCCGAAATCGACAGCTTTTCAAAATTAAATACTAAAACCGAATTCAATAAATGGGTAAACCGGATACGATTAACCAAAATTTTGATTTGGTTAAGCAATATTTTCGGGTTCTAATCAATATTAACTTTTTCATAACAATGGATTTACAATCATAATATTATTTAATCTTTAATGTTAAATATTTACATCCAATCTCATAAAAAATTCAAAATCTACACAACAATTAACAAATATGATAGAATTAAATTGAAACTTAATAATTATAGCAATATATAGATAAATTTTAATTAACAATTTTACTACAATTGAAATAATAATTCTAATTTACAATAAGACACACTTAAGTTTTAATTAATAGCTAATCATATTTAGTTTAGTGATATCTTATCACATTAAATTAAATAAATTATATTAAGGAGTTCGGTTGGGTTAACCATCGAATTTTGAACCTCAAAAACCGAACCTAAAATTAAAATTTGAAAATAACCCAAAATAAAAACTCAACTTAAAACAATCAGTTTGGTTAACGGAATTTCTAGTTCGATTTCTTTAGTGATATCTTATCTCCCTCCCTCCCTCTTTCTCTCTCTCCTAGTGTAAATGTCACTCTTGTAACCACAACAAAAGATAGTAGATTAAAACAGTCATCATATGACATCGTGGTTTCCCAATTCTTTAGGACCTGTTTGATTGACCGCTTCAAGCGGTTTCAAGCGGGACAAAGACGATTTAATAAAATTAATTAGCCAAATAATTCTGATTCATCCCATAAATCTGAATCCGTTTTAGAAGCATGAAACGACTTCAAGATCACAAAGCCGAAACCATTGAAAGGGTGGTTTCAGACTCGCGATCGCTTCTTCTTTTTTCTCAGATTTTTAGAAAAACATATT
>JAEMOT010003976.1:163228-186084 GCA_019297695.1 Apostasia ramifera | reverse complement strand
AATTAATATTCATCCAAACAAAAATAAATTAAAGTAGATTCAAAATTAGTTTCAAGCCACTTTCCATCCAAACAAAATTTAAGTTTGAAACTACTTCATTTATATGAAACCGCTTCAAACTTTGAATCCGATTCTATTTATTTTGAATCTGAATCTGCTGTCAAACAGGCCCTTAGCGTTTCCACACAAAATTTGGTGTGTTGATTGTGTTTTCCTTGTTCTTTCAATAATATTTATTCATTGAACTGTTAGATTTGGTTGACAGATTTTCACATCAACAAGTTGTAAGTAGGTCGAAGATCACAAGAATTAGCACCAGTAAAAAGCCGCCACCAAAGGCCTATGAAATCGGGAATTTAATGGAACGATTAAAATAAAGACTATCGAAGATTCTTCACGTTAATTACAGAAAACAAGCAAACACTGGCCGGTAATAAGCACATGAATTACAGTTTCTTGAAACAGGGGAGAAATACATTGCCATGGCTACATCAAGCAATCAAGATATTCCGTAAATCGAACAAACCGGGTAGAATGCGATCTCAAAGGAAACGAAAAAGCGGATCATATTGCCCGTTAGTTGAATCACAAAGATCACACATAAAAAAAAAACACAAAATCAAATCGGAAAGGAAATTCCGACTCACTCTATATTGTCCGACTCCTGGGGTTCCGGCGTCCTTGGTGGACGCCGTGGACCTGAATACGCCACGAGCAGAGCTCCTCCTCCGCCGAAGCATGGGGGGCGTGGATTGGACGCAAGAGGCTCCAAGAAGCGCATAATGGCTAGGGGGGGAATTCGGGCGGCGAGGTTCGGTGGAAAAGCAATGAGACCGCGGGAGGAATGATGAGGCCGAGAAGGAAATAGAAAAAGGCATCTTCTTTCTCTGCCACCAACACTACACGTTTATGGAATCCGCTACACAGCAGAGAGGAGAAGTGCATGCGCAGCTTCTCTCTCTCTCTCTCTCTCTCTCTCTCTCTCTCTCTTCATGGCGACAGCGGTGCAGTTTGAAGCCGCTCGTGCCCTATCCTGATTCCTTCCTTCAAAACCAATTGTGTATAACGGGTTAACGGGTCATATTTGAGTCAGATTGATTTATTTTTGTTTTAGAAAATGAATCAGATTGATTTAAACTGCATTTTTGCATCTTAAATCTTTAAATTGTAAAAATTCATATAAAAACATATTTATTTAGCTAATTTAAAATTAATCTCATTAATTTTAAATAAATATATCACAACATCCATAAAATTTAATATTAAAAATTAATTAAACTTTACATTACACATAAAACTTAAAATAAAATTAACTTTATTTCGCATCTCACATATATACTAAAATAATAATATTTTTTTATATTTCAGCATAATAATTAATTTTATTTTAAATCATTCACAATTTTTAATAAAAAATATTTTCATTTAAATTTAATTTTAATTTTATTAAAATTAACTATTTATAAACAAACAAGCCTTATAATCAGAACAAAATAACCATCAAGGGAGGGTTGTTTAACTCAATGTTAATGAAATGTTATATAATATCATTTAGAGAAAGTTTAGTTTAATACTATTTTGTTGTTATGTTATATTACATGAGAAACTAATAATTTAGTTTAATAAGTGTAAATAACTTTATAACAAATTAACAATTTGTCATTCAAATAATAATATCTAGATATTAAAACATTTAAATAACATAATATAATACTAAAATAATATTGAATTAATTTTATTTTTAGAAAAATTAATTATCTAGTTTAATATTATTTTTAGATGATCATGTAAAAATTTATAAGTTTATCGTCTTAATTATTATGTACTCATAGAATAATAAGTCAGCAATTTTTTCCCAATCGATTAATGCTACACAAGCATGCAAGATCCACTGTGCACAAAGTGGAGTTAACAGTGTAATTAATACCGTTCATTTTTTTACACTTAATATCGTATTTAATATAGTGTTTAGTATAAAAAATTTTGTGCTTGATATACATGTTTTTTATTTAGTATATATATTGTTTTTTATGATAACTTCGTGTTAAATAAAAAAGTATTTACGTACGCTAAACATAAAAAAGTCTATATTAAGCAAAAAATATTTTACACTAAATAGAAAATATTCATATCAAACACAAAAATAATTATACTAACTTAAAATAAGTGAAACTAATCACAAAAATAGTTATATTAAGTATAAAATATTCATACTAGTATTATACTAAACACCATATTAAGTACAAAAAATATAAACGGCATTAACTGTTTCATTAACTTTACTTTACATGCGGTGGACTTATATATCGGTGTGGCGCTAGATAAAAAATTATATAATAATTTTTTTTTAAATAATATCTATGTTTTACTTAAAATTCAATAATATTTAAATATTATCTTATATTGTAATAAAATTATTGAAAAAGATAAGGTCGGATAAATTTACTATTTTTATTTTTTAATATAATAATATTGAAGTAAATAAATAATAATTTATAGTTATATAAATATCTATAAAGTATTAATTTTAAAATAACATTGAATTTTTTATGATAGTATTAATATTTTGATAACATTGTAGAAACACCTAGTTATAAAATTTATTTTATTATAATTTGTTTTAGTTGATTTTATTATGATTATAATATTTTGATAGTCTCTATATAAAAATTAAAGAATATATATTTAAAAAATATAATTTACAAAATTTAAAAATTTGTATACAATCTTATTCTAAATGTATAAATATGTAATTAAGAATTTAGCCAGTCTATTATATAACACATATGAATGTCAACTATTTTTTTTTTAAAAATCCCTACCTATAGGTAATAGTAAAAATAAAATAGAGATATGCAGAATATTCTTAGCTAAAATTCAACCATTTATATACTCAAAAATAATCATTCAATTCAATTTTATATTTAAATTATTTAATATACATCACGAATATTATATTGATAATTTATTTTACATAATATATTATATATATAATAGAAGAAATCATTAAATATATATATTATATGAAAATATAAAAAATTATTAGATTCAATATTATTCTGATATTATATTATATTATTTAAATATTATGATATTTAAATATTATATTTTATTTTGTAATTTTATAATATTATAATATTTTATAAAATTAATTATATATATTATAAAAATAAATAATTATTTTTTCTAAATAATATAATATAATAAAATCAAAATAATATTGCATCCCAAAATGTGATATGTACGAATCACATAAAATGTGAAATTTACATATAAAATAAATAAAACATAAATTTACAGTAATATTTTCAATTTGAGTCCAATAATAGATCCACGGTTTAACATTCCAATATGTCAGACATCAACAAAACGAAGTCAAAGGTGATCAAAAGCTTCACTCACGTCTCTCTCGCCTCCCTCTACTAGTTCAATCTTCAAGTGCATGCTAAAACGCAAAACAAAAGAAAAATAAATTTTTATTCATCTCCTTATGTAGAAGTCCTATTTTTAACAAGAGCTCGTAAGCGTACTGTCCGTCATCTTCCTCGTTGAGGAGGTGCCCGGAAATGGAAGTCGAAGCTCGAGAGCTTCTTATAATCTTCTTGCTCGGTTCCATCATCCACGCATCGATCTCTGTCGAACTTGCAGCCATGGAATTTGGTCAATCCATCTTCCAAATCGATTTACGCGATCGGCATTGTTACTCGTATAAGATCAAAACGAAGAATTACACATTTTTAACTTAGAACAGGAAAAAAGAAGAGATTTTGAAGTGAATTTGGTATTCCCTCCAGGACGTTTTCCACTTCCCGCCTGATCGAATAAAAAGCCCGAGCTTGAACCATGGAGGTTGGATCCGGTCACCGCCGCCCTCGAACCCATCTCTCTAAAGCGGAAAACCCCCTTTCTTGCGCGGGTTCACCCTGGTCTTAAGTCGCTTGACCCCTCCGCACCCCCCCCCTCTCTCTCTCTATTTCTCTTCTCTGTATCGGCCTCCACCTCCATCGAGCTTCTGACTTCGAGGAAAGCAATAGGACGAAGAAGGTGATTCTCTTCTCCGGATTTCTTTTGTTGCGTGTAGGGTTTCTCGTCGCCAGAGCTCTTCGCTCCGGGAAGACGCATCTCCGTGATCAAGATACTGAATTGCTTCCTGAATCTAGGGTTAGGGCAAAAGATGATTATCAAGCGGAGCATGCGGGGCCAAATGCCGAGCCTGAAGCGGTGCAGAGCAGAGGGCGGCGTCGGCGTCGGCGATGACGACGGCGAGGAAGCCGGCGAGTGTCGCCGGAAAAGGACGAAAGCGGATTGCTTCTTTCCGTTGGAGATGCTCGGCGAAGTCGTCGCTGCAGTGGGGCTGCCTTACCTCCCGGAGGAGTTCCGGCAAGGGTTATGCGCGGATGATCAGAGCAGCGCCGGCTTGGCGTCATCCTGGTGTACGGAAGTATCTTTTTTCCCCTGTGAGTCGGAGTCAGAGCCGCTGGCGCCGCCGTCTGTCCCTCGGCCGCCGGTTGTACGGACTTCCCGTGGGCGCGCGCAGGTGCTTCCTTCTCGGTTCAGCGATTCGGTTCTCATTGACCCATGGAAGAAAGAGAAACCTAAGTGCAAATTCGCTGAGCCGGATTTTGACATTGGTGAAGAACTATTGGTGCATAAAAAGGGAAGCAATTTTATCGTCCCAGCGGAATCTAATTCGATCGTGCTGATGAGGGAGGAGGAGTGCTACAGGGCTTGCCGGAACTTCAGTGTGAGGAAGTACTCTTTCTCGAGAAGTGCCCTGATTTCCTCATACGAATGTTTCGCCGGAGGGGAGGAGCGGATGTCGCCGCCGGTGATGTACTCCGACGAACCTCTAAGATTTTATCCTGAAGAAATTGTGGAGCGTAATTTGCTGAAAGAGAGGAGGGGTGATTACTTTCTTCCCGAGGATTTCTGTTTGGGGGATGTAATTTGGGCAAAATCAGGGAAGAAGTTTCCTGCTTGGCCCGCCATTGTTATCAATCCAATGCAGCAAGCTCCTCCTGCGGTCCTGCAGTCCTGCATCCCTGGAGCTCTTTGCGTGATGTTTTTTGGTTTTTCTGGGAATGGGAAAGAAAGGGTATGTTCCATCTTCTCCCTCTTAGTTTTACTTGATATTCACTATTAATTTTGATTCTTTTTCCAATTTTGGTGGACAGGATTATGGATGGGTGAAGCAGGGTATGATGTTTCCATTTATAGACTATTTAGATCGGTATGTTCATTAAACAATTCAAAGTTCTGTATTCTGGTGTTTATATATCACTAACGTACATGTCACCAACAAATAAAACAGCGAAAATTTAGTGTTTATAAAATTGGTGTCTTTTGGCAGGTTCCAAGGCCAGACTCAGCTCTATAAGAGCAGGCCAGTTGATTTCAGAATGGCTATTGAAGAAGCTTTCTTAGCTGATGGTGGCTTTTTAGGAGCAGAGGTAGACGAAAGGAGTCTTACTGGGCAGATGGCTTTCCATCATTCTGCTCCCAGAGGGATCCAAGAAGCTACTGACTCGAACCATGAACTTGAATGCCAATCACAGTTACAGGTAAGATGATAGTCTGTTTCTTGCCTTTTATTGTTAAGGACTCTTACTGTCTTTTTAAATACTTTTCCTTCATACTTTGACATGTTCTTTATTATTTTTCTATTCTCTTGAATTAGCAATCTCTATATTTATTTTCTATTGTACTGTAATTTTCAGATTTCGATGAATTGAATAAAGAATATTACCTTCTTAAATCCTGTCTTCTTTCTCTCTCCCTTTCTTCTTCTTCTTGTACTGTTTTTCAAGCTCGTTTCATTTGCACCAAGATGCCTGATTTTAAAGATGTCCACTCTACACATAATCTGATACTGTTCTCAGGTCGAAGACAAAGTGGGACTTAGGTGTGAAAGTTGTGGATTCTTGATTCGATTCAAAAGCATCAAGAATACAAAGCAGTCATTAGAGCCATTAGTCTGCAAGCACTGTGCAAAGGTATGTAAGAGTTACCTTGAATCCTATCCGTTTGCATATAATGATTTACTTTTACTTTGTAGTTATTGAAGTCAAAACAATGTTGTGGTATATGCAAAAAGATTTGGCATCACACAGATGGTGGCAGTTGGGTAAGTTGTTATGTTCCATAGCTGAGAAAAAAATCTACAACAACAACAATAACAACCAAGCCTTAATCCCACTAGGTGGGGTCGGCTATATGAATCCTTTGTTTTCATTGCGTTCTATCAGTTACTAAATTCTTATCTAAGTCTAAGTAACTAAGATCACTCCTTATAGTTTCTTGTCATGTCTTCTTTGGTCTTCCTCTTTTTCTTTGTACATGGGCAAAATCCAATAATTCAATTTTTCCAACTGGAGCTTCAATCGGCCTACGATTTAGGTGTCCAAACCATCTAAGCCGACTTTTTCTAAGTTTATCCTCAATTGGTGCAACACCAATTTTCTTTTGGATATACTCATTTCTCATTCTATCCTTTCGTGTATATCCACACATCCACCTTAGCATCCTCATTTTTGCAATATTTATTTTATTTGTATATTTTTTCTTTGCAGGCCAGTATTAAGCACTATATATTATCGTTGGTCTTACTACAGTTTTATAAAATTTACTCTTGATTCTGGATGAGATTTTTCTATCGCACAACACACCAGAAATATTTCAACATTTTATTCATCCTGCTAATAACGTCATTATCTATTTCACTATTATTTTGTATGATTGATCCAAGGTATCTAAAGCACTCACTCTTCTTTACAATTTAATTACCAATTGTCACATCTCCAATATAAGTATTTCTTTCTTGACTAAATGTGCACTCCATATATTCAGTTTTTGATTTACTGAGATGAAAACCTTTAGATTCTAGAGCATTCCTCCAAAGCTCTAGTTTCGCTTTAGCTCCCTCTTTAGTTTTCTCAACAAGAATAATATCATGACTTCTATAATCAATGCAAAAAGATACGGACTTAAAGCCGAGCCTTGGTATAATCCAACTGTACTAAAAAAATTCTTAGTCAAACTTTCTTGTGTTCGAACACAGGTAACAGCTCCTTCATACATGTCTTTAATAATTTGAATATAAGCAGTGCAAATCCCTTTCTTTTTTAAAATTCTTCAAAGTACTTCTCTTGAGATTTTATCATAAGCTTTTTTCAAATCAATAAAAATTAAATGTACGTTTTCCTTTCTCTCTTTAAATTTTTTTATTAAACTTCTTAATAAATGAATGGCTTTTATTGTAGATTTAGCTGGCATAAAACTAAATTGATTCTCAGATATCTTAGTATTATGGCGTAACGTTTGTTCGATCACTCTCTCCCAAAGTTTTAAAGTATAATTCATTAATTTAATTCCTCTATAATTGACACAATTTTGTACATCACTTTTATTCTTATAAATAGGTACATATATATTTTTTCTCCATTTGTTTGACATCCTTTTAGTCTTCAAAATTATATTAAACAATTTAGTGAACCAAGAAATTTCTTCATCTCTTAAGTACTTCCAAACATCTATTGGAATATTATCTGGTCCTACTGCTTTTTTATGTTTCATCTTCTTTAAAACTTTTCAGACTTCAGCTTTACTAATACGTCAGATGTAAGAGTAATTTTTATTTTCTTTTGGGGTGCTGAGTTCCGTAAGTTCAATTGAATTTTCACAATCTTCATTGAAAACCTGTTGAAAGTAACTCATTCATCTATCTTTGATATCTTTTTCCATAAAAAGTACTTTTTAATCTTCATCTTTAATACATTTTACTTCAATTAAATCTTTAGTTTTTCTATCTATTGTCATGACAATTCTATATAATTGTCTTTCTCCTTCTTTAGTGTCTAACTTCTTATATAAATCCTCAAGAGCCATATTCTTTGCATTGCCTACTACTTGCTTAGATTTTCTTCGAGCCACTTTATATTTCCTTATTTTGTTTTTAAATCAATCTCTATAACAAATTTTTTTCTTCTTAATTTTTTCTTGTACATCATTTTTTCACCACCAAGTTTCTTTATTATTTTAATAATTTCTTTGGATTCTCCCAGCACATCCTTCGCCACTTTACGGATACAGTTAGCAACTGTTAACCATATAAGATCAGTTTTTTCGTTGATGTTTCATTGCTCAAGTTCTAGAATCTTCTTCTTAAATATACATTTGTTCTCATTTTTTAGATTCCACCATCGAGTCCGAGGATAGGATTTTGACTTATTATTTTTTCTCTCCAATACTTTATCCCGGAATCTAAAATCATTAATCGATGTTGGGTAGTCAAACATTCACTTGGAATGACTTTACAGTCTTTACAATCCAAGCGATCTCGTTTTCTTATAAGAAAATAATCAATTTGAGTTCTTGAAGTTTCATTTTGTACTTGATAACATGCTCCTCTCTCTTCTTGAATAAAATATTAGCAATTACAAGATCATATGCTGAAGAAAACTCTAAAATAGCTTTACCCTCCTCATTTATCTCTTCAAAATCATATCCATCGTGGATGCTATTAAATTCCTCAGCAACACTTCCAACATGTCCATTTAAATCTCCTTCAATAAATAATCTTTCCTCCTGAGATATCTCTTGTATTAATTCTTCCAAATCATTTCCAAAATTTTTCCTTTATACTCGCATCTAAGCCTATTTGGGGAGCATACACACTTACAATGTTAATAATCATTCCATTGATTATAATTTTTAAAGCCATAGTTCTATCACAATTTCTCTTAACTTCCACTACGTGATCCTTTAAGCTCTTTTCCAGAATTATATTCACTTCATTCTTATTTTTATTCTTATCAGAGTACTAAAGTTTAAAACCTAAATCATTAATTTTCTTAGCTTTCTCTCCAATCTGTTTTGTTTCTTGCAGGTATAAAATATCAATCTTTCTATGAATTATAATATCCACCAACTCCATTAGGTTGCTCGTCAGGCTGCCTATATTTCAAGTTTCTAATCTAATCCTACTGACTTGAGTTCTAGTATGATGGACTAGCTTCTTTACCCGCATTTGTCCATGATATGGGGACCCTTACTCACTTTTCACTACACCCGGGCGCCGATGCTGCGGCCCTTGCCCATTTTTCACTGTATTCAAGCAATACAACGCATCGCTTCCAGGAAACGTTCTAGCTTTAGCGCAATTTTCTAAAGGATTCATATCATGATTGATTCGATAAGTTTTACGCTGGCTGTCGACTGCCTAACGCAACTCTCCGCGTTTCTCATCCGGGACTTGGGACCCGGCAATGGCGCGTTAGCTGCGAAAAAAATCTCTGAAAAGAAAAATCTTTCTCCTTCAAAGTAAAGCTGATTATATTAAAGATGATTTAATCTATATTGTTATATTCATTCTCTAGGTTTGCTGCGATGGTTGCCAAGTTTGGGTTCATGCAGAATGCGACAAAGTATGCAGCAACCTTAAGGTCTTCATAGGTTTACATCATTTTTACTATTACTCGATGTTCATATCCATATATGTATAATTGTTGACATTTTTCAAATATATTGATATTTCAAAGGATATTGAAAACATCAATTACTACTGCCCCGAATGCAAGCTGAAATTCAGTTTGGATCCAGCAAGTGCTAAGAAGATTCAAACAAGGTGCCCGCCCTTTTTTTTGTTTCTTATAATTTTTAGTCTGTATCTTACATTCTTCATCTTTCTAGAATTACTAATTAAATATCCCCCTCTTAAACAGAGATGATAACAGTGGCGGGCAAGAGGCAGTCACTGACCAGTTAGCTGTAGTTTGTTCTGGTGTTCAGGGGACGTACTTCCCAGAGCAGCATATGTAAGTATCAACTCCCATAAGGATCCTATTTAAACCATAGTAATGCAGGATTTCATTCTCTTTTTTTTGCTGTAGTTTCTCTGTTATGCATTTCTACTATGATAGTGTGCTTTGGAACCTTTTTCTTGACATTTCTGAAGTGTTTTCCTTCATAAGATGTTAGAATATTAAGCTCTATGTAAAGTAACACTATCAAGTGATTTAAGGTAATGTGTAATAATCATATCGAATTTTCTCTACAAAAAATTATTATCTGTATGAAAATGACCCAAATATAATTATCTGCGTTAGCATGAGAGTTTGAAAGTGAATTTTAATTATTTGGAAGAACTTATTTAGGCTTGTTGTTATACTGTTGTTCAATTAGATGGCCTATGTAACATGTCTTTTGGCATTACTAAGATCCTTTATATGCATCGCTAAAATGCATTAACTGCGTATTTTGACAGGGTACAGTGCCATTGTGGTTCTTGCAAGTCACAAAAACTAACTCTTAGTGAATGGGAGCGACATACTGGTTGCAGAGGAAAAAATTGGAAGAGTAGTGTTAAAGTCAAAAGCTCGATGCTTTCTCTTGGAAAATGGGTATATATTTTATGTTTTCTCATTTCTTTGACATCAAATTCTTGATATTTTTATTGTTTAGAGGGATAGATTTCTGTTGATATTGTTGATTTTGCTCATAGTTGGATCAATATACGCTCTCCGCAAATCACGCCAAGCGTCCATCTCCAAAAGTGAGAAAACAAAAGCTGCTTGCATTCTTGCAAGGTAGATTGTTTTCCAATGACCTCTTGGCAATTTTAGTTTATGCTAGTAATCATTTTGTAATAAGTTCTTATATATGATCTTTATCTCAACAGAAGAATATGAACCAGTGTGTGCTAAATGGACCACAGAGCGATGTGCAATCTGCAGATGGGTTGAGGACTGGGAGTATAATAAAATTATCATCTGTAATAGGTAACATTTGATGATCAGTCAAAATGGCATTTAGGGGCCTGTTGTTAGGAAGGCATGCTAACCACCAATACTACCGCACAAGTTTTTGGGACCCATAGTTAATCGTCCTTTGGCTTGATAGTACGAGTGGCAATATAAGATTTATCTTCTAGAATTTTCGGGTTAGGATCAACTTGAATATTATTGGGTTGGGTTCAGGTTATGTTTTTTGGCTTGTTTAGTAAGTGGACCATTATTTGGGTTGCATTTGGGATGACTCATACTGAAGATTTTGCATTATAAATAAATTGGGCTGGTGGGTTAGGTCGTACTTGAGTCTAGGTGAGCTCAGTTCAGGTAGAGTGTATAATAAATAATCAGCTCGATTTGGATTGAACTTATCAGGTCAAGTTGGGGTTTGTGTTGAACTTGACCTGTTGAACTATTTTGTCGCCCTTGATAGTGATATCTTGCTTGTGTTATTTGAATGCCAATGTACTTTTATAAGACTTTTTATTTACATTTTGTCCCTTGACCTTTAGTTTCTTTGTCTGAGTTATCAGGTTTGATTTTTTTCTAAAATCTTAGCCAATTTGCTAACATGAATTAGACAAAGCTGATGGCTCTAGAATGCCGGTGAATGAAGAGCATCATAGAACTCATATTATGTCGCTAAAAATTCTAGGTGCCAAATAGCTGTCCACCAAGAATGCTATGGTGCAAGAAACATCCCGGATCTGACCTCGTGGGTTTGCCGAGCATGTGAAACGCCTCAATATAAACGAGAGTGCTGCCTTTGCCCTGTAAAAGGTATTTATATTTTTAAATTCTAATGGCTAATTTTTCTTAATGATTAAGAGTAAGTAGTAATTTGCTCCAAGATATACATTTCTACTAGTCTAGGATCCCTATAATCTAGAAGCTATGAACCAGTTCTAGTTGCTTCTTTAGCAGTGTCTTCTTGCATCTGTATGGTTGATTATATTAGTAGCTGATTTACTTATAATAAAACAACATAGCCTTCATCACAAATGGTCTAGTTCAAGGATTTCTCTTCTTCATTGAGCCATACTAAATTGTGATGAATATTTTACCACTAAAGTGCCCAACATTCTCTCTCATGTAACATAGCTAGTTGAATTATGATCTTATAAAATATTTCATTCAACTTGACAGGCATCTCCTATGGCATAGTTGATTTACTAATACTTTGTGAATAATTGTTCTACTGCTTAGTTTAAGTTCATTTATAAAATTTTTGATTCCATAAACCTTGTGGTAGGTGGTGCATTGAAGCCAACGGATATCCAAGAACTTTGGGTTCATGTCACGTGTGCCTGGTTCCAACCAGAAGTCTCTTTCTCAAGTGACGAAAAGATGGAACCTGCTGTTGGTGTATTGAATATCCCATTGCCATCATTAGCAAAGGTCAATATATCAAATGAAATTAACAGATTTATTAGTTAATTTTATTAATGGTTTCAAAAATTTCCTCTTATCAGTTTCTCATATTTCTAATGAGTTACTTGTTTTTGTACTTATTATGGTACAGACATGTTCTATATGTAAGCAGATGCATGGTTCTTGCACACAATGCTACAAATGTTCGACATATTTTCATGCTATGTGTGCATCAAGAGCAGGATATCGAATGGAGGTATGCATAAAATCTATAGCTCAATGATTATAAGGCTAAAATATTATTTGTTGTTATGCTTCTGTAGGAAAATTTTTAGATTAAAATGGTCCCGAAACTCACTATATTACTCAATCTGTATTCATTTGTCCCACTGAACATGTAGAATTTTGAAATCATTGTACAAACTACAAACTAGTGTAAATGCCAGACTGGACTGCCTGGTCCTACTAGTCTGAGCGGGGATCGGCTTGCCATCTAGCCCAGTTTGATGCCAATTCGGATTGCATATTAGATCGAGTTAAACCATATTGATCAACCTATTTTATGATATTTACTATTTTATAATGAAATAAATTAATAAAATGAATAAATTTTCTTTTTGATCTTGATAAAATGAATAACTTTATTATTGTGAGCATTTGACCCTATTTTTGATAAATAATATTGTCCTTTTGTATTTTTTAAATAATGATGAATATCGGTCCTAGGTCTGTAATGAGTCGAGTTTGAGAGAGCTTGTGCCAGCTTGAACTTGAAATTAAAATTTGTCTTCAAAGCCTGCTCGAATTGATTTTATTTATATACTTTTTAAAATAATTATGTACAGCATATAAAAATACATCAAAATATGTGTATATAAGTATATATTTTTATATTTATTTAATAATTTGTTTTGAGCCAGTTTGAGTTGATATCTAGTAAGTCAACCGTAGCTCAAACTCGATTTGAAATGAAACTCAAGCTCAAGTTGTGGCTTGAAGCTCGACTCGAATTTGTTAGAGTTGAGCTCAAATTCAAGTGATTTATTTTTACAGCTCTAACTAATCTGATCGGTTCAACTATGAAATAGAGTAATAGGTTAGTTCTTAATTTGGTCTGGCTTCTACAATATTTGCCAAACAAGAAATAAGCTAAAGAACAAATTATGATTTTGATTATATACATATATATATTTAAGGTGATCTAATCTTCTTGCTTAATATATTATGCCATTGATCAAAGCTTAACACCTTTGAAATATATTTTATCAAAATAAGAAATTAATTGATTTATGAGCCTAATTTCAGTTACACTGCCTTGTGAAAAATGGCAAACAAGTAACAAAGATGATCTCATATTGCGCACAACATAGGTATGAATCATTTTTATTATTTTCTTTGTTCGAATTATTTTGTAATAATTTTCATATAGCTTTTTTTTATATTAATTTAGCCTTCATATTTTATTTTATAATTATGCAGAATCCCAAATCCAGATAACGTTTTAATTATACAAACTCCTATTGGAGTCTTTTCTACTAGAAGTTTGTTAAGACAAAAAGAGAAGCAAAATGGCTCTAGACTGGTTCATATAGATGCCAGTGAGGATGAAAAGAAACCGAGTTTCATTTCTGAAACTTCTGCTGCAAGGTGCCGAATCTATCAGAAGATGGGGTCTATGGTATGCCATTACCAAAGCCTTATGATGTTATCACTGAAAAATATTTTCCTTGATGAACTCGCTAATCTGACTTTTGTGAAAATTTTATGCAATGTTAGTTGCTTTGTCGATATGTTTTTCATCAGTTTCTTATTTGTTGTTAACTAGTAGTTTCATACTTTTGAGTTTTAACATCACAGTTTTTTCTTAAAATTAAAATTTGTCTTCATAGTTTTATCGAAACTTATGAATCTATTTGTGACAAACAATATGTTTATTGCTTCTTGTGTTAATCCTAATTTATGTGTTATTTATATGTTATCTTTAAATTTAACATCTTATATTTTTACATTAAAATGCTTTCAGAAGAAGCAAGAAGAAACAATTGCTCACCATGTGATGGGTAGTCGACGTCACCCTTTAGAGGAAATTCATAGTTTGAATGTACAAAAGGTAACTGCTATGCACACAAATTGATGAGTATCATTTCTTGCCTTTTCCTTACGAACCTTAAAATGATTAAAATAGAAAACTTAATTCATAATATTTCTATTTGAACTACATAGGCGGAGAAGGATCCTAATTCATTTTTTTCATTCAGGCAACGACTTTGGTATTTACAGGCATGTATTTCTTGACTAGACATATCTTTCTTTCATTTGAGTTGCAATTTCTCACATTGGGTGCTTGCTTAATTCAAAGAAAAGACCAGATTATACACTAAGTATTAAGGTGTATTTATATATCACATCAAATTTAAAAGCACAAATAGTGAATTGATTAATCTTGGTCAATAATGTTAAGAATGTTCTGTTTTTAGTTTTTTTTTTCTTTTGTTGGTTCTTCGTCATTTTTCATGCTAAACTTTTATTTATAGGCAACTAATATATATGAAAATATTTATAATCAACTTGATAAATTATTTTTTTGTATCTTTAACATAAGTTAATTAATACATTATTTTTATGATTTGTTGTTTTACCCACGTAGATAGTGGGATTTTAGTATTTGTTATATTTATTTTTGCTTATATTAAGTATGTAATTTGCCTTTTTTCACATTTCCTTTGTTTTCTTCAGGCAACAGAAAATAATAGAGTTTGTTTAGGTAAATCTGGTATACATGGTTGGGGCCTGTTTGCACGCCGAAATATTCAAGAAGGAGAAATGGTAATTTTTTTTTCTTAATTTGCTTTTTGTTTTTTCATATGTAGATCCTGGAATCACTTATTTTGTTGTTTGATATATAGTTTTGTTTGGATTTTCAATATTAGTAGATTGAGTATACTTCAATAGAGGTTTTTGAAGATGTATACTTCCGTATTTTATATTCTTTGGCAAAAAAGTGCTAATAAATTCTATATTTGGGTTGCTTGTAGGTGTATTAAAATGTCTAAACCAGCTAATAAGTTAACTTTGAGTTTAACTTGTATTTAACTAAATCTTATAAGCTTAAAATTAAGCTTTAATTTATTAATGGTTCTAGAATTGTGGTTTGAATTAGAACTTAACATTGATTAGGTTGCCTTGAACTTGAATTGGATTTTTATTGTTGAATTTCTTCAGAAGCCGTAACCTTAACCTAAGTCAGCTTGAAATCGACTCATTTAGCAAATATGTTTAATATTTTGATATGAATCCTAGAACCCAAACTTTTCAAGCTGAATTTGAGTTTGTTGTTTTGGATTGTGCCTATGGTCGCACAAATCATTTGACTTGGTCGGTTCTGTCCTGATTTCACCTGCTCTCAAACAAGCTAGATATGAACCTGTTCAATCCGGTCTCAACTGGATTTGGTGGCATGTCTGGATTTGGGATGTAGTTATCGAATTCGGACTGGTTCCAGTCAATTTTGGACTGAACAAAAACTGCTTTGAAAAACAAAACATATTATGTTTTATTAGATATTTTCTATACAACGTGACAACAAAAATAAAATAAAATTATTTAATGACAACTTTATTATGAAAAAGATAAAAAATTTATCCTCATAATTAGTGAGGTCTCATTTTGTAATTTTTCCCTATATCCTAAGTTGTCATATTTGAACTCATTCACTAAGTTAATTTGTTGATTCCGAGATTCTGCTTCCAACTAGTTATTCAGATATGTTAGCATGCACAAGAAGTAGCTGAAACGCCTATTATTCTCCCTGTTGTGGAGAATGTCGACTTGTATGTGACCATAAATGCTTAGGCTGTTAGTAATTCACATGCAATAGTGGATAATATGCCATTTTTTTTGTTGGTCCCTTCAAGATATGGTTCCCAACTTTAGACAAAATTGCAACTCATTGAAATCTAATGTCATTGCCACCGCTTTGATTCCGTTGACAACTACTTTTCCTTTGTCAGAGCTAGTTATTGTGGAGGATTCATGCATTGTATTTGCTAATGTTACTCCAAGAATGTTGAATAATCCCATCTTCTTTTAAAGGTGGGTACTTCTTGTTGCTCCATGCTAATACTTTTGTCTCTTTCATGATAGTATAAAGAAAACAAATCTAGGGAAATAAAATAAGATGACGCCTTTTGGGCTAGTAGGATAACGCTTGGTTGTTGTTCTTGTAGTTGTTGTTGTGTTGTTATGACGCCTTTTGGGCATCAATGTTTCTCACCATAGTATTCAAAGAATTAAAGTTCTAAGGCTTCACTTCTTTAGTGAGGGTCTAATGAAGATACTAAATAATAAATGTAGGAAATTTTTGGCAATTCTTTTTTATTTTATCTCTACAAAAATCAAATGATACATTCGGATTTACTTTAAATTTTAAAACTTAAGAAACTTTTGAAACATATTAAGAAGAAATTTATAAGATATAAGGAAAGAAAAAACAATATCTAAAAACGACTTCACTTCTTCTAAAATACTCAATGAATTTGTGCACTTTTAAATAAAGTATAAATATCGACGTGTGCATTTTTATTACATAAAACTAATTCAAGCAAATAATAGAGAGAGTTTCATCTTGTATTGATCGTAAAACAAATTTTATAAAAAGGTCACCACTTTGCAAGCGTATATGCTTTTACTCACATTTGTGATATAGAGTTTTGTATAAATTTGAATATGTGCCTTATTTCCTTCAATGGCTAAAGAATATTGGTTAAATGCTATTGAAAAATATAAATTTATAATATGACATGCACATTTAATATAAAAAAGACAACCATTCAAAGTTGGCCTTACCTGTGTAATTGATTAGTTTCTACATCATTATTTGATGCATTGTCTAGGGTAATTTGAAGAGAACAGCATGTCCTATAATTATTGTAAATACAAAGTGGCACGTATGGAACTGCCCCTAAATTTAAATGTTGTTAAACAGATATGTGATTCCATCTAAAATTTTACTAATAAAATATGTTTTTGCACTCACTTTGTTCATCAAAATCCTATCCTCGGACTCGATGGTGGAATCTAAAGAATGAGAACAAATGTATATTTAAGAAGAAGGTTCTAGAACTTGGGCAATGGAATATTAATGGGGAAACTGATCTTATGTGGTTGACAGTTGCTAACTGTATTCGTAAGGTGGCAAAGGATGTGCTGGGAGAATCCAAAGGAATGATTCCAAATAATAAAGATACTTGGTGGTGGAAAGATGATGTACAAGAAAAAATTAAGGAGAAGAAGATTTGTTATAGAGATTGGTTTAAAAACAAAAATAATGATAAGTGGGAGAAATATAAAGTGGCTCGACGAGAGTCTAAGAAAGCAGTAGGCAATGCAAAAAATATGGCTTTTGAGGATTTATATAAGAAGCTAGATACTAAAGAAGAAGAAAAACAATTATATAGAATTGCCAAGGCAAGAGATAGAAAAACTAAAGATTTAATTGAAGTAAAATTTATTAAAGATGAAGATCAAAGAGTACTTTTTATGAAAGAAGATATCAAAAATAGATGGATGAGTTACTTTCAACAGCTTTTCAATGAGGATTGTGAAAATTCAATTGATCTTACAGAATTCATCACCCTAAAAGAAAGTAAAAATTACTCTTACATCCGACGTATTAGTAAAGCTGAAGTCTGGAAAACTTTAAAGAAGATGAAACATAAAAAAGCAGTAGGACCAGATAACATCCCAATTGATGTTTGGCAGTGCTTAGGAGATGAAGGAGTTTCTTGGCTCACTAGATTGTTTAATATGATTTTGAAGACTAAAAGGATGCCAAATAAATGGAGAAAGAGTATATTAGTACCTATTTATAAGAATAAAGGTGATGTACAAAATTGTGCCAATTATAGAGGAATTAAATTAATGAGTCATACTTTAAAACTTTGGGAGAGGGTGATCGAACAAAAGTTGCGCCATAATACTAAGGTATCAGAGAATCAGTTTGGTTTTATGCCAGGTAGATCTACTATAGAAGCCATTCATTTATTAAGAAGTTTAATGGAGAAATTTAAGGAGAGAAAGGAAAACCTACATTTGGTTTTTATTGATTTGGAAAAAGCTTATGATAAAGTCTCAAGAATAGTACTTTGGAGAATTTTAGAAAAAAAAGAGATTTGCACTGGTTATATTCAAGTTATTAAAGACATGTATGGAGGAGCTGTTACCTCTATTCGGACACAAGGAGGTTTGACTAAAGATTTTCCTATTACAGTTGGATTACACCAAGGCTCTTCTTTAAGTCCGTATCTTTTTGCTTTGATTATGAAAATCATGACTGGACATATCCAAGATGAAGTGCCTTGGTGTATGCTCTTCGCAGATGATATTGTCCTTATTGAGAAAACTAAAGAGGGAGCTAAAGCGAAACTAGAGCTTTGGAGGAATGCTCTAGAATCAAAAGGTTTTTATCTTAGTAGATCAAAAATTGAATATATAGAGTGCACATTTAGTCAAGAAAGAAATACTTATATTGGAGATGTGACAATTGGTGATCAAATTGTCAAGAAGAGTGAGCGCTTTAGATACTTTGGATCAATTATACAAAATGATGGCGAAATAGATAATGACGTTATTAGCAGGATTCAAGCAGGATGGGTAAAATGGAGAAATGCTTCTGGTGTGTTGTGCGATAGAAAAATCCCATCCAAAATCAAGGGTAAATTTTACAAAATTGTAGTAAGATCAGCGATGATATATGGTGCTGAATGCTGGTCTGCAAAAAGGAAACATACAAATAAAATAAATGTTGCAGAAATGAGGATGTTAAGGTGGATGTGTGGATATACACGAAAGAATAGAATGAGAAATGAGTATATCCGAAAGAAAGTTGGTGTTGCACCAATTGAGGATAAACTTAGAGAAAGTCGGCTTAGATGGTTTGGACATCTAAATCGTAGGACGATTGAAGCTCCAGTTAGAAAAATTGAGTTATTGGATTTTGCCCATGTACAAAGAGGAAGAGGGAGATCAAAGAAGACATGACAAGAAACTATAAGGAGTGATCTTAGTTACTTAAACTTAGATAAGAATTTGGTAACTGATAGAGCGCAATGGAAACAAAAGATTCATGTAGCCGACCCCACCTAGTGGGATTAAGGCTTGGTTGTTGTTGTTGTTGTTGTTGTTGTTGTTTGTTCATCAATATCATAGCAGGGAACAACAAGATAGAGTCATCTATATGTCCAAATATCTGTTGTTAGATTGACTTTGCATGAAATATTTTAACTTTTCAATTATAGCGAATATATTGTTTCAAACATTCACATACATTTTTTTTTCTTAAAATAAATTTGGATATATGGGTTGATATACGGGTTGTAAATCTTGAATAACATAATCAAGACAATTTCTTTTTCAAAAACTGTAAATATTAATTCACATCTTACAAACCGATCCTCTACTTGCTTTGTCGTTCTTTAAATGCCAACCATAGATTCGCTTTGTTGATTGATTTGTATTTGTTAACATTGAGCAGATGTCAGTTTTTATGTTTTCTTATTAAAATTATGAATTCTAACTAAATGTTTTTAAACATACCATTCCCACCTCTCAGGTGCCTCCGCTTTGGTAAGAATTTTAATTCTTACGAATCTTGCAAACTTTAATGTACTCAGTTGTAATCTTTAACTCAAAATATACCAGTGCCTTACTCTTTTTGACATGACTACCTCAACCTGTAATGGTGGTACTCGATGATTTTGTTGATGAGGCTAAATCTTGCTAGATCCCACAAGTTGCTAGCTCTTCTAGATGTTATTTAGGTTTGGAATAATTATTGTCAAAATCACCGTGTGCAGGGATCCTTTTGTCAAAAAGGATCATACTCACATGTTGCAGAAAAGGTTCATGAGAAGCTGAAGAATGCATGATGATGACAGCTTGCCATCTTGTGTAATGATTTTGTTGAGGAAGAGATTTTTATTAGGGGGGAGAGTGTAGTGAGGAAGTACTTATAGATTTTTGTTTTAGAAAAAATATATAATTAGATGACCATTGCTCTTTATTAAAGGTAAGTTGGCTGCAGTTTCCAAGGGGCTCCACTCCTTTTATGTAAAACGTTGTGCTGATTCCATCAATATCCGGTTCTAAAATATTACAACTAGTCCAGTCCAAAAACTGGGTCTGATTCCATTGTCAAACCAGTTTTATTAGTTTGGTTCCAAACTAATTTTAGTTGGAACTGGTTCATTAAGTATCCTTCATTGTGCCAACTGTTAACATGCCTATTTACTTATATTATCTTTGAAAATTTGTTTATGATTTTTTGGGTTCTCCTTTTATGCTAAGTGTTTACTTGATTAATCCAAATTATATATTAGTGATATGCTAATGGATTCTTACGGGCTAGTGTATTTCAGGTTCTTGAGTATCGTGGTGAGCAAGTGCGGCGTAGCGTCGCGGATCTAAGAGAGGCTCGCTACAAATTAGAAGGAAAAGATTGCTATGTGGGTCATCTCTTCACTCACAGTAGTAATCCCTGTTTATTTATTTGTTTATTATCATGAAGTAATCTAAAATCAATGCTCTACTGCTCTTCTGGTTTTTAACTTTTTTGCATGAAACTTGATTCCCAAGAGGATGATGATACTGATTTAGTTGATTGATTGTCATAACTTACGTTTTTTGTTTTTCTTTTTGCAGCTATTTAAGATAAGTGAAGAGGTGGTAGTTGATGCTACAGATAAAGGAAATATAGCCCGGCTTATTAATCACTCTGTAAGACCATGCATTAACATGCAATTCAGCTCATTTTATATATATTTATGTATATATTTTATAATATCTGGGCTTTTTTACATACATGTCACACTAAAGTTGCCCATTAAATCAAGGAATATAAGTTTTGCGCACTCAAAAAACATATTCTTTTAGTTTCCATCATGACAATTATGTTAGTAGTGTAATCAATTTACTCTTAACCTGGATTGGAACGAAAGATAGCTAACAATCATCATCATCAGCAATGACAGAAACAAAATCTCAATCCCAAGCCAGTTGACAGGGATTTCTCTTCTTCACCGTTTTATAATTTTGTTAGTATGAGTGTGTGTTCGAGTTACTTTTTTACCAAGGGTGAGTATGGTTGAGGTTTTGCTCTTCATCGATCAACCTAGAAAGTTTAGTGCGTATAATGTAAGTCTTTTTGTGATTTGTATGTATATTTATATATGCATTATTTGTCTATATATATATATATATGTTCATAATGTTTTTATGATGCAGTGTATGCCCAACTGTTATGCAAGGATTATGAGCGTAGGAAATGATGAAAGCAGGATTGTTCTCATTGCTAAGACTAATGTTGCTGCAGGCGACGAGCTAACGTACTTCCTCCACTTTGTTTCTATTTCCTCTAGGGGAGTTAAAAATATCTAAAAATGCAACTCGCTCGAAACTCGTTTGGTTTTTGAATCGACTCCAAATCTGTTTGAAATTTTTTAGTTTAATCATAAGCAATAATATTGCCTTTGGCTCGAAGTTTTCCAGATGATTTCGAGTTAAATCTGGCTCGCTCGAAATATGATTTGAGTTTGTGTATGTATAATGTAAATAATTTTGATATGTATAATATATATAGGAAGTGTGTTTAGATACAAACTAGCTTAATGCTCTAGTAGTCTAGTAGTAGAATACAGGAGGAATAGAGCTTGTTTTCTCTAAAGTCTAGGGATCAAATCAAATTTATGTAGAAACACAATATTGTTACATTTTTTGGCACAATCAGCCAATTCGAATAAAGATTTGAGCTGGCTCGGAATCGAATTGATTCGAGCTGAGCCAAATCTAATCATGTTTGATTTTGATTTTAAACCGATTTCGAATGGAGCCGGACTCGAAATTTTCTACTTTGAGTTGCCTTCAGGTCGTTCAACATTGATCTGATAACAACCCTCGTTTCCTCTAAAGACTTATATTGATATCTAGAATCTAGATGATTGGAATGTCTTTGAAAAAATAGTGTAGCTTAGGGTTGGCAAAATAGGTAAGTGGTTCGGGTTGCGGTTGAACTTGAATGATTGCAGCTAGCTCAACCCAAAGCCAAGTCATGTAATGACGTCAAATTTACACCTGTATTCGGGTTGAACTATGCTGGATTAGCCCAGGTCTAATAAAAGGTTTGGGGGAGGAAGGTTCAACTTGCCATATTGCTTTCTTTCGAAGTAATGATATGAGGATGCTTGTTTAAAACTCGATGTGAGCAATGATAATGCGGCAAAAATGTTTACTGATGATGAGTCATACCTGTGATCTGATACAGATACGATTACCTGTTTGACCCGGATGAAGCTGAAGAATGCAAGGTTCCTTGCCTCTGCAATGCCCCAAATTGCAGAAAATTCATGAATTAGGGATTTGTACATGAAGGATCATCTTCCATTCTTTCACAAGGGGGCCATTCTTCCCTCCGTTGAGGCTGCTTCTCCTACAAAAGTTTGTTGAGGTTTTTTTTTTTTTTTTTGCTTTTTTCCCCAATTTATTCAATACTTTTCAATTTAATTTCTTACACAAATGTCTCAGGGGGACCCACATTAGTGCTTCCATTGTAAATGTATTTTCTTTTGTACTAAAAAAAAAAATTCAATCGTCGGTAGGGCTGAAGTTGAGCTATATATTCTTTGTATATAGCTTTAATATATATATATA
>JAEMOT010003976.1:102801-162735 GCA_019297695.1 Apostasia ramifera | reverse complement strand
ATATATATATATATATATATATATATATATATATATATATACAGATTTTGTACAAATGTTTGATTTGAGACGAAGTGAATTCGAGTTAAAATCAACTAAATTAAGTAAAAGTTAATTTATTAAAATTTATATTTGAGTTAACTCAATTTGTTATTTTTTTAAAACTTAATATATGCATATTTTAACTGTAATAGTAGATAAATAATTTTATTGGATGGTGATTGGGTTAGGTATATATGAAAGGAATTATCACGGATTTAATTCCTGTGACTTAAAGTTTTTGAATTCAAATTTTCTATTAGGTCATCAGCTTTGTACGTAACTTGAAATTTGTCGTATTTCAGCTCATATTAATTAGAAAAATAATTTATATCTAATTTTTTTATTGACTATGATTTTAGATTTAAATTGAGGTTGATTACTTCATCATTTTTTTTCATAGAAATTTCTTCATTAATATACTATAATTAACACGTGACCAGTGTTCAACATCATTTCAAAAAAATGATGCAAGTTGCGGAGCCACTGTTTTGCATTTGGCAGCCAAATGCTATGATAAAAAATTAAGTAATTGCATCTCTTTAACCAGATAAAGTAAATTTTATATTTTTTATTAAAATTTTACAAAGCATGAGGATACTGGAAATAATAGTTTTTTAAAATATATAAATGATCCAAACTAATTAGAAAATAATTAAATTTCATATTTTTCATTGAAAAAGACTAGCAAAAAATACAAGATTTTAAACAAGTGATCAATACTATAAAAAGTTTATATTCTAAGGAAAGAAAATCGAGATTTTTTAAAAGTTAGTATTGTTAGCACGTGGTTCCAGCGCTGCATCCCTGCCATACACATGGTGCCTAGCTAGCCTTTGGCCTTCATTTCTTTTAACTAATCCATCTATTTGTTCTCACAGGTTAGACCTCGGTCAAACCTCGGACACGAGGGTTCAACCAAGCCTTATCCATGATGAGCCAAGAGCATCCCTGGTAACATCGTCCTCGATGTTACAAAGCGGTGCTTGTCACAATCAAGCTTGGTCCGACCGCGCCGTTCCTCGTATAAAATATTTTTCCCATACCCGCAAATCAAGGGTCCGCATGCCCCAGCTATCAAGGATCCCCAGAAGCAGTACCAATATTAGAAGTTAGCATCCTCCTTTTGCTGCTTTTGGTCCCTCCGATGGCCAACAAACGGTGCGAACTCAGAGCTTATTCACCTCCTTTTTTTCCGGAAAATCAAGATAAAGCTGCACCATCCGCTGCCTACAAATACCTCTGAACAGTTTTCAAGTAAAGGATCGAAAATCTAGCACCCAGAAAGAGCAGAATCACTCCTCTATCACCTCTTGTAAAACAAGAGCTTGAGAACAAGAAGAGCTCTCTTTCTCCGTATCTCTCTTCCTCTTGTAAGCTCTCTGTATTAGCCTTCATGGCTACCCTTTCACATTAGTGAAACTTCTTCGCTGACCGTTCGGTGGATATAGGGGATCTTCTCCCTGAACCACCTTAAATCTTTTTGTGCTGTTCTGGATGCCCCGAACTCTCTTTCTCTTTCTCTCTTAAGCCTCCGCTAACAGGCTTACCTCTTTGCGTGCCGCCGTCTCCTGAAACTCTCTCTCTTTTTTGGTATTTTTTGGGATCCCCTACATCCTACGTCAACATCTTCTGGTGCTTTCATTGAGACCCTGGGAAGATGGTGGCCAGAACGCGCCGAACCAACTACGAGACATGCGGGTGAACCTTCTGTTTGGGCACCGGACGACAGGGCTTTGGCCTCAACTTCTCGGCGTCACGCCGAATCTGCTTCCTCCTCCAGGGGAACCGATGTCTCAGAACTTCAGGGGATGCTGGAGAATCTTACTGACTTGGTCACTGGCCTCACAGCCCAACAGGCCGTGATTCTCAGGCAGACTCAGCTAGTATGCGCAGCACTTTCCCTCCCGCCGGTCGCGGCGGCTCCTGCTCCTCTCCCGCGAGTCGCGGCGGTTCCTGCACCTCTTCCGCCGGTTGCGGCGGCCCCAGAACTTCTTCCGCCGGTAGCGGCGGCCCCTGTACCCCCTCCTCCAGTTGCTGGGGCTCCTTATCCCGAACTTCCTGTCGCAGTGCCTTCCATTCAGACGTCTGGCTCTTCTCAATCGCCCAGATGCCCCTTTCGCCTCTAGGAGGTTCACTAGAATCCTCTTCCACAATGTCCGCTACCACAACCTGCTTTCCTTCCACTTGCCTTCCCTCCTTTCCTTATCGGAAGAGATCCCCTCTTTCCAGGCATTCAGGCCCCTCATCATGAGCCTAACCCCTTCTTTGGACCGATGGATAGCAATGCTCCTTTTACCGACGCCATCCGGCTGGCCCCAATCCCAGAAGACTTCAAGCCATCCAGGCTTGAGGCCTACAGAGGCGCGACCGACCCCCGCGAGCACATTCAGGGGTTTGAGGCCGTAGTCCATTACCGCTAGCCGTACGAAGCCAATAAGTGCCACCTCCTAGTCAACACTTTGAAATGGGCGACATTTAACTGGTTCATCAAGCTGCCCAGGGGTCATATCTCCTCCTACGAACACTTGAAATAGGAGTTGATAGCCCGTTTTATCAGTCAGACCCGAATGGTCGTCTCCGACATGATGCTCACCAACATTAAGCAAGGCGAGAGAGAAAGCCTCCGGGATTACACCAATCGCTTTTTCGCCGCCACGGCAGAAGCTGAAGATGTCAACCCGGCGGTGGCCATGCACAATTTCTAGAGGGGACTCAAGGTGGGGGATCTATCTAAATCCCTACAGCTGGCCAAGCCTCAGAATTACCCAGAGCTGGTTGCCAGAGCCAGCCAATTTATGCTCCTCGAGAATGCTGAGTCCTCTCCCCCTGATGTTTCTAGAGTCAAGCAGGAGAAAAGAAAGAGGAAACATCGGGGGAATGAACCCTCGGCCATGAAGATACATATGGCCAAGAGTCGTGATCGAGATGAAGGGAAGCCATGACACATCCAGCACCAGAAGCATTTCTTCTCTCGGTCGCTTCTTGAAGTCTATGCGGCAGGTTGGGTCCGACCTGCCAGACCCAAGCCTGCGCCTCCAGTCGGAGTGGATCCCGACAATTATTGTGAGTTCCACGGAACTACGGGCATAAGCTTTATAAGTGCCGAGGCCTCAAAGCTCTGCTTGACAAACTGGCAGATCAGGGCAAGCTTGAAGAGTTCATGCAAATGGCGTCGACCTTCACTGGTGCCCAGAAAGGAAAAGCCCCTGAAGTTACTGAGACTCCTGCTAAAGCCCTGCCGTCTCTAGGTCCCAGCCAACAAGGGCATCCTTACCCCCCTGCCTCTTGGACGATCAATGCCATCTTTAGCATTGACCTCGTTACTGTTCGCCGCCAAGAAGCCGAGGTCGGTGGTATTTCTAAGCAACATTCTTCATCCATCCCACTTACCTTCTGCCAAGAGGATCTCCCCCAGCAGGGCAATATACACAACGATCCAATCATAGTTGTTGCCCGCATAGCCGACTTCGATGTTTGATGAGTGCTCCTCGACTCCGGGAGTGCCGCCGACATCCTATTTGAATCTGTCTTCCTCCAAATGGGGCTCAAGGAGGTAAACCTCCTCCGTGCTGGAACCACCTTACTCGGTTTCTTCGGGGAGAGGGTTCAACCTCTGGGATTTGTTGCCTTGCCCGTCTCCTTCAGCGATGACAATGGCTACACCATGAGCATGGTGAACTTCGTCGTTATCAGAGCTAAGTCAGGCTACAATGCCATCCTCGGAAGGACGACACTCAATTCCTTTGGGATGGTGATTTCCACACCTCACCTCTGCACGAAGTTCCCCACCCCCAGCGGTGTTGTCACCATCAGAGGGGATGCCAGGTAGGCTATCCGGTGTTTCCAGATCGCCGCACAGCTCATCGTCTATTAACTGGATCCCAGGGAGTCTCAACCCGTCGTACCATAGGAGGGGGTTATCAATGTAACCTTGGAGGGAGGGGGGGGGGAGATTCTTCCAAAGTTGTAAACTTGTCCTCTTTCATGAATGATAAACAACAGGTGGAGATCACTTTCATGCTTTCTGAGTACATTGATGTCTTCGCATGGTCTCCTAAAGATATTTTAGGCGTTGACAGGGCTATTTGTGAGCACCACCTGAACATATCTAATACTGCCTCCCCTATAGCACAGAAGAAAAGGGTGATGGCAGGGAAGAGGCAGAATACTGTCAAAGAAAAGGTCAACAAACTACTTGGAGCCGGCTACATTAGGGAAGTCCAATATCCCCAATGGCTCACCAACGTCGTCATGGTGAAAAAGGCCAACGAAAAGTGGAGGATATGCGTAGACTTCCGCACACTGAATCAGGCCTGCCCCAAAGATACTTACCCTCTCCCACGCATTGATATGATGGTAGATTGTACTTTCGGCTACGAGGTTATGAGCTTCCTGGATGCTTTCTCTGGGTACCATCAGATCCGGATGGCCAAAAAAGATGAAAAGAAGACTGCCTTCATCACTGACTTCGGCACATACTGCTACAACGTCATGCCCTTTAGCCTCAAGAACGCCGGCGCTACTTACCAGCGCATGATTGATGCCGTCTTCAAAGACCAAAGGGGGAGGAATCTTGAAGCATATGTCGACGACATCCTAGTCAAGAGCAAAATCTTGGAAGGGCACCTCGGCGACCTCAGGGAGACACTTGACACCCTCCGATGGTTTAACCTCAAACTTAATCCTACCAAGTGTACATTCGGCGTGGTCTCAAGAAAATTTTTGGGCTATCTAGTCTCAGCCAGAGGAATAGAAGTCAATCCAGAT
This sequence comes from Apostasia ramifera, assembly GCA_019297695.1. Taxonomy (NCBI): domain Eukaryota; kingdom Viridiplantae; phylum Streptophyta; class Magnoliopsida; order Asparagales; family Orchidaceae; genus Apostasia; species Apostasia ramifera. The sequence goes on along the minus strand of JAEMOT010003976.1, from coordinate 157,926 downwards.
AAAATCTCGGCGATCCTAAGCATGCCCTCTCCTAAAATGGCTAAAGAGATCCAAAAACTGACAGGACGAATCAACAGTCTGGGCAGATTCATTTCAAAAGCCGGGGATCGATGTTCGCCATTCTTTCGATGCCTGCGCAATAACAAGGGGGATCAGTGGACCAACAAGTGCAAACCCGCTTTCACAAAACTGAAAAGGTATCTTACCTCGGCCCCGGTATTAGTGGCGCCAAAGGAAGGGGCGGTCGTGTCTTTATACTTGGGTGTCTCTGACACCGCGGTCTCGGCAGTTCTCGTGAACGACGATAAGGGGGTACAACATCCAATCTTTTACATCAGCCACATACTCCTAGATGCTGAAAGCCGATACCCCACATTGGAAAAACTTGCTCTGGCTCTCCTGGTGATGGCGAGGAAGCTACGCCCAATTTCCAATCCCACACAATCCAGATTGTTACTGATCAACTGCTCCTAAAGATACTGTACACTCCTGAAGTCTCGAGAAGGCTGCTTAAATGGTCCATTGAGCTGGGCGAGTATGTCATCAAGTATGTCCCATGGACAGCAATCAAGGCTCAGGCACTGGTAGACTTCATCGCCGAGCTTTCTACTTCAGAGCCACCGCATGTCAGACATCGGACAAGCCTCTGGTCCCTTCATGTCGATGGTGCATCGGATTGTAGTCCCAGGGGGCTGGGATTCTCCTAACCAGCCTAATGGGAGCCACCTTACACCAAGGCGTGACACTGCAGTTCAAGGCTACAAACAATCAAGCAGAGTATGAAGCTCTCATTGCAGGGCTAAACTTCACACTCAGCATGACTGTGAAGTCTATACAGGTGTTCAGTAACTCTCCGTTGGTTGTCAACCAGGTGAATCGAGCATTCGAAATGAAGGACAAGGTTCTGAAAAAATATCTGCAACAAGCCCAGTCCTTGATCTCTCAGTTTGAAGATTTATCCGTGACGCATATTCTCAGAGAAGAAAACCAAGTGGCAGACCGACTCGCAAAGGTGGGGCTCCCCGACCTCTGCCGAACTCAAGTATTCGAAAGACCTAGTTTCGAATGTGCAGAAATCCACTCTGAGGAGCATCCACCTTGTTGGATGGGCAGGACCCTCAATTACCTAAAAGATGGCACCCAGCTCGACAACAGGCAAGAAGCGAAGAAACTGAAGCTTGACTGCGCCAAGTACGCCCTCATCAATGGGGAGCTCTACAGGAGTTCTTATGCCAAGCCCCTCACCAAATGCTTAAGGCCTGAGGAAGCTCAAGAAGTCATAGAGGCTGTGCACAAAGGGGAGTGTAAAACTCATGCTCGTAGCCGAAGTCTGGTTATGCGAATCCTACGCCAAGGATTTTTCTAGCCAAATATCCACAAGGATGCTCAGGTGTTTGTGGAGAAATGCTCTCAATGCCAGTACTACGCCGACATGCATAGATAGCCCGTTGGCTATCTTAATCCCATCAATTCGTCTTGGCCCTTCGCTATTTGGGGGATGGACTTCCTGGGCCCAATGCCTACGGTCATGAGGAACTACAAGTGGATACCAGTGGCTATCGATTACTTCACAAAGTGGATTGAGGTTAAGCCACTTACCCATCCTACTACTCAAAATATCGAGAATTTTCTATGGGCTAACATCGCCTGCAGATACAGCATACCGATGGTGATTATCACAAACAATGGTACCCCGTTCGCTAATCAGCGGATCCATGACTTCTGTGGCAAACATCAAATCAACCTCAAGTATGCATCCGTCTGGCACCCTCACATCAATGGGCAGGCAGAAGCCGCTAACAAAAATATCCTGAATATCTTGAAGAAAAGCCTTGACGGTGCCAAAACCCGCTGGCCAGAAGAACTACTAGGCGCTCTCTGGGCTTACAATACAGCTCCTTCCGAGGTCACTCAGGAGTCTCCCTTCTCCCTTTCATTCGGGATGGACGCAGTCATACCTGTTGAGATAGAACACTCCTCCCCCAGGGTAGAAACCACAGCCAACTTCAGTCTCAAAAATCTGCAAACCTGGATGGGTGAAAACGATGAATCAAGGCGAGTCGATCTAGACCTCTTGGAGCAGAGAAGAGAGTTGGCCGCACTCAAGCGCCTGGAGCACAAGCGCCGGGTTGAAAGATATTTCAACCGCAAAATTAACCCTAGGACTTTCATTCAAGGAGACTTGGTACTGAAATGGCGGCTTCTTGCTGGCAGCAATTTGGGGGTTCCCAAGCTTGAACCTAACTAGGAAGGCCCTTACATCGTGCGTGAGGTTGTTGGAACAAACGCATATCATCTAATGACTTCTAAAGGCATCCAACTCCCTAGAACATAGAGTGGGGATGATCTAAAGAAATTCTACGCCTGATCCCTGACAGCAGTTCATCTTTATACTTCCTATACAAGATTCATTTGTATAGATTTATTTAGGAATTTATTACACGGACTCAATTGATAAGTTCTGAGACATTCTTTACTAATAGACATTATATTAGGGTATTCATATTAGCCTAATATCTATCGCTCAGGTATGACTTCAACCTCAACTCTCAATCATAGTACCTGAGGCTCCGGACCTCGTACACGATGGTTTATCATAACTAATCTTCCATATACGGAGGTCACTGAGCCTAGTTATGTCTGGCAGGCAGGGTCTCCTACATACATCTGGAACCCTTCCATAAGTCCATCCGGTTAGAGGAAGGTCTGAAGACTTGCTCGTAACCTTAGGGCAGTCCCTGTCATCTACTCATGATACAGGTCCCCCCTAAGCAGAGTGTCTTCGCTTCCCACTAGGATCTATTGCTCTAATGGAGGTTAGCCATTGCCTCAAGTACAAATGTCGGCTACGATGTTTCAGATGATCAAGTCCTTTAGATAACTCTTCCTAGGCAAGATCTCCACTACTATTACTACTTCTTTCCTATGCAGGCACATAAAGAGATATGATCTCAAGCCCGAAATCATGAAACCCCCGAGGTCAGCCCATGCCTTAAGTATAAACATCGGACACAATGTTTCGGACACTTTGTCCTTTTGGCATTGGGTCAGATAATACCTCTTAGGCGGGATTTCTACTGTTATTATTACTTCCTATGCAGACTTATGAAGTTTTAAGATCCAAACTGGGGGTGCTCTATTTGATTCGAAGTCCTACATTATTAATCTATTATGAGGGGTTCTGTCATAATCAGAATATCTCAAATTTCATACAGAGGTAACTGTACATTTCATACATCAGAATAAACAGGTATGTAATAAACAAGTTTCCTTTTCATTCATTTTCAAAAATTATAAGAAGGTTACATCAGTCATTTTATAAAGAAGCAAATTAGCCTTCACTGACCCCATCCAAAAGATCAAATACCCGATGGATAAGATCGTCAGTCAAGTCAAATCCCTCTTCTTTATAAACGGGATCGGAGGCCATGCAAGGAAAGAGATCCACTTCTCCAAGATCGACGACAGTAATTTTGCCCCCTTGGATCAAAGTGGAGGCTAATCCTTCCCAAGCCCGCCTGATCCCATCTAACCTCTCCTGCCTGCAGGGTAAGCTCGTCTTGTAAGCCTCCACAGCAATCATAGACCTCTCCGCAACAACGACCTCCTGGTCTCTGGCGACTTTGACAAGCTTCTCTTGTAGAGCTTTATTATCAGCTTTCACCGCGCCCAGCTCCTCTCGTAGTTTGGCCTTTTCCTCCTGCGCAACATCAAGCTGAGAAGACTTCATTGCAAGCTGGATCCTCAAGGCCTCAACTTCTTTATCCCGTTGATGAAGCTAACATCCTTGCTCCAGCACTTGCTCCTCTGTCCTCAGAGCCCTGTTCAAAGCCACTGGCAGGCGAGCGAGTATTTGCAATAGAAACAGAGTTAGCTTATGAGAACAAAAGGGAGAGAAAGCTTAAGAGAATCCTTACCGTAGCTATCCTTTTGGCGAAGCCTGAATAGAGCTCTGGCGTCGAGGTCCTTTCCAACTTCTCCTCCAAGTCCTTTAACACCAGACCGCGCCCTAGGGCTAGACCTACCTCTCCTTGGTAGACGCAGCTCTTATCTGCGGTTGGCACGGTGATGACAGTCAATCTTCTGTCGTCCCCTTTCGTCCTCACTGCCATCCTTGTGCGTTCGTCCCCGAAGATTTCAGTGAAATTAGTGCTGATAGGGGGCTCTATGCTTCGCTGCCAGTCATGTTCTCCCCCGACAGCAAAGCTCTCCTCCTCCACACTTTTCGCTTTCTTAGATGAGGGCTCTGGGCTTGTGCTCTCGGAGGGATCCCTTTTCTTGTTGGGAACCTCGCTGAGGATCAAATCCAGGCAAGGTCCCTCCATCTTCTCATTTTCTCGACCTCCGTCGGCCTTATTCCCTTCCTCCTTATTCCCTTCCTCCTTTCCTCCTATAACAACCCCTTTGGCACCTTTCGGGATTGTCTGGGGCTTGGCAACTGACACGGGTCCTTTCCCCTTTCCCGTGTACCCCAGCTCAACCAAGATTTTCCTGTCGTCTGCGGCATCCTCAGAAGAGGATACCACATTGACGGCGGTTCCGCTGCAGACCGGCTCCAGAACCTCTACCACCTCTTCCTCCTCCACCTCAGTTATTTCTCTATTAAGCTGGGTGGCAGAAGGCTGCCCCCTCCTGGCCCTCTTCATCAGAACTGTGCCGGGAGGTAGGGTGACTTCCTTGAAGATGGTGTACCCCAACGCCTTCGCATGCAGGGATACATCATTTCTCACGTATCTGAGAAAGTCCTTCAGGGGCCAGCTCTGTCCCTTTAGCCTCTCTAGACTTTTCAGAGTGTCTGCCCGGCCATCCACTTGGCGTCGCCAATGAACTCAGGGAGGCATGTACCAGGCGTCAAGGGGATTCCTAAATCCCCTCCGACGAAGAAGTAGTAGTCCCTCCAGTCTGAGTGAGAACTACTTGCCCCTGAAAACATTGCCTTCCTCATCTTTGATCGAAGGGCCAGACATCCTCCATACCCTGGCACCGCTATCCAACTGAACAAGGTCCTGAATACACGTAGGCCACGACAATAGGGGAGAGTTACACCGGGACGATCTGAAACGAGTTCAAAATTTCCCTGAACTCCGATTGCGGCAGCAACATTAGATCATACTCCACCTGTGCCCGGTATACGCATACCGCTCCTTCAGGGGGACTGTTTGGTCGAAAATCGGCGGTGGGAGGGATGACCATTAGTCTAGGGTTCCCTCTAAACCCTCTGGTAATGTTGAGCACCTCGTGCTCCCTTAGGAGACTCTCCTGATAGCTGGTATCCTTGTGGAACTGGTCAGCCAGTTTGGCCCACTCGATCTTTCTTCTTCCCATCGCTCAGTTTTGCGATGAACGGAGCAAGGGCTGCTTTTTTTTTCTCTCTCTCTTAGGGTTAGAAGATGGACAAGTACTCCAATTTTCCCTTGGGAAAGCCTTTATGGGAAACACCTGTGGCTTTTCGTCTTCTAACCATCTAATTTTATCGGTCAGTGCATGAACGCAATCGGACCATCCATATCTTCTAACAAGTTCAGAATTCGAAGCGGCGCAGGGTTATCAAAGCATCGCTCCCCCCATTTCGTCGACGTTGTGCACGATTATTCATAATCATGAACAATGTTTTGAAACGGTGTTCTATTCTTTGTCCTCTCTACTATTTATCGTTCGATATTTTATAATCGTGCACGAGGATAGTAACTTTCCTTTTTAACTTAGAAATTACCATTGGTTTTATACTTTCACACTTATGAGTTCCTGTTCTCTCTTTTCTGATCTCGTGGTACCTGTTTCAAACATGAAAGAAAAGACAAACACAAACAGAATTCATCCAAAGCAAGTTTTTGAAAGAAAAAAATGTATTTTCATTAATGATAAAACTTGTTACAAATTCATTTTCTCTGTTCTCTTACATATCTCTCTCATGAGTAAAGAAAAAATAAAGAAAATATAAGGCTTTAGAACTTAGACACTTAGTGTAATAGTATTGACCTCAAACATGAGGGAACCTCCCTCTTTGAGACCAATCTATTACACTACTAACAATGGGGAGCAGATCGCCCAGGAGCTGCCATAACTCATCTCCTCAACTATGGTTCCTTCAAATATTACATTGATGGTGAGGCTAAGGAGTTAGGAGACGGAGGCAAGTGACTTCTGGCTCCCTGGTTGAACCTGCTGCTGGACTTCGGGATGAGCACTTCAGCCTAGCCATCTGGCCTCAAGGGAAGCCATCTGGCCTCAAGGGAAGTAATCTGGCCCTCTTCAGGACTCCTGCGTAGGGGAGATAGGTGATATCCCCAGCCAACGTAGGACCTTGCTAAAAGAACTTCCTTTGGGCAGTGGCTTCCACTGTCGAAGAACCTGTCTGGTCTCTTAGGACCACAGAAGGGAAGAACAGCAGGACCTCTGATATTCTCCTGATTTAAGATGCTTACATCAACCAATGTCTGCAGGAGGACATCAAAAGCTGCCTGGTTCTTCACGTGGTGACCCACCAGCGAGGCGCTGACGATATTCACCGCCCTTCTCACCGCTTCTTCCAGATCCTCCATACGCTGTCCCCGCCATCCAGAGCTATTCTCCACCAAGGCCCGCAAGGAGTGAACCTCGGACTTCAGCAACTCCTCCCGGCGATGAGTTTCGGAGGCCGCCTCCTTCGTTCCCAATGATGCCTCCCTGGCCTTGGCAATCTCATCCCTTAGCCAGCTCCTCTCCTCTTTCAAAGCCTCCTTCTCATCATATAACTCCTTTATTATTTTTTGGAGATCTTTGATATGAGCAGAATGGGCCTGGTTCACATCCGATAGGCTGCGGTGGAACTCTCCCCTGCAGCCTCACTCTTATTGGCCCATTCAGTGTTACTCAGAGCCAGGGAAGCTAACTTGTCTTCCAGTTTGTACAACTTCCCTAGCTCCTCCCTGTGATCACCATGGCAACGCTTTGTGACTTGCAACAAAGCGCCCTCGAACCATCGTGCCCGATAGTAGGATTCCGGGCGCAGGGAAAGAATGACCATCCCTCTAACCATCGTGCCCGATAGTAGGATTCCGTAGGGGTCGTACGACGGGAGGGATGGAAGTGACGCTTGGGAAGCCATGCGTCGCTTCGAGACCTGCGCGTCGCCTAGATTCCTGAAATTGTCAGGGAGTACGGACGGTCCGATTGCCTCCGCGCTCTGATCAAGGAGATCAAACGGCCAGGAGACGGAAAGGGTACAGCCGTTTTCTTTTTAAGAAGGAGAACCTGCTCGAAGGGCAGCTTTTTGTGCCCTTTCATCCCCTTAAACCCTAAAAGAAAGAAAAAAAAGAGAGAGCTTCGCCCATCCCTTAGCGAATCTTGATCATGGGAGGAGGAGATATCGAGTGGGCCAAGTTAGCCACCCAGTTCTACAAAGATTCCAGCTATCAGGAATCTCTCCTGATGGAGCACGAGGTGCTCAACACCACTAGGGGTTTTAGAGAAAATCCCAACCTGACGATTATCCCCCCTTCCGTCGATCTTCAACCGAACCTTCCCCCCCAAGGAGCCATCTGCGTTTACCGTGCTCAGGTGGAGTACGGTTTGATGTTGCCACCGCAGCCGGAGTTTGGGGAGATTCTGAACTCTTTCCAACTTGTTCCTGCACAGCTTTTGCCCAACGCCGTAGCCTACATGTATTCCTTCCTGAAGCTGTTACAAGCTCAGAGGATACCGTGAACTCTGAAGCTGTTTATGAGCCTGTTCAGTTGGATGACGGTGCCTGGGTACGGCGGGTGTCTAGCTCTTCGATCGAAGACGAGGAAGGCAATGTTCTCGGGAGCGAGTAATTCCCATTCTGACTAGAGAGATTACTACTTCTTCGTTGGAGGTGACTTGGGAATCCCTCTGATGCCTGGGGTGTGCCCTCCTGAATTTTCTGGGGATGTGAAGTGGGTGTTAGGGCAGGAAACCCTGAGGAACCTGGAGAAGTTGAAGGGGCAGAACTGGCCCCTAAAGGATTTTCTAAGGCATGTAAAGAATGATGTCTCTTTACATGCCAAGGCACTGGGGTATAATGTTTTGAAAGAAGTTACCCCCCCTTTTGGTGTAGTTACGATGAAGAGGGCCAGGAGGGGGCACCCAGCCACCCAACTCAGCAGAGAAGTAGCCGCGGAAGGGGGCGAAGAAGAAATAAGGATTCTAGAGCCGGTTTGCGACTGAGCCGTCGTCGATGTGGTGTCCTCTCCTGATGACACTGCAGACGACAAGAAAACATTGGCTGAGCTGGGTTACACGGGGAAAGGTAAGGAACCCATGCCAGCTGCCAAACCCCAGGCAATCCCCAAAGGTAACACAGGGGTTGTCATAGGGGAGAAGAAGGAAGGAGATAAGGCCGTCGGGGGCCAGGAAAAGGAGAAGGCGGAGGGACCTTGCCTGGCACTAGTCCCACATGGAGAAAAAGAGATTTCTCTGGGAACATGGAATCTGAGCCCCCTCAAAAAATGGCAAGGAGTGCAGAGGGGAGGGATTTCGTTGCCGGGGAAGAGCATGACTGGCAGCGAAGTGTAGAACTCCCTTATAGCACCAATTTCAGTGGAGTCTTTGGGGACATAGGTGTGAAGTTGGCGGTGAGGACGACAGTAGTCGATCGAAGAATGACAGTCCTTACCGTGCTGGCTGAGAATAAGGGTCAAACCTATCGAGGAGAGATAGGTCTGGCCCTAGGGAGTGGTCTGGTGGCCCAAGATATGGAGGAGAAGGTGGAAGTAACCTCCACTCCAGATCTGTATTCGGGAATGGCCAACAGGATTACCACGGTGAGGATTTCTTTTCAGGCTTTCTTATCTGCTTTAACCCTGTGTGTTGATTCATTTTGTGTTTGCTTGTAGGTCCTTGCTCGCTTGCCTTTGGCTCTGAACAGGGCCCTGAGGACCGAAGAGCAGGTGCTGGAGCAAGGGTCTCAGCTTCATCGGAAGGATGAAGAAATAGAGGCCCTGAGGACCGAGCTCGGGGTAAGGTCTTCAGAGCTTGACGCCGTCGAGGGGGAGAAGGCCAAGCTGCTTGAAGAGAATAATAATCTGCGAGAGGAGAAGGCCAAGTTGCGGGAAGAAGTGGCGGCTCATCAGTCTGTTTTGGCCATTGTGGAAACTAACAATAAAGCCCTGCAGGAAAAGCTCATCGAAACCGTCGGTCAGCAAGAAACCATCATTTCAGAGAAGTCCCTGGCTGCCGTGGAGGCTTACAAGACGAGTTTAGCTTGTAGAAAATTAAGGTTAGAAGGGATCAGGCGGTCATGGGAGGGACTGGCTTCCGCTTTAGTTCAAGCGGGGGAGATTACCGCCACTGAACTTGAAGAAGTGGATCCTTTCCCTTGCATGGCCGCCGCTCCTACTTACAAGGAAGAAGGTTTCGACCTATCTGACGAGATTATCCATCGAGTATTCAGACTCTTGGATAGGACCGACAGAGGGTAGCCTATTTTCCTTGTAAGGGCAGTGGTTCTATAACTTGTAACTTTTTGACAGTAATAATAGAAAGAGTTCTTTTTTCATACCTGTTTTACTTTAGTGTATAAACAAGTACCTTTGTATGAATTTGATTGGTCCTGAAAGAAGACTCCTTAATAAGATAATAAAGAGCTTTTGAACCAATTGATGACTCAAGTTCAACTTTGAAACTTCCCGAAATCCATATAGATAGGGAACAGTGATAACAAGAAGGATCCCGTCAAGGAGGAGTTATTTGACCCCATGCCAAAAGGACATTCGTCTGAAACATCGTGTATAATGTTTGTACTTAAGGCAAGGGCTGACCTCGGGGATTCCCTTTATCAGGGTTGTAGATATTTCTTTGTATACCTGCACAGGGAAGAAGTAATAACAATAGTAGTAGAGATCCTGCCTAGGGGGAGTTATCTGATCCAATGCCAAAAGGACTTGTTCGTTTGAAACATCTTGTACGATGTTTGTACTTGAGGCAAGGGCTGATCCTCTTGAAATGGCAGATATCCTAGTGGAAAATGAAGGCACCCTGCTTAGGGGGGACCTGTATCGTAAGTTGATATCAGGGACTGCCCTAAGGTTACGAGCAGGCCTTCAGACCTTCCGCTGGCCAGATGGGCTTATGGAAGGGTTCCAGATGTTTTGTAGGAAACCCCGCCTGTCAGGCTATGCTAAGCTTGATGATCACCGTATTAGTGAAGGTTAGTGAGTATCATCGTGCGCGAGGTCTAGAACCTCGGGCACGATGATTGAGATTTGGGTTTTTAGATCATACCTGAGCGGCGCTTAGGTCATTATGAACATCTCAATACATAGGGGTATAGGAGATATGTGTCTCGGAGTAATATAGAGAAATTCAGATGTCCTGAGAATAATATAAAGGGATCCAGGCGTTTAAAGAATAACCCTTGAATTTGATGATTAAATCCTGTGTAAATGAATTTCTGAATGAATCTGTACAGAGTAAAAGACATATAAGGAGTATTTTGGGCTGAGATGCCCCTGGTTTTCAGGCAAAAAATTTCTTTAAGTCGTCCCCACTCCAACTCCTGGGGATTTGAGTTCCTTCAGAAGTCATGAGGTAGTAAGCATTTGGTCCAGCAACCTCACGCACGATGTAAGGACCTTCCCAATTTGGCTCAAGCTTAGGAACCTCTAGATTGCTGCCGACGAGAAGTTGCCCATTGAGGACTAAATCACCCCTGTTGAAAGTTCTGGGATTAACCTTCCGATTATAATATCGTCCTATTCGACGTTTGTGCTCCAGGCGCTTCAGCATGGCCAGTTCTCTTTTTTGTTCCAGGAGGTCTAGATTGACCCTTCGTGAATCATCATTCTCATCCACCCATGTTTGCAAAGCCTCAGGTTCGAAGCTAGCTGCAACCTCTATTCTGGGGGAGAGGTGTTCTAGCTCAACCGGTATGACAGTGTCCATTCCATATGAAAGGGAGAAAGGGGACTCCTGAGTAACTTCGGAAGGAGCAGTATTGTAAGCCCAGAGAGCTCCTGGTAATTCTTCAGGCCAGCGGGCTTTTGCGCCGTCTAGGCGCTTCTTCAAGATATTTAGAATGTTTTTGTTAGCGGCTTCCGCCTGACCGTTGTGTGGGGATGCCAAACAGAAGCATACTTGAGGTTGATCTGGTGCTCTCCGTAGAAATCATGGATCCTCTGATTGGCAAATAGAGTGTCATTATCTGTAATAATTACCATTGGTATGCCGTACCTGCAGACAATGTTGGCCCAGAGGAAGCTCTCGATATTTTGAGCGGTGAGCTGAGTAAGTGGTTTGGCTTCAATCCATTTTGTGAAGTAGTTGACTGCGACCAGTATCCACTTGTAGCCCTTCATGGCTGTAGGCATTGGGCCTAGGAAATCCAGCCCCCAAATAGCAAAAGGCCACGATGAATTGATAGGCCTGAGATAACCCGCAGGCTGCCTCTACATATCAGCGTAGTACTGGCATTGAGGGTACTTCTCCACAAATAATTGAGTGTCCTTGTGAATGTTGGGCCAGAAGAAACCCTGGCGTAGGATTCACATAACCAGGCTTCTGCCCCGGGCATGTGTTCCACATTCCCCTTGGTGTACTGCTTCCATAACCTTCAAGGCCTCTTCTGGTCTCAAACATTTGGTAAGGGGTTTGGCATAGGATCTCCTGTAGAGTTCTCCGTCGATGAGGGTGTATTTGGCGCAAATAAGCTTCAACTTCTGCGCCTCCTGTCGGTTGTTCGGTTGCACCCCATTCTTCAGGTAGTCTAAGATTTTGTCCATCCAGCAGAGGGGTGGTTCTTCAGCAGAAACTTCAGCGCATTCGAAACTAGGCCTTTCGAATACCTGAGTTCGGCGGAGGTCGGGAAGCCCCTCCTTCGCAAGTCGATCCGCCACCTGGTTCTCTTCCCGAGGTATGTGTGTCAGGGAGAAATCCTCGAATAGAGAGATCACGGACTTGGCCAATTACAGATATTTCTTCAAAACCTCGTCCTTTGTTTCAAATGTTTGGTTTACCTGATTGACGACCAGCAGGGAATCACTGAACACCTGTATGAGCTTCACGGTCATGCTAAGCGCGAAGTTTAATCCCGCAATGAGGGCTTCATACTCTGCCTGGTTATTTGTTGCTTTGAATTGAAGCGTCATAGCCTGATTAAGTGTAGCCCCCATTGGGCTGGTTAAGATGATTCCAGCCCCCTGGGATTGTGACCGGACGCACTGTCGACGTGGAGGGACCAGAGGTTTGCCAGGGACCTGGCGAGTGGTGGTTCTGAAGTAGATAGTTCAGCGACAAAGTCCGCCAGGGCCTGAGCCTTGATCGCCATTTATGGGACAAATCTGATGTCGTACTCGCCCAGTTCAATGGACCACTTGAGTAATCTTTCTGAAACCTCGGGGGTATGCAATATCTTCAATAGTGGTTGATCCGTGATAACCAGGATGGTATGAGATTGGAAATAGGGCCTCAGCTTCCTGGCAGTTGTCAGGAGGGCCAAAGCGAGCTTCTCCAAAGTGGGATACTGACTCTCGGTGTCTAGGAGCATGTGGCTGGTATAGAAGATAGGATGTTGAGCCCCCTTCTCGCTGTCTAGGAGGACCGCCGAGACTGCAGTGTCAGATACTCCCAAATAAAGAGATAGGATCTTACCTTCCTTTGGCGCTACTAGTATCGGGGCCGAGGTAAGATACTTCTTCAGTTCAGTGAAGGCAGCTTCACATTCGCTGTCCCATTGCCCTTTCTTGTTATTGCGCAAACACCAAAAGAAAGGGGAACACCGATCGCCAGCCTTCGAGATAAATCTACCCAAACTGTTGATCCGCCCTGCCAGCTTCTGGATCTCCTTTGCCGTTCTCGGAGAGGGTATGTTTAGAATAGCTGATATTTCGTCGGGATTGGCCTCTATCCCTCTGACAGAGACCAAATATCCCAAGAATTTTCCTGAGGCCGCACCGAAGGTACATTTAGCAGGGTTAAGCCTAAGGTTGTACCTTCGGAGAGTATCGAGCGTTTCCCTGAGATCACCAAGATGTTCCGTCAAGGTTTTGCTTTTGACCAGGATGTCGTCTACATAAGCTTCGAGATTCCTCCCCTTTGGCTCTTGAAGACTGTATCAATCATGCGCTGATAGGTAGCACCGGCATTCTTGAGACTGAAGGGCATGATCCTGTAGCAGTAGGTGCCATAGTCAGTGATGAAAGCTGTCTTCTCATCATCTTTCTTGGCCATCCAGATTTGGTGATACCCGGAGAAGGCATCCAGGAAACTCATAATCTCGTACCTGACGGTATGGTCTACCATCGTGTCAATACGAGGGAGAGGATAAGTGTTTTTAGGACAGGTCTGATTTAATGCTCTGAAGTCTACGCACATTCTCCACTTCCCATTGGCCTTTTTCACCATGACGACGTTGGCTAACCATCGGGGGTACTGGACTTTCCTGATGTAACCGGCTCCCAGCAACTTTGTAATTTCCTCTTTTATGGCACCCTGCCTTTCCCCTGCCATTACTCTTTTCTTTTGTGCAATGGGGGTGATGGCCTGAGACACATTCAAATGGTGTTCGCAAACAGCCCTATCCATGCCTGTGACATCTTCAGGAGACCATGCAAAGATATCGATATACTCCGAAAGCAAGGCAGTAACCTCTGCCTGCTGCTTTTCATTCAGATAAGATAAAACATTTACAATTTTGGAAGAGCCTTCACCTCCTAAGGCTACACTGATAACCCCTTCCTGCGGTGTGACCGGTTGGGTTTCTCTAGGATCCATTTGGTCGACTACAAGCTGTGCCACTATCTGAAAATAGTGGGTAGCCTGTCTCGCATCTCCTCGGATGGTGACAATGCCGCTGGAGGTCAGAAACTTCGCGCACAGGTGGGGCGTGGAAATCATCATCCCGAAGGAGTTTAGAGTTGTCCTCCCTAGGATGGCGTTGTAGCCCGATTTAGCTCTGATGACTGCGAAGTTGACCATGCTCATAGCGTGGCCGTTGTCATCGCCGAAGAAGGCGGGCAGAGTAATGAATCCCAGAGTTTGGACCTTTTCACCGGAAAAACCGAGCAAAGTTGTCCCAGCACGGAGGAGATTAGTCTCTTTGAGTCCCATCTGGAGGAAGGCGGACTCAAACAGGATATCGGCGGCGCTCCCAGAGTCGAGGAGCACCCGCCGGACATCGAAATCGGCGATGCGGGCGACGACCACTATCGGGTCATTATGTAAATTGCCCTGCTGAGGGAAATCTTTGCTGCAGAAAGTAAGGGGGATGGATGAGGCATGCTGCTCAGCGATACCGCCAACTTCTGCTCCTTGACGTTGAGTGTTTGGGTCAATGCTAAAGATAGCATTGATCGTCCTAATGGCCGGAGGGTAAGGGCGCCCTTGCTGGCTAGGGCCTATAGATGGTGGGGCCTTAGCAGGAGCTTCAGCAATCTCGGGGGCCTTTCCTTTCTGGGCGGTAGTGAAAGTTGGGGCCATTTGCATGAACTCCTCGAGCTTGCCTTGATTCATCAGTTTCTCGAGCAAGGTTCTAAGGCCTCGGCACCTATGAAGCTTATGCCCGTAGTTCCCATGGAACTCGCAGTAGTCATTGGGGTCCACTCCGGGTAGCGGCACTGGCCTAGGTCCGGCAGGTCGTATCCAACCCTGCTTAACGGCCGCCGCATAGACCTCAGGGAGCGGTCTAGAGAAAAGAAGCTTCGGAGGCTGGGCGTGTCGGGGCCTCCCCTCTTCTTGATCATGAGGCCTGGCCACTCGGATCCTCGTGGCCGAGGGTTCAGGACCCCGATATTTCCTTTTGCTCCTGTCCTGCCTAACCCCGGAGGCAACTGTGGGGGAGGATTCGACATCTTCTAGAAGCATAAATTGACTGGCCCTGGCCACCAGCTCTGGATAACTTCGAGGTTTGGCTAACTGTAGGGATTTGTACAGGTCCCCTACCTTGAGTCCTCTCCGGAAATTGTGCATGGCCACTGCAGGCTCTACATCCTCAGCTTCTGCTGCAGCGGCGAAGAAGTGGTTGGTGTAATCCCGAAGGCTTTCTCTCTCGCCCTGCTTGATGTTGGCGAGCACCATGTCAGAGACGACCATGCGGGTCCGTCCTATGAAACGGGCGATCAACTCCCACTTCAAATGTTCGTAGGAAGAGATGTGACCCCGGGGCAGCTTGATGAACCAGCTGAACGCTGCTCCTTTCAGAGTATTGGCCAGGAGGTGGCACCTTGTGGCCTCGTCTGGCTGGCGGTATCGGACAGCGGCCTCAAACCCCTGCACATGCTCACGGGGATCTGTTACACCTTTGTAGACCTCCAATCTGGGTGGCCGGAAGTCCTCTGGTATTGGGGCCAAGTGGATGGCGTCGGAAAAAGGAGCATTTTTGTCCATCGGCCCAAAGAAGGGATCAGGCCCATGATGAGGGGCCTGAGCGCCCGGAAAGAGGGGATCTCTTCCGGCGAGAAAAGAAGAAAAAGCAGGTGGAAGAAAAGCAGGTTGCGGTAGCGGACAAGGTGGAAGGGGGGTTTTGATGAACCTCCTGGAGACGAAAAGGACGTCTGGGTGGTCTAGAGGAGCCAGAAGATTGGATGGAGGGTGGTGCGACCGGAGGTGCCGGTGCAAGGACTCCAGCGGCCGGAGGAAGTGGAACAGGGATCGCGACTACTGGCGGAAGCAACTCTAGGGCCGCTGCGACCGGCAGAGGTGGAGCAGGAACCGCCGCCACCGACGGGAGGGGAAAACGAGCTGTCGCGACCGGCGGGAGAGGAAGCACGGCACATACCGGCTGCGTCTGTCCGAGGATCACGGCCTGCTGGGCCGTGAGACCGGTGACCATATCAGTGAGATTTGCGAGCATCCCCTGGAGCTCTGAAACACGGGTGCCTCTGGAAGAGGAAGCAGATTCGGCGTGACGCCGGGAAGTTGAAGCTGAAGCTCTGTCGTCCGGCGCTCGGACAGAGGGTTCTCCTGCGTGCAGACTGCGGGCAGCAGAGTTGGTTTTACGCATTCTGGCCACCATCTTCCCAGGTCTCAATGAAAGCACCAGAAGATGTTGACGTAGGATGTGGGGGTCCCAGAAAACACCAAAGAGAAAGAGAGTTCTGGGAGACGGTGGCACGCAAAGGGTTGAGCTTGTTAATGAAAGCTTAAGGAGGAGACCAGTTCAGAGCAACCAGAGAAGCACACAGAGATTTAAGGTGGTTCAGGGAAGAAATCCCCTACGTCTATCGGTCGATCAGCAAAGATATTCACTAATAGGAAAAAAGGTAGCCCTGAAGGCTTGTACAATGCTTTCTTAGAGAAAAGAAGAAGAAGAAGAAAGGGGAGCTCCTTAGTTGGGGCTCTGATACAGTGAGAATTGTCCTAGAGAGAGAGAGTTCTCTATCGCTCTTGGTTCCCAGTTACTCGTTGCCCCCTTTTTTTTGGAGAACTGTTCAGCGGTATTTATAGACATTTGGAAGGTGTAGCTTCACCCTAGTTTTCTGGAGAGAAGGTGATGGGTAAGCTCTAGAGCCCCAGCCATTCGCCCGTCACCCTAAAGACCTGAAATTGCGAAAGGAAGATGATAACATTTAATACTAGTACCTTTTCTGGGGATTCGTGATTGCTGGGGCATACGGATTCTTGGTCTGTGGATTTTGGGGATGGGCGCCTTGTATGGGGAACGGCGTGGTAGGTGAAGTTGATAGTGACAGGCGTTGCTCCGTAACCTCGTGCCCGACATTATAGGGGCGGTCCTGTGATGTCAGGGGCGAGGTTAGGTTGAACCCTCGTGGCCGAGGTTTGACCTGGTCAAAAGGTCCTGCAAAACCTAGAGCTGAGTCAGCCAATCAATCAGTCAAGTGGAGGCCAGCCAGGTGCCACGCATTCGGTCAGGATGCAGCGCAGGAACCACGTGTTAACAGCATATAAATAATTAAATATCTTATTGTATTGTTGTCTAGATCATCCGCTCATTCTTTGATAATTCATCATAAAATAATATAAAACTCATAAGAACATCACCTATATGTCTTAGATCTATACGGATATATATAATATGTCACAGTCTTTACTCTTTCTCAAATAAAGATATTAAGAGTAGGAGGTCATACATGCATATATATGATCGGACTGGTCTCCAGTCAGAACAAATAATTGGAATAGAGAACATCTTCAATAAAAAAAATAGTAATTTTAAAAATATTTTAATAAAAAAAATAATTTTAATTATATTTCTCTTTCTAGAAGAAGCTAGTGTAACAAGATCGAAGTGAAAGAACACGTGATCACAAAATCCGCTTCACATCAGTTTTTTTGTTTCCTGATATTCTCTCTCTCCCATCACCTTTTTTTTTCAAATGTGACGTGGAGCGTTGAATGGAATAGCTTATGAGAAGATTTCATGTGGCACCAACGTCAGGCAGGCCAGTGCACTGCATTATTTTAGGAAAATTACATCTAGGCCTGACGATAGGCTTTTCTTTTGCTGAAGTCCATGAAATTTAGGAGACATTAAATTCAATATTATTTTTATGTTATATCATTATTGTAAAAATTGAACTGGTAAGTAAACCTAAATAGCATTCGGTTCACGATCAGACCGATCAAACTAGTCTAACCAGTCAATATGACAAAATAATATGATTATTATTGACTGAGAGAGATGGAGCCCTAAGAACTAACTCAGAACACTGGCGTAGAGGAGGAGGCAAGAATGATCCAGGAAAATACATAACGATATAAGATGGTTCAGTGATAGCTTTCCCTACGTCCACTAGAGAGTCAGAAAAAAAGTTTTACTAATGTTTAAAAAAGTTTGGCCAGAGGATCAATACAAGAAAATAGAAGAAAGAAAGAAGAAGAATATGAGCTTTGTCCTTTACTGTTAATGCAAGGACTCTTATGCCACCATAAATGCTGAGTTGGCACAGTAGTACGGAAGGTACAATCTAATGATATCTCTTTAAGAAGCAGTTCGACAAGGGCTGTTGTTAAGCTGTTGTTCGACAAGGGGCTGCCAAGCTACTGTTCGACAAGGGGCTGCTATTCGACTTGAGCTGTTGTTCGGCAAGGGGTGTTAGAGAAGGTTCTAATATGTCCCCCACCAGAGCATAACGTGCATTACATGCTAATTTTAATCATAATGATTCAGTGAACCTCAATGAAAATCCTTCCTGCAGAGTCATCAGTTCGACATGGTTGGGCTGCTCTGTGGAAGCTGTTAGAGAAGAGCCGCTAGAGGAGAGCTATTCGATGAGGAGTATTAGAGAAGAGATTACTTCCTGCAGAGTCGTCAGCTCGTCAAGTTTGAGCTGCTTCGTGGAAGCTATTAGAGAAAATTTTAGAGAAGTGATCACCCTTAACTTTCAGTCGCCGAGCTGCCATGGTCGTAAGCTGAGACTTTGAGAAGAGATTTCTAGAGAAGAGGTCACCCTTGACTTTCAGTCGCCGAGCTGCCATGGTCGTAAGCTGGGACTTTGAGAAGAAATTTGCTCTTGACTGCCGGTCACCAAGCTGTCTTGACCATAAGCTGGGACTTTGAGAATTTAGAGAAAAGGTCACCCTTGACTCTCAGTTGTCGGGCTGCCATGATCGTAAGCTGGGACTTTAAGAAGGGGTTTGCCCTTGATTGCCCATCACCAAGCTAGCTTGACCATGAGATGGGACTTTGAGAAGAGATTTTAGAGAAGAGGTTCTCATATAGTGAGAGTTTTAAAGAAGGGAATCTCATGTAGTAAGAGTTTCAGTCCTGTGTGAGGGCCCCACTTTGATACAAAAAATACTAAAATAGAATGAAATAAGATGATATTTTTTACGTGGAAACCCGAGTGTCCGGAGAAAAAAAAATTAAACCATCTAGGCAATTTAAATTCACTAATCGAATTCCCTCTCTTACAAAGCTTAAGGCTTTCTAAATGGAGACCGAATGAATATAAAAGAGAGAGAGAGAGGTAGCTCGGCTAGAGAGAGAAAAGAGTCCCCCAGCTTCTCCTCTTCCTTCTTATTTATAGCTTGGAGAGGAAGGGACATAATAGGTCCAATGTCACATCTGACACCTATTCCTACAAAGGACAATTAGGCAATAGATTCTCATGCCACCTTAAATGTTGAGTTGACACAGTAGTACAGAGGGTACGATCTGGTAATATCTCTTTGAGAAGCTGTACGAAAAGGGGCTGTTGTTCGACAAGGGGTTGCTGTTCGACTTGAGCTGCTGTTCGGCAAGGGGTGTTAGAGAAGATTCTAACATTTACGATACTCTGCCTCTGGAGCTCTACCCAGAGGTATTTATAGATGAATTGTAGTAGAGTTCAACGAATTTTTGAGCTGAAATATTACAACCGTCAGCTCCATACTGTCGGCCACACACTTGCCGGCTCTAGGAAGGCCATTGATAGTGGCATGGGCACTTGGATTCTTAATTTGTGGGATTGGTGGGAACCGGATGACTGGCAACAGGTGACCGGGAACCTGTAACTTAGTAGAAATCATACTGATGTGGCAATCTCCATGAGGCTGAGACAGCGACAGCTGTGGATGATTGAGTACCATCGCTAATGTTACAGGAAACTGTGGATAGCCAAACATCATGGCCGATGTTGCAGAAAGCTGTGGATAGCCAAATATTATGGCCATGGTTGGAGATTTCTGCAAAAGGAAAGAATGATTAGTCAAACATTATAACTGACGAATAAAACATTATGCATGATAATAAATAGAGTTTTAAAGCCTTTAGATGCACGTGCACGGTTGAGATTCAACTTTGAATCCAGGTGTTAACCATTATATACATATTTAATTATAAAAATATAGAATATATATAATATAAAATATCTGTTATATAAATATAATTAAATAACTAATATTTAATTTGACCAATAAAATTAATTAATATATATCTAATATAACTAATAAAAATTGATGAATATATATATATATATATAGTATCAAATATGTCAATATTAATTAAACATCATATTTAACATAAAATTAACTAATATATATACATATTAAAATAAAACAGTTTAATTATTCTTTAAAAAAATTACAAAATTTAACTATAAATATGAACTGAACATAAATTTTCTATCTAAAAAATTTATTAATTTACTTACAAATATTAACTAATATAAATATAAATATAAATTTTTTAGTTGAATCGACATTTAATTAGTTCAATCGGTTTACTCTGGTTGACTGTTCAATCCTATCTAAACTGGTTCAATCCCTTCTTTCATTTCAACATAAAATCGGACCAGACTAGTTTCCTATTGTTGTACAAAAAAATAATATTCTTTCTCTTGTAAGAATATCTTTTAATTCCGTAGGGATGAGTTCCTCTCCTCAAATCTGCAAAGAAGTTTAACTAACCTCAACATATCTGACATATATTAGAAAAAAATTTATCTTATTCTTAATTTATTCATAAATACATATTACAATCATAAGTGTGATAACATGAATAACATAGCATAAGGTATAGTCACATCATAATATATAGAGCATAGCATAATACATGTAACATAAATCATAATTCATATCATAAGCATATAATATTAAATCTTATATGAGAATGGATGTATTCCTACCTCAAATAAAATATAATTTCTCGTGTCTAAACCTTTCCACACTTCAAGGCGGAGTTTCTCCTTCTCCTAAATAAAAATTTAATATTAATTTCTATTCTCATGCTATAGAGAAAGCACTAAAGATAATTAAATACCCGATTATTCAAAATTTAATTCTAAAGTCAAAACTTTAATTGTATATATTACATATAATTTTATTTTTAACATATATAACTTTAATTACTCAATAATCTCTCAAATAAATAAATAAATTATTAATCTCTACATTATTTATATAATTTGTAAATAAAAGTTTATGGCAAATTAAAGAAATAATAATATTTAAGTGAAAAGAAGAAAATTCACTATGAAATTCAAATCAAATTTCTTTGAATTAATTTTGCCCAAGAACAATAGAGATCCACAATTCTTCTAGCAAAAAATGGATTTTAATATATCGTCGTTATCTTCTTGTGCATACTCAAAAGAGAAAAGAGTAGAGAAATAAGGATAGGAAGAGAGAGGAGAGAGAGATAATAATTAAGATTATTAGTTTATAATAAAATTTTATTATTTAATTATAATTGATCATTTTTTTAAAATAGCTCAAGCAATCCAAATTAAATTTTAAAATTAACGTGAATTTATAATTTAAATTATTATTCTTTATTTTAGCCATGATTATAGTTAAAGACTCATTTAAATTTTATCCCAATTAATAAATTATTATTATATAAAATATATAATTTAAAACTGAATTTTCATCGTATTAGTCACATTTTATGGTAATCAAAAGATTAATTCAAAATTTAAATTATTTTCATTTATAATTATGTTGTATTATTATTATTATTATTTTAAGATATTATATATATATATATATACTAACTGATGTTCATGATAATGTATACATTTATTATCGTCATCTCTACTAATTTATTCAGATGCGTTGCAATCCTTGACGCAAACTTCTTTTTCACTGCTCACACTTAATTTGGAAAACCTACAAGAAAAATGTGAGGGCTGCATTTTTTTAATCAAACGTTAGGTAGGTTTACGATTTTAAATTTTTTTAATGAGATCCCTAAAGTACACATTTAAGTTTTAATTAGATCATTTTTACTAAGTTAATCGGAACCACCCAGATAAGAAATAGCACCTGGCAAACTTCTAATTAGTAAAAGGGAACAAGAATGAATCGTTATATATTAGAAAAAAGGAAAGTTCTTTAGTTATATAAGTAGATAATATGATCCTTAATGATAGAGACACTTTTGGGCAAAATTGTAAGATTAATAATAAAAAATTCTATAATTAAGCGTGTTTGTGCTAAAATAGAACTGGGATGGATGATCTCCTATATATGAAGTACTTAAGTCGCGAAATTCACAAAGCTAAAAGCGAATATATAATATTTCTATATTTGTATTATGAGAGTTACAATATAATATCAAAGCCGACTTCTCACAATAGGATGTAGCTCGAGGATGAACCAAGAGAAAGTTAATTAGTGGGCTTGCAATGACTTAGAACCAAAAAGGGTGGGATTGAAGTAATTCCCGAGGTGACGTCCATATAAGAGAATCAGAATCACCAAAATAAAAAGTGACTCCTTGTAGACTTCTAGATAGAGAGGAACAAGAATGGATCTTTTTACATTAAAAAGAGAGAAGGATTCCTGAGCTGTATTAGTTAGTAACATAATCTCAAATGGTATAGAGAAATTAGTATCTTTTGAGCAAAAAATTGTAAGACTAATAAAAAAAAAATTCTATAATTAAACGTGCCTTGTGCATGAGTAGTATTAGGATTGGAGACCTAACTCTTAGAAAATACTTAAGTTACATAATTTTTAAAAATTAAAATGAATAATATCTTTACGTTTAGATTATAAATATTACACGAAGCATAAAACATGAATCATAGATCTTATAGTCATGTCATGATGCATGTATAGAGCACAACATGTCGTATACTACATAAATCATGATTTATAACATAAGTACATAATATTAATTTAAACATGTAAATGAATGTATTCCCGCCTTAAATAAACTATATATAGATATATTGATTGTTCTACTCTTATGTTACAAATTTTTCCTTCACCTACTAGATGAAAACTGAATATCAATTTTACCTTGTTTGGCGCAAGGACCAAAATAGGACTAAAATAGTACTAGTTTAAAAAAATAATAATAATAATAAATAAATTATTTTAATTATTTTACACAAATTTTAATATAAAAAATAATATTTTACATCACATACTCAATAATTTTTAATAAAAATATAAACTTTATTTCACATCTTAGATCAAAATACTCGATTTGAATATTTTGGTCTAGAATGTGAAATAAAATTGATATTTTTATTTTAAATTGTTGAGTATATAAAGTAAAATAATATTTTTTATATTTGAATTTGTGTAGAATGATTTAAAAAATTTATTTATTATTATTATTGTTGTATTTTAAATTAGTACCATTTTGGTCCTGTTTTGGTCCTCGCGCCAAACAGGGCCTTTATTGGAGACAACTAAACTCCTAATTAGCCAACTCAAGCTTTTTAAGAATTGAATTTTTTTTAAATACTTTTACTAATATTTCAAAATAGGTTAATTGTATCTATAAAATCACCTAACAAATATTTCAAATACAACATATACTTATATTGAGTAATTAATAAATATTATAATAAATAACTAAATATATTATTTATATTTTAAAAATAGTGATCAAGTTGAGTTAATCATTACTCACGCCTCAACACAATAAACTCAAATTAAACTTGATTCAAATTAATTAATATCGATCCGAGGATAGGAGCCACGCTGATCCCCTACATGTACGTATAGATATGAAAGCACGAGTTTATCATAATAGTTTTAGCAATTGAGCTGACGTTAACGTAACTAAAAATTCAACAGATTTGAATTTAATTAGCCATGCTCCACTAAATTTTACTTCTCAATAAATGTAAGAAGAATCATGGTAGCTTACATAAATAAAGACTTCCCACATTTTCATTCAATTCATCGGTATGATTTCATATTCAAAAATATAAAAAAAAACATCACATAAAAAATTTGATGCTTGCACATCACTTTTAGTAATATATAAATATAAATATATATATATATATATATACATTTATATGTACATATACATATATATATACATATATACACACATATATATGTCTTCTAATTTCAATGTGGACTAAAGTCATTTGAAATAATCTGCAAGGCAAAATTATTTTATATTAATGACAATTTGCATTAATCTTTCAATTATTCATACAATATTACAATCATTAGTATTGACTAATTATATGGGATTAGGGGGGAGAGAGCTTGGCTCGAAAATTGATAGTGGTTCAATATTTGAATTGATATTTAACTTAAATTGAGCTTGGCTTGATCAAGTTTCTTTGTCGACTAGGATTAATTTCTATTTTTTAATATAAATAATATTTTCAGTCATTTATTTTACTTATTTAGTATTTGTACATTAGTATGTATTAATTGTAATTAGGATATTTATTAGTTGATTTTGTAAATATAGTTAACTTAATTTTAAATTTTATTGGATATAATTTTTTATAAAAAAATTTAATTTTTGGAGGGCTTGAGTTATCTTAATTAAGGTTTAAGCCAATTAAAAATTGAAATTAGTTAACTTAAACTTGAATCAAATTGAAACAAGCCGAGCTTGAGCTGTTTCTGATTGTTCTCACCTCTAATGTGATTGATTTGGTAAGCTCTATTATTATTTTATCCAAATTAATCTTGCTAATTAAAACTGGCCGAGCTTCTCTAGCTAATTTTGGTGAAAACCGTTTAAAAAAATGCAGTCAAATTTCAATTTTAATCAAAACCATTGAAGCTCCAGCTAAATCAAATTAGATAAATTTTAATAATTTTAGTTAATATGTTTTATGTATAATGTCTTGTAAAATTTACATATTATAAACATATTATATATATTTAATTATTTAAAAATAATATTTAATTATTATCTTTAATAAATTTAATTTTAAATTTATAAAATTTAAATAATTTACAGAAAAAATTAAAATTATCAATGTTAAAACTACCGAAACTACCGAAATTGATATAGAGTTTTTTTTTTAATTTACAACACCATTATGCACAAATTTAAGATATTGATCATTTAATTATATTTTATAGTCTTTCTCAATGTTTTTACTGTATCTTTTAGGCCCTGTTTGGCAATGGGCTAAAAATCATGACTAAAATTAGTCATTACTAAAATCTTAAATTTATTTTAAAAAAAAATTAAAAAATTATTTTATATCTCATCTCACACAAATTCTAATATTAAACAATCACTTTATTTCACATCCAACACAATTTTCAATAAATCAATCAATTTTATTTTACATCCTACACAATTTTTAATATAACCAACTTACTTTATTTCACATCATACACATTTTTCAAAAATAACTAAAAATTTCAACCAAATCTTTTTTTTTTTTTCTTATTATCAAATAGAGCCTAGAGCTAGCGTTAACATAAATAATACTAAAAACCTTCTTATTTGCAACATTAATTAAAAAAATTAAACCATTTATTCTCAATATTTATAAATTAGTGAATTCCTTGAACCTTAAGTACAAGTTTTCACAAAAAAAGAGAGAATAATATGAAAAAAGCATATATATATATATATATATTTTATGCATGTATCAACCTATATAATTAGGCCTATATGTATAATATTCTTAATTTAACAGCTTTAGTCACATATATGAATATTTAGTGAAAAGCAGAATTAGCATATAAAAATTGGACAAAATAATTCTTATTTTATTTAGTTAAGAATATTTATTTTTTGATTATTCAAAATTTCAAACTAAAGACCAGCAATAATACATGTGTAGGTTAGATCCAAACTTTTTTCATGCATAATAACACGTGTGAAATGAATAAAGGTCTAAGTCCCCGATGCTTTTGTAAGCAGAAGAAGCATTAATTACTGTTGTCCTTTTAATATAAATATAATTAATTAATAAAGTTCGTTACTGAGCGATTCAATCTTCAACACTAGACTAAAATTAAGCTAGTTATTAAAACAAATATTGTTCACACTAGATTAACAAGTGCTCAGCCCTACCTAAAAAGTTAATATCTTTTAGGACCATTGCCGAGTCTATTAGTTCGAGTTTTCAGTGATGCACAACTCAAAATCAAATTTTGTGTGAAATGAAAAGGAGCAATAACATTCTAACTTTAAAAGTGGCTTTAGATATATGCATATTATTAGAACTATTTTGTATTTGGAGAATAAAAAGCATGAAGTTAACTTCGTTTCAGCCTTAAGAATCTTCAACTATTTGGCGTGCTTTCATCAAATTTAAGATGCAATCCATCATGAAGTATGTCTAAAACATTATTCAATTATTTTATTTAATTGATTCTTGAGTTGATTGATCTTATTTATAATGAATTGACATATATATAAGAATGTAATAATGCGATAGATAGCCCTAATTTCATTAGGCGATGTTGTTATTTTATCCTCTAAATTATAATTATTTTTTCCCCTTCTTATTATTTGTAAGTAGTCTTCGGGAACATAACCCAAGTTAGTTTGATGGATAACTTTGTGTTGTGTATCCCTATCAAAAAAATTGTGTTGTAAGAAATGAAAGATGGCTTCGTGCCAACGCGAATTCAAATTATTTTTTAGGTTGAAGCATAATCGGTTGTCCTAAATAGAAGGGTGAGTAAAATATCTGAAACTCAAAACTTTGATTCAAAATTCACTCGTATTTTACTCGGTTCAAACTCGATTCGATTTTCTTATAACTTAAAGTTAGCTCGCTCGTAAATCCCGATTCAACATGATATTTGTAAATTATATGCATATAAGCATTTTAGATGTTTTTGAAAGTATTATATATACGTGAATATATTATATAAAAAATATATAAAAATATGATACACATATATTTAACTAAAAAATAATATAATATATATTATACGTAAAATAAAAGTTTTAACAAAAAATAAGATTAAAAATTAAAATTATTTTTTGATTAAATTTTTATTAATTCGAATTAATTTCGATTCAAATTTTAAATTTTTAAATTTAAGTTGAGATAAATTTGCTTGAACACCATTGACAGCGTACCCTGCCCAAATGCGACATACGTAATAACATCCAAAATTAGATAATTAATAAAAATTCGATAAAAAAAATAATTAATAAAAAAGTGATGACATATTCAATTCAAAAGTCAAAAATTCAATTCTGTCCGTATTCTGACCTCCCAAATTCCAAGGTGGCTGGCGTTCGTTGTCTGAGTCATCAAATCTATCTTATTATTTTATCAAAAAAAAAAAAAAATCTATCTTATTATCGGATATATATATATATCTCTTAATTTATAGCATTTATAAATAAACCCTAAAAGCTTCATCTTCCTCCATTCCTTCATCATCCATCAAATTCAACTATATATCGCCACCCATCTCTCTAGATCTCTCTCTCTTACGCTTCTTCTTCTTCTTCTTCTTCTTCATGGGGAACGCCATGGCATGCTTTTATCCGGGAGCAGCCATGAAAAGCAGAAGCACGTGCCCTTTAGAGCACTCTGAGCGTTCCTTGAAATCGCTCCAAAGATTGAAGAGGAATTCCATGGCTAGAAGAAGAGGCAGAGGACTTCCCTCTTTGCCTTCCTCCTTGAAGCTATCATCGCCCAACCAAATCGTCCCCGTTTCTCAAGGCGAAGAAGGAGACAGCAGCTGCATCTTGGAGAGAGAAGGAGCTGCGAGAGTGAAGCTCGTCCTCACCAAGAAGGAAGCGGCTCTGCTGCTTTCCGTACTCTCCGGCGGCCGAGAGCATGAGTTAGGGTTTGAAGGCAGCGGGAGTCTCGGGTGGACACCTTCCCTGCAAAGCATTCCGGAGGGGGAGAACTGTTGTGATGAATTAGAATTTGATTAGACTTTGCATGTTTTTTCTCTCTAGCTCTCATAACTTATAGAAGATGCATGATACATTTTGTGTACATTATTGCATGGTAGTTATTTATCATATATAAGATCACAATGTTTTAATGCATGTGTGAAAGTTTTTATTTTTATTGTTAATATATATGGAGTAGACATTAATGAGGAGTTCATTATAGAAAGAATTAATAAAAAAAATTTCTAGAGATAAAAATTAATTTGTATCTATGCTAATTATTAACCACAGAGATGCTCAAACATGTGGGGGTGTGTACCATTTAGATAAGTCAAAACTCTATCATCTGACGAGGTAGCTGGCATATGTACATATGAGCTTTACATAAATATATACACTCCAACTCACTAATATTTAATATCTTCAAATAAAAAATCTAAATTAAACTATAATTATATATTTAATACTTAATTTTTATCATATTTGTAGAAATTTTCTTGTGTATAATTTACGTATTATATATGTTAAACAAATGAATTTTTATCTATTTAAAAAATAAGGGATGAATCAAATAACAATGCACCTCGAGTTGAGTAATTAAAATGAGGCAAATAATGGTCGTGCTAATTATCATGTGTGAGCGGAGGTCGGGTGGGCCGAAGCGGGTAGGCAAATTATGAACATAGTGAGATCCAGCTGGTAGTTGCCATCCTAATTAGCACCTCCTAGTTGTCGCCTAGGAACATTTATATATATATATATATATATAGCACCTAGGAATAAATCTCTCTTTATTCTTATGTGAACTTGCACATAAAATGACATTAGAAACAGTTTGAAATACAAAAATATTATGTCATCAAACACAAATTAGATTCCACAAAAAAATTTAAGACATTCATGCATTACAATCAATAGTCATATTCTACTGATATGCGATTGATTAAACGTTTCTTTATCCTAATTGTCTATCAGGATTTTGACAATAATTATGATTTATCGATCCAAATCTTTAATTTTTTCTTTTTGAAATCACCAAATCTTTAATTTTATAATTCCTACAAAAGGTACTATACATTAGCTTCAAAATCTGAATGATTTTATTCAACGCTCTTCCACAATGATATCATATGTAATTGCGATATATATTGCATATATTGATGCATTAATTTGATCATATTATATATACATGCAATGTTACACAAACCAATTTAGTTATCTTGTCTATGCTTTTTTTTTTTGATATGTCTATGTTATTTTTTAAACTCGAAGTCCACGTTATAGAATATTAGATCCAAACTTTTTGCCTCTAGATTACATGACACGTGCGAGATCACGAAGAAATGTTCTAATTAGATCCAAACTCGAAGTCTCCGATGCTTGCAAGCAAAGGGAGAATTAAATTATTTCTTTTTTTAACTGTGATTAGTTCAATGAAATCCATTATGTGACTAAACATTCCAAAAAATCTGTTATATATTGGAATAAAAATATGTATCTAATTGTTTACCCAAAGTACTGTTCACACTAGCTAGTTCAGCAAGTGATGTTCAACACTTTTAAATTACTTACATTATGGTATGTACCAATTAAAACAAATATGCAATAGAGTATATCTATCAAGTCTAATATCAAGTTAAATGTCTAGAATTCTAATAGTACTGTATGTCAATAGTGAGTTATATATGATCAGCTTGATTTTATCTTTGATTTTTTAAACTATGTATGCTTATATATATAACTCATATTTCAAGGATAATTGAGAGACAGCATAATAGGTCCCAATTATCAGTAATTAAAATTTTTTCATTTCATGTTTAAATTATTAATGGTTGAAGTGTTAAGAGATAGCGTCCTGAATGAGTTCTATATATATATATATCATAGATACCTCCAGTTTGTTTAGGATTATGATATTAATTTCCATATTAGAAATTAACCTCATTGCAACTGATCATAATACCTGAATTAATGTTGCTAATTTAACCAATTAAATTGCTTTAAAAAATCCTATTTATTATAAATGTTTCACAAATGAAGATACTAATTGAAAAGCTGAATTAACAGCATATTGATAATTTATTTATTTTTATTAATGTTATTCCAAGTACTCAATTATTTTGCAAATTAAAAAAAGAATATTGTGTCGCATTATAGTTTAATTTTTGAGAAAGGATACCATTTTCTGTGCGTTTTCGTACATATTTTACGTGCCTTTTAATTTAACAGCGCAGATTAAATTAAAATTCATGAACTTTTTGTATTTCATATAATTTTTTTAAATATCATTCCGTACAAAAATTATAATTCTCTAAACAGTTTTATATCTGCAGTAATTTTTATAATAAAATATAAAATTTTAATTTATAAATATAAAATCATGATTTTATATTTAAATATAAAAATAATTAATTGTGAATAAATTTATTTGAAATCAAATTGTAAACTCTATATTTGCATTTTTGGGTACAATGTTATTGGTCCTATAAATTATACAATAACAACAACAATAAACAAGCCGTAATCTCACTAAATATTTTTTCATTTTATCCATCCTGCTTGGATCATCCTGCTAATAACGTTACTATCTATTTCACCATCATTTTATATGATCTAAGGTATTTAAAGTACTCAGTGTTCTTAATAATTTGATTACCAATTATCACATCACTAATATAAGTGCTTCTTTCTTAACTAAATATGCAATTTATATGTTCAATTTTTGATCTAGTGAGATGCAAATCTTTAAATTCTAAAGCCTTTCTCCAATGCTCAAGTTTCGCTTTGACTCTCTCTTTAGTTTTATCAATAAGAATAATTTTATCTGTGAAGAGCATACATCAAGGAACCTCATCTTGAATATGTACAGTCAGAACTTTCATGATTAAAATGAAAAGATATGAATTTAAAGCTGAGCCTTGGTGTAATCCAACTATAATGGCAAAATTCTTAGTTAAATCTCTTTGTGTCTGAATACAGATAACAATTTATTTATACATATCTTTAATAACTTGAATATAAATAGTACAAATTCCTTTCTTTTCTAATGCTCTCTAAAGTATTTTTCTTGAAACTCTATCATAAGTTTCTTTCAAATCAATAAAAAATAAATATAGCTTTTCTTTCTCTCCTTAAATTTTTTTATTAAACTTCTCAACATATGAATAACTTCTATAGTAGATCTACCTGACATAAAATTAAATTGATTTTCTGATACCATGGTATCATGGTGTAATTATCCTATGTTCGATCACTCTTTTTATAATTTTAAAGTATGACTCATTAATTTATATAATTGGCACAATTCTGTACATTATCTTTATTCATGTAAATAGATACTAATATACTTTTTATTCATTTATTTGACATTCTTTTAGTTTTCAAAATCATATTAAATAATCTAGCTAACTAAGAAATTCCTTCATTTCCTAAGCATTTTTAAACATCTATTGAGATGTCATCCGATCTTACTGCTTTGTTATACTTCTTCTTTAAACCTTTTCAAACTTCACCTTTATTGATATCTAGGATATAAGATTAATTTTTATTTTTTTTTGTGGTGCTGAGTTCAGTAAGATCAATTATATTTTTACAACTTTCATTGCAAAGTTATTGAAAGTAACTCATTCATCTATTTATGATATTTTTTTTTCATAAAAAGTATTTTTTGATCTTCACCCTTAATATATTTTACTTGAGATAAGTTTTTAGTTTTTCTATCTCTTGCTTTGGTCATCCTATATATTTGCCTTTCTCCTTTTTTAATGTCTAATTTCTTATATAAATCCTCAGAAGTCATACTCTTTGCATTACCGACTGCTGTTTTAGATTCTCGTCGAGCTATTTTATATTTTTTCAACTTATTCTTATTTTTAAACTAATATTTATAATAATTTTTTTTTCTTCATTTTTTCTTGTACATCATATTTCGTGTATCAAGCATTTTTACTATTTGAAATAATTCTTTTGGATTCTCCCAACACAATTTTCATCACTTTACGAATGCAATTAGCAACCATCAGTAATATAAGATCTGTTTTCCCGTTAGTGTTCCACTTCCCAAGTTCTAGAACATTCTTTTTAAATATATAACTGTTTTCATTCTATAGATTCTACCATTGAGTCCAAGGATAGGATTTTCGGTTTATTATTCCTTCTTCAACACGTTATTTCAGAATGTAAAAGTATTAATCAATGTTGGGTAGTCAAATAGTCACTTGGAATGACTTTACAATATTTATAATCCAAAATAATCTTATTTTCTTATAAAAAAATAATCAATTTGAGTTCTTGAAATTATATTCTTGTAAGTAATAATATGCTCATTTCTTTTTTAAATAAAATATTAGTAATTGCAAAATCATATACTGGGTAAAACTTTGGTCTGTTTGGCGAGGGGACCAAAATCAGGACAAAAATGGTACTAGTTTAAAAAAAAAAATAATAATAAATAAAATTTTCTAAAAAGGTGGAGATTCCTCCGACTAAAGCTGAAAAGAAGAAATCCGCACCTGCAGAGAAAAAGAAGAAGAAGGCTGAAGGTGACCCTCCAGCAAAAAGAACCATCAGGTCAGCCGCAACAAAGACTTCAATACCTGAACCTTCTCCCACTGCAAGTAAAAAGGGAAAGAAATTGCACAGACCAGGTAAATCTTCTGCTGCACCTGCTTCTGCGCCTCCTTTCACCTCCAACAGGAAACAAATGCTAAGGCCTAAGTTTGGGAAGACTGTCCTTACAGGAAGCAAGCCCAAACTTTCGGCTCAACCCCCTGTTGTTGAGATCAGTGAAGAGGAGTCTTCTGATTCATCTCATTCCTCTCCCTGTTTTGATTTTGCTCCTTTCTCCTCACCGAAGGTGAAGAGAGACAAACAAAAGCATGTCTCTCCCTTACCTTCATCTAACTCTTCCTCCTCCCATTCTGTAGAAACCTCATCCCCTTCATCTGCTCCTCCATCCCCAAAGATGAAGGACAGAAAGAAGAAGGGGCTAGCAAAGCTTGCTTCCATTTTCTCTCTTCTGCTAAATGCCAGTGCCCGGAGTTACTTCAATATGGTTGAAGAAATTCCTATTTTAAATGTGAAATCTGTCAAGCTGAAAAGAATTGATAATTTTATTAGAGAAATCATTGAGAGGCAAGGCTGGACTAAATGACTGTCTTGCATTACCCCTGTCTATCGTCTCATTATTTAGATTTTCTTTGCCAACATGAACATCAATTTTGTAAATAGGACTCTGAAAACCTCTATTCAAGGGAAGTCCATCACCATCACTGGTGATGATCTCACCTCAATCTTTAGTTTCAGCACTCCTATTGATCTTATCACCATCACTGACCTTCAAGTTGAATCTTGTTTTTTTTCTGATATTGAATCAACTCTTGGCTTTGATCCTTCCTTCAATCCCCCTAGCGTAAAGAGACATTTAACTGGCAAGATTAAGAAACTGTTAGCCTGCAGTGATCATGCCAAAACCCTAGGTAGAATTCTCCAAGAATGCCTAATCTAAATTTATGGACACAAGAGTGATTGGACTAATATCCATCAATTTGCTGTCTATTATCTATTAAAGGGTAGGGTTCTTGACACTGTTAGCATCATTTTTCATAAGCTTGATGGCTGCCGCAACATTCTCAGAAAACTTCCTTCTTATAAGAGCCTGCATTATGGAAATATCATTTGTTATTACCTAAGTTCCAACTATGGGATTAATTTTTCCTCTGAAATTCCTAGTGATAGATATTATTCTCTCTCTATGGACAGCTTTAAGCTTCGCCAGCCAAAACCCTCTTACTCCTCTCAACCATCCCCTCTTACTCCTCTCAACCATCCTCTTCCAGATCTGATTCGGCATCTATGTTCACTCCTAGATTTGCCTAATTCATTGTAGATGCCTTTCAGGAGCTGGGTCACCTTATCTAGGAGCAAGATCTTAAAATTCTCTTTCTACAGGCTTAGATTGAGAGACTTACACGTGTAACCTCTCAACTTAGTGATTTTGTTTGCTATAATGGAACCACTCTTGAAATTCTTGATCTCAAGATTGACTCTATTATGGACCGTTTGTTTTTCAGCAAGAAATGTTATTGGTTGAGTTGAGTTTGTTTAATTTTATTATTGTATTGAATATTTCATATTATTGGAGAACTTATATTCTGTTTTCTTCCTTTTGGTCATCTTTTTGATAATGCCAAAGGGGGAGAAAAGTAGCATGCTATGCTTTGTGGACAAAGTAAACAGAGTAATTATTATTATTTTTTTTGCCATACTATATTCTCTGCATTATCTCTGTAATTGTGTATAAAATAGAATGCACTAATTTAAGGGGAGCATTTCTTTTATTTAGTCAATTTGAAATCCCCCTATTTTGCTTCTGTCAACTTTATGCCCTGCTAAGGGGGAGTTACGATATTGTATTATCCTTTTAAAATTTTTTAGCTTTCTAAATTAATTGTCATCATCAAAAAGGGGGAGATTATTGAACTTTTTGATTTTGATGACCACAATTAATTTAGTCATTATAGACTAATCCTCTTGCTTAGTGTGTTAACATATTTCATTATCTCATTTGAGGATTAAGTCTAAATTAAAGTCCAGAGAAAAGCGGGATCTCACTGAATTTTTATTATTTTTTTTTCTAGGACAATTATGTGAGCATGTGCATATTTGTCAAAGTTTTTACTTGAGTTTTTTCTTTTGGTTTTCTAGTTAAAAAAACTTTATTTTCTTTTATATTTGTCGTGTTTAGTTGTTTAAGCAAAAATCTCATCAACCTAGTCATATTAAGTAATTTGAATTGAGAGTGTAGCTCACTCAATCTATTGATTTAAGTTTGAAGCTTAACTCAAAACTCAATACTTATCATACATTAGGTTATAAGTTGGTTTAGCTTAACACAATCTCATGCCTATGATAAATGCCTACATGATCATTGATTGCTCTTCTATCTTGGTATGTGGCAACTCATAACATATTGGTTAATATCTATGTATTTTTCAAAAGGATTCATAAGCCACATCAATCCAAGAGCCATCATTCCATTCCTTTGTAACTTGTGTTTTGTTTCCTCCATGACCTTTTGGCTTGTGTTCTGATCATTTGCAGCTCACCGTATTTGAATGGCATGATTTTTTTTGTGTGTGATGGCTACCATGTTAAAATATTGAGGCATGCCCTTTTATTTATTTTTTATGTCACCTACTCAGCTCTGTCTCTTTGTGTTAACTAAAGTGCAACAAGCTTCCAAACACAAAGGACAAAGGGCTGTTTTGCTTCTCTCTCTTTCCAACGGAAAGAATTCTGCATGCATTCTTTTAAGCTCTTGTAATATTTTACACAACAGGTTTATATACATAATTTTTAAAAATTTCTGCACTCTCTGTTTTTGGATAGCAGCAACTCACCTTCTCCTCTCAAGCTCTCACTCGGTTTTCACTCTCCTAAGGCCATATTTGCAAAACTTTTGAAGGAGATTTCAAAGAAGGAGATTGTGGTGTTTCTTAAGTAGAAAGAAGCTGAAATCTTCCCTGGTTCTATTTTTTCCTGTTTCTGGAATTAGTACTACTTCTGTTTTGTGTCTAGTTTGCTGTGAATCTTGTTTCTTAAGCTATTACTTATTGAGATTCTCCAAAACTCTTGTTTTCTTCTTATTCTTCCTATTGAAGGCTCATATTGTATCTTTTTTTCTCTAAGCTCCCAAATAATTTTTGCTCACTATTTTTACATTAGCTATTTTTGAAATTATTCAAGTATACCCTTAGCTAATTTGCATGTACATAGAGTACCTCATTGTAATATTAATTCTTGTACATGCATTATAATTTAAGCTAGCTAGTCTAGCAAAACCTTCCTTCCCTTCTCCTTCTCCCTAGTGGAGGATTGTAGGTTTGCTTAGCTTTGATTCCTGCAAAAAACTGTAGGATTGGAGGTTTGCTTGGTTTTGGTTCCTTGAAAAAGCCATAGGGTTGTACTAGGTTTATTCGGCTTTGGTTCTCATAAAAAGCCGGGGTTATAGTGAAATTGTTATTCGAGGTGTGTAGGGAGTGGACTAGGGAGGAGGCCGAACCACTATAAATTTTTTGTGTCTTCTGTGTGGTATATTTGTGTTGTTTGCTCCTCTCTACTGTAAATTATTTTGTTTCTGCGCTGAGTCCTATTTCTCAAATTGACCTCGTGCTCTGGTGGTGCCCTCTGTTCTAACTCTTCTGCAGACCTATTTGCTAAATCAACATCTCAGTATTAATTAAAATATTTCTTAAGTTTATTGCTTAAATTTATTTTAAAAATGTTATTATTCCCAATTCATCCCCCTCTTGGGAAACCTTTGGGCCAACACCTGGTTGCCGATATAGCTTTAAAAATGTTATTATTACCTGAACAATTCGATCGATTTTGAGAATTGACCAAGGTTCGTAGAGTAGTACAGCAAAAGAGTCCAGAAATTATGAAATTAGAATTTACTAATCATATATCTGTCTTAAGTGAAAATATTATAATTTTTCTATAACTTTAAAATATTTAAATTTAAGGGATAATTCCACATAGGCCCTTTAGGTTTACTCGACTTGCCACGCAGGTCCACAATTTTGAAAATAAGTCAGACATGTCCCCAAATTTTACTGTATAGGTTATTGTGGTCATTCTGTGATGATATTCATTAAACACTGTTAAAATTACGAAAATACCCTTTTTTACCCTTCTATATTTCNCGCCGCAGCGCGCAACCGCACGCTAAGGTGCGGACGCGCGGGTCATCGCAGCGTCGCCGGCGCACGCAGCCGCCTATGCCCGGCACTGCCGGCCGCAATGAGAACTAGTGGTACATTTGTAATTTTACATCAACACTATTTCTGTCACCTGAGAGGAAATTTCAAGAAAGCCTTACGAACTCTTGGTAGTTAGATTGTTGAGTCTATGTGTGATAAGATGTATAGTGCCGGCAATACTGATGTGTAAGAAGTTTTGTCTAGCATATACAAGAAATAGCTGCAGTATATCTAGATGCTCATAAGTGACTTGAAGATAGAAGATATGAAAAATAAACATTCATTCATAATGAAGGTTTCATATACAGGATTATAACTATAAACACATCTAAATGCTTCAATAGTATTCTAAGGCATACGCGTGGGCTCTCCATTCAAACACTTATTTGTACAACATATTATCACACAATAGGTCTGTTTCTGAAACGTTAAGAGAATGATGTTGGTTCGAAATTTAAAGCTTGTTTCACCTTATGCATCTCGAGTTAGAATAATGTTACGAAAACATGCATAAGAAGCTGAATCATGTGCATTTTTCATTAGAATAAATTTTAATGAATGAGAAAGTTAACCATTACATTTCTAAAAAGTAAACAGTGACCTATTCTGCTGATGGTAATTATTACTGTATATGCTTACGTAGTTTTATTTATCATCTGTCATACTCTCATATTATTTGTGCTCTTGAATTGGTGCGCATAAACTATAATCTTGTGATATCACACTACTATAATATAGAGTTATAAGAATACATAGTTAAGTCAATTTCATGTAATTCCTGTTATACGATTGTAAACACATGGTTCCAGCGTTGCATCTTAACTGTACACGTGGCGCCTTGAAGGGAACGCTAACCCTCTGTTATGATAATTAATCACTAATTAATGAGTTTTTCCTTTATAGATCTTGAACTTCGACCCCGATGATTCAGATTCCTGCAAGCCTCGTCGGCGAGGATAAAGCTACAGCATCCTCATAACCTCGGATATGGTTTATCTCAGCTTCCCCCATCATCGGCCACGATGTTCGGGACTACCTCCCAACACTGTCGGTGATGATATTTCCTAGATAGAGCTGTCCCTGTCAGAGTGGCATGACCGCACTACTTTCAATGGCACAGGTTCCCACTAGTCACACAAATCAAAGGTCCGCATGCTCCATCCATCATGGATTCCTAGGGGAATTGCCAAGATCAAGAAGCCAGGGTCTCCACCCGCTACTTCCAGCTCCTCCGGTAACCGACAGCGGTGGGACCACCAGTGTGGGTTCAACAATTGAATACATTATCCCATTCTGGAAGACCCGGATTGAGCTCCACTACCGCTCGTCTATAAGTACCCTTGAACGAAGCTTCAAGGGGGGATCTTCTTCACCTTTTTCTTTGGATTATTTTGTTTTATTTCTTCCCTCAGCCATACTAAGCCCAAGCGGCCCCCCTTTTTCCTTGAGAAATAGTGAAAGACTTTGAACGGATCCCGGTGGACGTAGGGATTTTTATTCCTGAATCACCTTAAATCTTTGTGTGCTTAGTCAACAACGATATTGGGTCCTATTTGATGAAGCTCATGACATTATCGAACTCAAGTTACTGCCGCGTGACAGAAGCCTGGTCGACCACGTACACGTCGTATCAGAAATATAATGGATGAGCGGAGAGATAATCCGAATAAAACTTATAGGGTATGTCATTTAGTTGGACATAACAGGTCTACATGTTCTTAAAATCCTAAAAATGTGAGTTAATCATATGTAATATTTTTTTATATTTTAGGTAAGTAAAAATTATTCTTATATATACATTTCCAAATTGCATGTTATTGATGAGTTTATTTCATTTTCATGTGTAAATGATATGACATGAGGACGGGGACGCGATTGGTGCGGCGGGAGATGATCTTCCCCCAACTATATTTAGATCAGTCTCGATTACTACAACTTACTAGCCGCTTATTTATGTTACGAGATTGGCATGTGACATGTCCTATATTTATAAATGTATTAGATATTGCTGGTGTAGCCAACATCAAATATTTTAATTACATTAAATTAAATTATCTTTTAATTATTGTACTTATAAAGCGTTAGTCTCTAGAGACCAACACATTTCATTTACCTATTGGAAAAATGATAGTTACACTTTATAATGGAGCTATCATTTTAGGTGTTCAGATTGACGAATATCCATTATAAGCCACGTACATGTTGGGGAGTGGTACAAATGGGAGACTTAGATGGACGACTGTGACAACCAATTAGGACAGCATCCTATTCCTGAGTTCGTATATAGGAATCATATAGGTGGTTCCGAGTCCTCGACCTTTCATATATGGAAGAACAAGGTTAATTTGTGTATGCCTCTATATTTTTTATTATGACAGTTTTATAGATTATCTTACAATGGACTCACACCCCTGGAGTTGACACGATATGTTTGTGCACATATATTATGTCTGTTGGGATATTTTCTTCTCCTTGATACCTCAAGTTGCGAGATTTACCTTTAGTGGCTTACATTGCTCGAAGATTACCGATGATTTAGTCATTTATCACTTGAATTTGTAGTGTTAGTACAACTCTACAAACAATTATCTCGTGTTATCG
Organism: Apostasia ramifera; assembly: GCA_019297695.1. Lineage (NCBI taxonomy): Eukaryota > Viridiplantae > Streptophyta > Magnoliopsida > Asparagales > Orchidaceae > Apostasia > Apostasia ramifera. Next base: position 119,148 of record JAEMOT010003976.1, on the reverse strand, counting down.
TGCCTATACGTTCTACTATTGCTAGTTGCTTATACTTTTTGCAGATCTAGGCATGGGAGCGACTACATATAGGTGGTTCAGGTAGGAAGTTTCCGTTAGATTAGCTTATATAGAGGTCACTAGGTTACAGGTACTTTTACATTAATATTAATATTTTTTTAATTATTTCAAATATCTAATTCTTTTTCATATAATACGTTCTACTAACAGGTGGTGTGTCATTGGGCAGGCACTATTGAACCCCATTGATTTCGATGATCACAATTACTTTAGGCTTAGTACTAATCCTCTTCTAAACATATTTTCACAGGCTAATTATCCGTTAGAAGATGAATAGGTTTAGTACTAATCCTCCTCTAAGCATATTTTTACAAGCTAATCGTTCGTTAGAAGATGGATATTCTCAAGTCCAAGTGAAGCGAAATTCACCATTTGTTTTTCTTTATACTTCATAGGACTTAATATAAAAGCGTTAGTTTGCCAAGAGATTTTACTCTTTTTTTTTCTAGATGTTTTCTTTTTCTTTTTACTTGTGTTAGTAGGCCTAGAATGTTATCTTATTCTATCTTTTAAGTTGCCCAAAAATCTTTCAAACATCTCACCTTTTAAGCCAAAACTGTACAACCGGTCAATTTCACCAAATCGACCAGTTGGTTCTGCTGGGCCTGGACAGACCCGCCCAGTCCGCCAAGAATTTTATTTGACCGTTATTTCACTATTTTTGGCTGTGTTAAAAGACATTATTTGATATTTTCAAAGCTTTGTGATGTGTCTTTTTTCCCTTTTTATGAAAAGTTTACAAAGTCCTTACTTTTCTCTTCTTTTGTCCTTTTCCAAAAGAAGAAATATTGAGTTGATGTTTCCAACTCATATCTTTTTGCTCAAAATTTTTGTACTTGTGCTGAGATATAATGGTCCTTTTTAGCATATTTTAAGGGCAAAATAATCTTATGTGACATCCCTTCATTTGTTCTCATGCTAAGTAAGCACACATTAGTGCTTTTAATAATTTTTCACTCCAACTCTCTTGTTTTTGCTGCCATATTTTCTAGAACATGTTTTCAGAAAATCTGAAACTTTATCACTGTTTCTTGAGCCCAAAAAAGTCCAAAATGCCCTCCACTTGCCTTCTTCTCATTGGTCTTTGGGTAGGACATGGACACATGGCAATCTCTTATTGATTAGTTTGAATTAAGGGCATTTTCATTTAGCTGAGTTCTTTTTTCTTGCTGTTCAAACTGCAGAATTGCACAACATACACTTGAAGAATTTTTTCTACGTGTTCTAACCTCTCCTCTCAAGCTCTAAGTGTTCCCTGAATTCTTCCCTAGCAAAAATCTGTACACACCATTGAAGAAGTGATCATTTGGAGAAGCTTTTGACTAACAATCAATCAAAAACTAGAAACTGCATTTTTCTTTCTGCTGGCAAACAACTTCAAGTTTTTTGTTTCTGTTTACTGCACTTGGGTTCGCTGAAATCTGCAAGCTTGTGTTTTGGAAAAAGATTATTTGAGACTTTCTTGAAGTTTTCTTGCTCTTACTTGAAGACATTTTTCCTTAAGCATTCTAAGTTCTTGAAAATATTTTTTTTATCTAGCTTCTTTTGGTTTTTTAAACAAGTTGTTGGTAACTCGTTTTTAGTTTTCTCGAGTTTTTTGCCTTGGCAAATCTCTACACGTACAAAGCTCCTTGTGTAATTTTTTTCTTGCGCTTAAGTTGTAATGTTAGCTAGCTAGACTAGCAACTCACTTCTTTCTCTTATTCTTTCCTTTAGTGAAGGTGTTTAGTTTTTCCCATTACGTGGGAAAGTAGTTGGGTTAGAATTTTTCTCGTGCAAAAATTCATAGTAAGGTTTAGTCGGCTTTGGTTCTTAGAAAAAGCCGGTGCGTTTGTAAGGTTTGGTTGGCTTTGGTTCATAGAAAAAGCCGGTGCGTTTGTAAGGTTTGGTTGGCTTTGGTTCATAGAAAAAGCCGGTGTGATTGTAATCGGGTTTGTTCGGCTTTGATTCCCGTTAAAAAGCGGGTTTGCTAGTGGATTGAAATCCCACTGGAGGAGCGTGGGGAACTAGGCGGAAAGCCGAACCACTATAAATCGCTTGTGTATTTTTTCTCTCCTTTCTAACGCGATAAAATTTGACGAATACATAAAATTATTAAATCTGATTTTAACTTAAAAATAAGCTCAAATTACTTTAATAAAATTGATTTATATCGTATCTAAATCATATCTCTCACGTTTTTTGTTCTAAGTTATTTTTTTGTTAATATTGCTGTTTTGGTCTATTTGCCCAAATCAATCAATTTTTTTTGTTTTTATTTTCTGCACTGTTCATGTTCATTCGGTCTATTTAGTAAAATTGACCAATCTGCTTTTTAGTACTCTGTTTAACCTATTTTCGCTGTAACTTTAACTTGTTTCTCTCTATTTTGAATATTTAATTGTGTACGCCTTTTACCTGTTGTTGTTTTCATAAGTACAATTTATTTGAAATTTGTTTTCCAATTCACCCCACCTCTTGGGAAGGCCTAAGGGCCAACAAGTGGTATCAGAGCAGGCTCTTGTGTCCTTTCACTATTTTTTATTTCAGGATTAACTTCCTAGAGTCGATCCATGGCTCTTCCCATGCACATACCCGATGATGCTATTTGTGAGGGTCTTTCGGCTAATCATCCTCCTCTTTCCTAAGGTTTGCACTATAACTTTTGGAAAAGACGAATGATATATCTTCAAGAAATTGACATAGCTATGGGAAATAACTCGTAAGCCCTTTGTCTCTCCTATGAAGGAAGATAGGATTACTCCTAAGGAATTTTCCGAGATGACGATTGAGGAGAAAAGATTGGCACAATTAAATGCCAAAACACTCAACCATCTTCAATGTGGATTATCTCCTACTGAGTTTAACCGAATTTGCACCATCCTCACCGCTTATGAGGTATGGTCCAAGCTTGAGGTAACTTATGAGGGGACAAATCAAGTCAAGGAATCAAAGATAAATATGTTGATTCATGACTATGAATTATTTGAAATGAATCCCGAGGAGTCCATTAAGGATATGTTTACAAGATTTACTAATATCACAAATGGACTTATATCTCTCGAAAAAATATTTACTAATGAAGAACTTGTGAGAAAAATTCTTAGGTGCTTACTAAGGGAGTATGATGCAAAAGCAATGACGATTGTTGAAGTAAGAGACTTATCTACCTTCGAACTTGATATGTTGTTAGGTTCCCTAACTACATATGAGTTGGAAATAAAGAGAAACACAAAGAAGAAAGAAGAAGATGATAGCTTCAAGAAAAAGAAGACCATTGCTTTGAGAGCCACTTCACCTACTACTTCCGATAATGACACCACTTCTAGTGGTGATGAAGAAGGTAAAATTGATGACAAGATTGCTTTGGTGTCTAGGCGTTTCAATGCTCTCATGAAGAAAAAGAGAATTTCTCGCGAAGAGCTCAAAAGAAGTCATTCAAAGCAAAAGAAAAAAAAAGAGAGCACATCAAAAAATAAAGAAGATGATGTTTGCTATGAATACAAAAAGCCGGGCCACATAAAGCCTAATTGTCCTCTACTCAAGACAAGAAAGGTAAAAAAGAAAAAAAAAACAGTTGTAGCTACATGGAGTGATTCCGATACTAGCACAAGTCAAGAGGATGGAAAGAATGAAGTGACCAATCTTTGTCTTATGGCCAACATTAATGATGAAGATGATGAGGAAGAATCATCGAAAAAGGTAAAAGAATCTTTTTCATATGATGAATTAGAAGAGAATCTTTTTGATCTTATTCATGAGTATGATAAATTAAAGAATAAATATTTTTCTTTGAAAAAATTACATCTTGCATGTGAATCTTCATGCAATGCATTGAAAAGTTGAATTGATGAGCTCATACTGCATGATGAAAATCTTTCTAAGTTAAATGAAGAACTTAACATGCATGTTAGTAGATTAACTAAAGAGAATGAGATTCTTAAAGTTAGATCTAGCATGTATAATATTAATATTAAAAATAAAACTACTTCTACTCATAGCATAAGAATTAAATTAAATGCTAGAAGTAGCTCTAATAATTCATCTCATACTCACATGTATGCAATGCCTCATGTTACTTGTTATTTTTATAACAAGCATGGTCATGTTTCACATACCTGTATGATTAGAAGATTTATGCTTTCTTTAAGAATTACATCTTATATATGGATTCCTAAAGGCATAACGCATGTAAATAATTTTATTGCAACTAACCCTATAGGACTCAAATTTATTTGGGTACTTAAAGTCAAAACTTGAGATCCTTTTTGTAGGTATGCCTCCACACTGGGACCGATGGATGTAAATGGTTCTGGAATAGCGAGTGTTCATGTCATATAGCGGGAGACAAATCTATGTTTATCTTGCTAAAATCAAGAAATGGAGATTATGTAACTTTTGACGACAATACCAAAAAGCGCATTATAAGCATTGGTAAAGTCGGTAAAAAATCCTTTACTTCTATAGATAAGGTCCTTTTGGTTGATGGACTTGCATATAATTTACTTAGTATTTCTCAGCTATGTGATAATGGTTATGAGATTTCTTTTGATATATTTCAATGTTTAATTAAGGATGATAATATTGTTATATTTGTTGATTTTAGAAGTGATAATGTATATCAAGTTGATTTATCTTCTATTGATTGCAATAATGTGAAATATTTGACATCTTATACTTGTAATTCATGGCTATGACATAGAAGTTTAGGTCATGCTAGTATGCATACCCTACAAAAGATATCTAGGTTAGACCTAGTTAAGGGCTTACCCAAAATTTTATTTGAAAAAGATAGATTATGTGATGCATGTCAATTAGGAAAATAAACTAGGAATTTCTTTAAGTCCAAACATGCTATAAAATCATCTAAGTTCTTTGAAATTTTGCATATGAATTTGTTTGGTCCCAATAGGACACTTAGCTTAGGAGGAAAGAAATATTATTTGATTATTATTGATGATTACTCTAAATTCTCTTGGACTTTATTTCTTGCTCATAAGCATGATATATTTTATTATTTTAAATCTATATATAAGTGCATTATGAATGAGAAAAGTTTTGATATTTTATCTATTCGTAGTGATCATGGTGGCGAATTTGAGAATGAACGGTTTGAATCTTTTTGTGATAAATGTGGCATCTCACATAATTTGTTGGCCCCTCGAACACCTCAACAAAATGGGGTTGTCGAGAGGAAGAACCAAACTCTTATTGAGATGGCATGGTCCATGCTTCATGAGCGTGGACTTCCACAGTACTTTTGGGCTAAAGCGGTAAACACGACCTGCTATGTTGTGAATCGTGTTACTGTTCGTTCAGTACTAAGAAAGACCCCTTATGAATAACGGAAAGGTCGGAAATCGAACATTTTTCACTTTCGAGTATTTAGTTGTAAATGCTTTGCATTAAATAATGGTAAGGATGATTTGGGTAAGTTTGACCCTAAGGTGGATGAAGCCATCTTCTTAGGGTATTCTCTAACTAGCAAAGCCTATCGTGTATACAACACGAGAACTATGCTAGTTGAGGAGTCCATTAATATTGAATTTGATGAATCTAACCCTAACTTTTTTAGAAAAGATAATGATCTTGATGAAGGTGTAGAGCTTGAAAAGCTTTCTTTAGAAGGTGGAGATGCAAAGCCAAAGAATGAACCTCATGATATAATTGCACCCATACAAAGTAGTCAAGATGGTGGTAATCAGTTCAACCTTCCAAAAGAATGGAAGTACAAAGAATCTCATCTACCAGAATAAATTATGGGTGATCCGTCTCAAGGTGTTCGCACTAGAGCATCTTTCTGAAATGAGGTAACTCACTCTGCCTTTATCTCTCAAATTGAGCCTATATCATTTGAGGAAGCCGAAAAAGATGAGTTTAGGATTATAGCTATGCAAGAAGAGCTAGAACAGTTTAATAAAAATAATGTTTGGGAACTCGTTTCACTACCCAAAAATCATTCTATTATTCATATAAAATGGATTTTCCGAAATAAGCTTAATGATTCCGGTGTTATAGTTCGTAATAAAGCTCGATTAGTTGCAAAAAGTTTTGCTCAAATTGAAGGTATCGATTTTGAGAAAACTTTTGCACCCGTTGCTCGTTTGAAGGCCATACGTCTTTTGCTTTCTTTTGCTTGTTTTAAAGGTTTTAAATTATTTCAAATGGACATCAAAGACACATTTTTAAATAATTTTATTAAAGAAGAGGTTTATGTCGAGCAACTCCCCGATTTTATCAATTCTTATTTTCTGAATTATATTTTTAAACTCAAAAAGGCTCTTTATGACTTGAAACAAGCACCCTGTGCTTGGTACGAGAGATTAAGTAAATTTCTAGTGGATTATGATTTTTGTCAAGGGACAAATTGACAACTTTATTCACGAGAAGACATGATGATAAATTCATAGTAGTGCAAATTTATGTAGATATTATTTTTGATGCTACTAATGAAATTTTATGTGAAGAATTTTTTAAGTGCATGTCTAGGGAATTTGAGAAGAGCATGATGGGAGAACTCACATTCTTTTTTGGATTGCAAATCAAGCAACTTTTCGATGACATATTCATCTGTCAAAGTAAGTATACTAGAGAGCTTCTAAAGAAGTACGAAATGGGCAAACTTAAACAAATTGGTACTTCGATGAGCCCTTCCACCAACTTGGATAAAGACGAAAAAGGTAAAAGTGTGGATGAAAAGCTTTATCGAGGTATGATTGGTTCTTTACTCTATTTAACTGCAAGTAGACTTGATATAGTATTTAGTGTTTGCATGTATGCTAGATTTCAATCATCTCCTAAAGAATTCCACTTAACAGCTGTTAAGAGGATCTTTAGATATTTAGTAGGCACACACTCATTAGGCCTTTGGTATTCCAAAGGTGTTTCACCAGATTTGATAAGGTACTCCGATGACGATTTGTAGGGTGAAAAGTCGATAGAAAGAGTACCTCAGGCACTTGCCAATTTTTTGGAAATACCTTAGTATCATGGTCTAGTCGTAAGCAAAATTCAATTGCCTTATCGACTGCGGAAGCAGAGTATGTAGCAATTGGTAGTTGTTGTGCTCAACTTATTTGGTTGAAACATCAACTTATTGACTACGACATCACTCTTGACCATATACCTATCAAATGTGATAACACAAGTGCTATCTGCTTAACAAAAAATCCGATTCAGCATTCATGCACAAAACACAGAAATTAGGTATCATTTTATTAGAGATCATGTAGAAAAAAGAGATATTACATTGGATTATGTCTCTACTGACTTTCACCTTGTAGATATATTCACCAAATCTCTACATAAAAGATTCAATTTTATTATAAGAGAACTTGGTATGTTAGATGGTTCTTGTTTTTAGCATATTGCCATAAAATGCCATCAATTACATGTTACTTTGATTTGCTACATTTCATATTCATGTATGCATAGTTCTTGAGTTATATATATATATAATTAATAATTAATTTAAAACTCACCATTAATTAATTCAGATTCATCTCTTGTCTCACCTCATCCCATTGATTTTAATTTCATATCTGAGTCTTTGTGTTATCAAATTTCTATTTTTTTTAGCCTTGTGAAATCTGGTTGATTTCACAAAATAGATCAATTTTTTTGTACAGCCCATTAATGGTAAGTTGTGAGCAGTCAGTTGCTTGGCTCGTCGGATTTGCCTGAGCCGCCAAACCTGTTGGGCCGTCGGGTCAAACGGGAAACCCGTTTACCAAACAGCTACCCAGCGCGTTTTGGAAATGAACCGGCGCCTTCTCTCTCCTCCCGTCACAACATCGCGTCGCCCCCATTCCACGCTCGCACTCTCTGCTTTCTCCGCCGAACCCTAGATCGCGACCATCTTTCTCCTTCATCCATGGCGCGCGGTAAGAAGCGAGCGCCTCCTCCATCTTCATCCTCTTCCTCTAAACCCGAGGAGGAGAATTGGTCGGGGAGTTCCGCCTCAAGCCAGCCGAAGGGCAAAGCTCCATTGGAAGAAAAAGGGCCATTCAAAGGGCCATTTTCTTCTTCTTCTCCTTCCTCCATTTCCTTTGACTCCAGCGACAGTGAGGACCGGCTGAAAACCCTGGCCGTAGTGGCCACTGGTTCCCCATCGTCAGGGCTAAAAGGGTGGAAGAAGGCTGTGGTGCGCAGGCTCACGGTCTCACCTCGCCAATTCGTCGCCCTTCCCATTAGGCAACTTCCTGAGGAAATCGCAGCAACCAGGGAGCATCAACTTCCCAAACAGAGAAGTTGAAGCCTCTTCTCCCTGCAGAATTGCAGCCTGTAACCAAGCCTCCCATCCCTCAGTATAGCCACAGAGATCGATTGCGGCCTAGAAAGGGATCCCAGGTTTTCAAACCTTTTTCTGCTCAGCCTATAGAAGAGTCTCCTTTGGTGATTATCTCTGATGCAGAAGCCTCTCCTCCTTCACCTGTAGCAATACCGAGGACCAGATCATCGACCAAGGGGAAAGAAAAAGCAAAAGACCCTATTGCGTCACTGTTCAGAGATGCAGAAGCTAAATTTTTTTTCAGATTGGTAATCTCTGCCCCTGTCCTTAATGTGAGGCCTATAAATAGAGATGAGATGGATAGTTTCATAAATGAAAATTATCGATCGTCATGGTTGGGGTAAATGGGTAACTTATAAGCTGCCCTCCTATCCTAGTATCCTGAAGCACTTCTATGATAACCTTAAAGTTGATATAGAAGGAAGACTCTTAGAGTAGATCCTAGGAACTCCTGTCACCATCACTGAGGATGATTTGATCTCATTTTTTGGTTTCACTACTCATGCTGATCTCATTACACTCACTGACCTTGCTGTCAAGCCTAGTTCCTTTATTGATGCTGAAGAAATTTTAGGCTTTGAAGAAGAGTATAATCCTCCTAGTGCCAATAAACATGTACCCAAGCTAGGCTTGGTTACCGGACCGGACCGGACTGGTTCCGGTCCGATTCTACCGGTTCTAGGTCCGATTAGACCCGAAATCGGTCCGGTCCGGTTCCAACCAGTTCCGGATCCTGCCCGGTTCCAACCGGTTCCGGATCCTGCCCGAAACCGGTTAGCTTACCATGGATCCGGTCCGAGTCCGGTCCGGATCCATATATTTGGGTCAGGTCGGGTCAATCGAGTAAATTAATTTAAACATATATTTTTTTTATGTATTTTATAAAAAAAATTATATATTTTGTAATATTTCTGACAAAATTAATATAAAAAAATTCTAAGAAATTTTATTAATATTAACGAAAATATTTATAAAAAAATAATTACAGTTCGTACAAATATTTCACATAAAAAAATTATTCATCGTAATGACAAAAAATTCTTCTCGAGCACTCCTCTTTTTCTGAACTATTATCCTTAAATTCATCCACGAAATTATATTGTTGATTTCGGGACTCAGCAACAAACCAATCATGTAGATAGGTAAGCATGCAAAGGGTTGCAGGAGACAAACTACTTCTGTAATCTCCTACTATTCTTCATGTGGTGGAAAATGCTGATTCAGAAGCTACAGTTGAAGCTTGTGCTGCTAGTACATCTCGTGCCAAAGCAGAAAGAACGGGATATTATTTCGATGGGCTTTTCCACCACTCCAATCAAATTTCTCCCCGAGATGTAAATAGAACTACAACTCATTCAAATTTGTAGAGGCTTGACTTTATGGTGTAGATTGCTCTCTAACAGTTATTTTTTTCTTTATCTGTAGCAACAGATCTTTTTGCGGTTGCCGACCTAAGAACGTTGAAAATGCCAGATTTTTTTTATGTTCCAGTTTGAATTTTCACACGTTGCACATTCTTGCTCGCAACCTGCTCACTGTAATAAAGAGAAAATAACACTTAGAGAGTTGTAAAAATTAATATTTTTTCGGCATCAGTATTACTCCCCAAGAAATCAGAATATTCCGCATAAAAAATTTCAATAGCTTCGGTTCCCTGACGAAGATCAAGCATGACAGCTAATGAATATAAAAGTAAAATTTTTTCCCAATATTTTCTAAATTTTAATTCCATGTCAGCAATAAAATTTTCAGAATTGGATTTGATCTAAACTCTAAAATTTTTTGAAATATTTGAAAAATATAAGGTAAAAAAAAGGTGAAGTTGGATAATAACAACCTGAAAACTTTCAGTAGACTCCTTAAAAATTGATAATAATTCAAAAATCTTTTTTAAAAAAATTCAATCATAAGAACATAATTAAAGGTCATGATTAAGTGTATATGAATTGTAAAAAGCAGTTAGCAAATTTTCGTACGGAAAAAGTGATTCTAATAAACGATGAAATAAATTCCGTCTCATTTCTACAGGTAATGAAAATTTTACACAATTTATTTCGACACTTACGCACACACGTTTTCATTCACGCCTAACATTTGAATTTAAACGAATCTATTTTGCAACATGCTTAAATTTATCGATAATTAAATGTTCGAAATTAAAAGCATTAGAAACACATAAATTAATGAAATGACATGCACATCTAATATGAAAAAGAGAACCATAAAGCGGAGGCCTTAAAAATTGCTATAAAAAATTAACTGCAGAATTATTATTCGAGACATTATCCAAAGTAATACTAAAAATTTTATTTTCTATACTATAAATTTTACAAATATTACGAATGTAAGAAAAAATGGTTGAACCCGTATGGGCCTCATCTAACACATCTAAAGATAATATCCGTTTCTGCATTCCCCACTGTCTACCGATCCAATGACAAGTAATAACTAAATAACTCGCGCCACTAATACTAGTCCAAATATCGGATGTTAAACTAACCCTATAACTAATATTACTGAGGTGTTGAATAAGAGATTTTCTATATTCTTCGTACATTGACATACAATTTTTTTTATGTGTATGCTTAGAAATACAGGTATATTGAGGCTGTAAATATTGAACAATATATTCTCAAAATTTCTCTTTTTAACATATAGTAAATGGCTGTTCGTTTCGTACTACAAATCAAACTAAACCTCGACGTGCTTTATCATTTCTAAAAGCCCACGACATAGATCCACTCTGTGGATTGAGTTGTGTTTGGGTTAGCTCTATAGTAGTAGGTTGACAAGTTTTTCATCAAATTTATAAAATCTAACTAGGTGCTTCTTAAATGTACCAGTCCCACCACTGGTATCACCTTGTTTGTATGAATATTAATTTTTACAAATTTTACAAATAGCGACATATTCAGGTCTCTCCGAATTGCTATTTGGTTTAATTTGTAAATACAAAAACTCTCATACCTTACTGCGTTTCGTCCGAGACTTGTTAGAGATACTTGAAGATTGAGTTGATGGGCAAATGCCGGTGCCAACATCTCCACTTGCCTTAGGATCATGTTCCGCAGATAGATCGAGATCAGGTTCTGAAGTTTCGTCAAAGTTCTCACCGAGTGCAGGAAGGCGATCGAGTTCTGGAACGTACTTCGGATCAACATTTCCTCGGCGACTTGAGGAAGAAATGTCAGAGAATCGACGTTGGGAAGCCATTAAAACGTGTTTGCAGATTTTTTCACAGAGTAGAAAAACAGGAAACATTGATGAAAATTGTAGGAATTATCGTCACAAAAATTCTACTATTTATAGAAAGTTCAATACATATCATAAAGTCTAAAATAACCTTAAAACGATCATTTTAGAATTTAAAACGGTCATTTGACCGTTTGCAAATTGCAATTTCAATTTAATTTATTTATTTTTTAAATATAATATCTACAGCTGGCAGCATTAATGCTGCCGGCTACAGGCCATTGTGCAGCGCCCGCGGCCCGCGTGCGCCGCGCGGGCGATGCGCCCAATAATTTTTTTTTTAAATAAACAAAACCGGTTCAGTTCCGAACAGAAAAAACTGTTCGGTTCCGAACAGGAAAACCGATTCGGTTTCGAACTGGATAACCGGTTCTGCATACGCAGAACCAGTCCGGACCGGTTCTGCGGTCCGGAACCGATTAGAATCGGTCCGGTTCAACCGGTTCTAGACCGAACCGATTCTTATTGGACCGGTTTCGGACCGGTTCCGAGTCGAACTGGTCCAATAAGCAGCCCTAACCCAAGCATGTAGAGAAGTTGACATCCTGTAGTGATCGTATTAAGACTTTTGGGAAAATCCTTCAGGAGTGCCTCATCCAAGTCAGAGGCCATAAGAATGAGTGGACTGATATTCAACAGACTACTGTATATCACCTCCTCCAAAAGAGATCTTTAGACACGGTTGGCATCATTCTCTCTGAAATGGAGAAATGCCACAATGCTGCACAGAGAAGTGTCTCTATGCGGAGTCTGCACTACGGGAATGTAATTTGTGAGTACCTTACTGCACGACTTGGGTTTGATTTCTCAGCTGAACCTGTTGGAGCCTCCTACTATCAATTCTCCATGCACAGCTTCAAATTGCGCTAGCCCAAGCCTTCTTTCTCTACTCACACATTTGGTCAGTCTTCCATTCCACGTACATCCACTCAGCCATCCTCATCAACTCCACCTCCTTTTACCACTCAGCCACCATCCTCTTCAAGTGTTGAGTCCCTCTTCACAGCTAAATTTGTCAATTTTGTTGTAGACTAATTTCGTGAATTAGGAGAAAAGGCTGAAAAAAATCATCAACAACTTTTATCTCAACAAGCAAATTGATTCCTAATCTGCCTTCTTGATTGAGATTGCAAAAGTGGTCAACAATAATTCAGATAATATGATTGACTTTTGCACTAAAATCTTATCCCATTTTAAAGAGTCTAAACCTCTTCTCCCAAGGGCAAGAAATGACCAAATCTGAATTATTTGCTTATGCAACCTTGATGGTGATGCTATCCATATATTTTTATGTTATATTTATGTAATATTATGAGAACAGTAGTATTATTCATGACTTGTGAAATTTTTGTTATGTGATTCATGTGAACTCTGGACTTATGATCATTTATATATGTGAAACTTCTGATTACGCTTAAATTCTTATTATGAAGCCATATTATAGTAATAAAAAATAAGCTTTGTTCTATTCCTTTAGGATTGTTCTCTCACTTTGGCCTTTTTTTTTATGATGCCAAAGGGGGAGAAATTGTACAAATATTAGTGTACTGTCCATTATTTATAAATGTGATTATCTCATTTATTCACACTATTATTGCAATATTACCCTGTGATTTTTTTATGTGCACTGATTCAGGGGGAGTTTATTCCTTCAAATTTACAATGCTCTACTTTATTTATCTTTTATATTTTAGTGCCTTGCTAAGGGAGAGTTTTTTACTTGCCTATATATTTTAAAACCCTCTTAGCACACTAAAGTAATTGTCTTCATCAAAAAGGGAGAGATTATTGAACCCCATTGATTTTGATGATCATAATTACTTTAGGTTTAGTACTAATCCTCTTCTAAGCATATTTTTACAGGCTAATCGTTCGTTAGAAGATGGATATTCTCAAGTCCAAGTGAAGTGGAACTCACCATTTGTTTTTCTTTATACTTCATAGGACTTAATATAAACGCGTTAGTTTGCCAAGAGATTTTACTTGTTTTTCCATTCTTTTCACCTGTATTAGTAGGCCTAAAATGTTATCTTATTCTATCTTTTAAGTGGCCCAAAAATCTTTCAAACATCTCACCTTTTAAGCAAAAACTGCAAAACCGGTCAATTTCACCAAATCTACCAGTTGGTTCTGCTGGGCCTGGACAGACCCGCCCAGTCCGCCCAGAATTTTATTTGACCATTATTTCACTATTTTTGGCTGTGTTAAAAGGCATTATTTGATATTTTCAAAGCTTTGTGATGTATCTTTTTTTCCTTTTTATGAAAAGTCCACAAAGCCCTTATTTTTCTCCTCTTTTGTCCTTTTCCAAAAGAAGAAATATTGAGTTGATGTTTTCCAACCCATATCTTTTTGCTCAGAATTTTTGTACTTGTGCTGAGATATGGTGGTCCTTTTAGCATATTTTAAGGGCAAAATAATCTTATGTAGCATCCCTTCATTTGTCCTCATACTAAGTAAGCACACATTAGTGCTTTTAATAATTTTTCTCACTTTAACTCTCTTATTTTTTCTGGCATATTTTCTGGAACATATTTCCAGAAAATCTAAAACTTTATCACTGTTTCTTGAGCCTGAAAAAAGTCCAAAATGCCCTCCACTTGCCTTCCTCTCATTGGTCTTTGGGTAGGACATGGACACATGGCAATCTCTTATTGATTAGTTTGAATTAAGGGCATTTTCATTTAGCTGAGTTCTTTTTTCTTGCTGTTCAAACTGTAGAATTGCACAACATACACTTGAAGAATTTTTTCTAACTGTTCTAACCTCTCCTCTCAAGCTCTAAGTGTTCCCTAACTTCTTCCCTAGCAAAATTCTGTATACACCCTTGAAAAAGTGATCATTTGGAGAAGCTTTTGGCTAGCAATCAATCAAAAACTTGAAGCTGCATTTTTCTTTCTGCTGGCAAACAACTTCAGATTTTCTATTTCTGTTTACTGCACTTGGGTTCCCTGAAATCTGCAAGCTTGTGTTTTGGAAAAAGATTATTTGAGACTTTCTTGGAGTTTTCTTGTTCTTACTTGAAGATATTCTTCTTTAAGCATTCTAAGTTCTTGAAAACATTTTTTTTTATCTAGCTTCGTTCGGTTTTTTAAACGAGTTGTTGGTAACTCATTTTCAGTTTTCTCGAGTTTTCTGTCTTGGCAAATCTCTACACGTACAAAGCTCCTTGTGTAATTTTTTTCTTGCGCTTAAGTTGTAACGTTAACTAGCTAGACTAGCAACTCACTTCTTTCTCTTATTCTTCACTGTCACTTTTACCTGACTTTGCACCAATTCAACCTCCACCACAGCTCATCCCTAACCAGCCCCAACCAACCACACAATCAAATACACAGCCTATGGAAACTGAAGATTATGATCATTATCAGTTCTCCTCTAAGATTAAAGAAGTAAATTTTCGTCAGAATTTCTATGAGTCGATGAAAGTTTACTACTTTGATCTGAGCTTTTTTGAGGGGAATTATAGTTTGTGTCCTCTCATTGATCACTACAGGTGGCGCAAATTTGCCACTTGTAGATCAAATTTTAAACTTGATCTTTGTAGTCTTTTGTTTCATAATCTGGAGGTCACCCCTAACAAACCTCATCACATGACCACTTATATTCAGGGAAGAACTATTGAAATCACTCCATATGGTCTCAATAGTTTCTTAGGACTAGAGGAGATTGATTCTTACTTTTTCTCCTTCCCTGATAATATCCCTGATGAGGTTGTGACAGACCCTGTAGAAAATATGTTTGCTTACTTTTTTCATCAGGCTCCAGATTATGGATCTTACACCATGCTCAGTAAATTTTTTCGACCTGAGCATATTACTCTTTATCACTTTGTTGTTGATTGCATTATTCCTATCGCCTCTAGGAATCATACTCTGGTTCGCAATGGTCACTTATTCCTGATGCATGCCATGGTTCAGTATCGCTCTCTGAATCTTGGTTTTATTATTCTCTTGAATTCGTAGTACACATGTACTCCTTCACAGTGATAGAGTATTCATGCCCCCTTATCATTTTATCACTGCATATTTAGAATTCCTGGGAATAGATATCTCCAAGGGTGCTATAAAAAAGTTGGAGATATCAGCCAAAGTAGAGGCAATATGATTCAAGTAGGATTAAATGTAAATATCTCTCCACTTACTTGGGCTGGCAAAAAAGAACTTGAGGGTGCGCCTTAAGACGAGCTTGAGGCTCATGCTGAGGAGGCTGATATAGATAGACTAGGACCCTCTCATGATCCACACCATCATCAGCCTACCTATTCCCGCTCAGACACCCTGACTGCTATTCATGAGCTTCAGTCTCAGTTTGGGGATTTCAGAGCTGAGGTGCGCGATCACATGCACTCTATGGAGACCAGACTGATGGCAGGCATGCAGAGGATGATAGACCACTTTGCCCAGCAGTTTAGATGGCCCCCATTTCAGGTTTTTCCCCCGCCAGAGCACCATTACTTTCCCCCAGGAGCACCATTACTTTCCCTCAAGAGCACCACACGATGATGAGCATGATGGTGACTAGTGATTGACTTGTTCTGTTCCTTATTGATAATATCTTCTGTATTACTTATCACACTTTTGAACCTTAGTTTTGTTATTCTATCTCTCCTATATTATCTTGTGTGAACTTAATACACTATTGGGATTTCTTCTATGATCTTAGTATGGATGTTTCGATTTTTTTTTTTGGCCCACTTGAGGTCTTGCAGACACTACCTGACCCTATTAGCATTTTAATTTTCTTTTTTGTGCAACCTACTTTAT
>JAEMOT010003976.1:78697-102789 GCA_019297695.1 Apostasia ramifera | reverse complement strand
TTATTTATTATTATTATTATTATTTTTTAAATTAGTACTATTTTGGTCCTGTTTTGGTCCTCGTGCCGAACAGAGCTTATATATGTGTCTTTTCTTTTTGATGATTGGTAAAAGGGGAGAAGATAGATGTATAAGTTATAAAAGCTATAAAATTCCTGTTGAAGTCAAGTCTTAAAATTTTGAAAACTTTTGAAGTCATAAAAGTTTGAAAATGATATTTAGTTGTAAACTTTTGTAATAAAATCTCATGTATATTTTGTGTAGATGTTCTGCGTTTTGTGTACTCATGTATAAATATTCTGTGGTCTGTGTAAATGTTTTAGCATCTAAACCCTGACATTCTTTTGAGGGGGGGTTTATCAAGGGGGAGTCTTGTTGCAATACTTTTCTTTTATGTTTTTATTTATTAACTTAAACAAGTTGCCAAACATCAAAAAAGGGGAGATTGTTGGTTCCTCCCTTGTGATGATATTGAGTTTTTAATGTTTAGCAATATATTTAAGTTAATTTGAACTAACAAAATTGCTTAGTGTTTGCCAGCTTTCATGCTTTAACATCGTTCCCGAGATTTGGTTCATACAGCCGAAAGTTCCTGTTGAAAAATCAGACATGATGGTTGTCATATCCTCCCTGAGCTAACATCGTTCCCGAGGTTTGGTTCATACAGCCGAAAGTTCCTGTTGAAACATCGGATATGATGGTTGTTAACATCGACCACGAGATTTGGCATAGCTCTTCAGTAAACAATAGCTATGATGGTTTACATATCCTCCCTGAGCAAACATCGGCAATGATGTGTTCAGCCAAGTGCTCTCAGTGGTACCATCGGACACGATACTTGGCGCATTCTGAAGAAACGTCGGCCACGATGTTTGGTTGAAGTACCACCTGCAGTAGTGAGGTCGACCTGAGGTCGACTTTCAGCAGCGACCTTCAATAGAGACTTTGGACTTCTTTGGGCATTTTTTCAGGTCGACCTAGGAGGTGACCGTTGGCCTGCTTTGATTCCCCAACGGCTAACTGAGGGTCGATTTGAGGTCGACCTTCAGGTCTTCCAGCCCATTTTTCTAGCCGTTACAGAGCTTATTATATAAGGAGATGAGAGTTGTTAGGGCCTGTGGCTTTTTTTGTTTTGGAATCATTGAACTCTCTAATTGCTCTTAACAATCACTTTCATTCTCCACTATTCTTAAAAGTTAGAGAAACATTTGGTGAAGAGTTAATCAAGCATTCAAGGCGATCCATGTGTAACTTGAACTCAAGTGCTCAAGCTGCTCATCCACTCTTCTTTCAGCTCTCAAGATTCAATCATAAGAAAAAAGAGATTGATTTTCGGTTTTGATATAGTATTTCTGTTTTTGCCTTCACTTTGTGTGTGAAAAGGGCCTCCAAATAAAAGTTGGAGAAGGTGAGTGAGTGTGCCCTCATTTAAAAGTGAGGAGTGCCTCTAGTAAGTGAATAGAGAAAAATTTGTATACGTGCTTCTCCGCTTAAACCAAGGAGTGTGTTATAGTGATATCTTTCTGATCGGGTTAGGGTGGATTAGGCTCGTGCTTGAGCCGAACCATGTTATATTGAGTGTTCGTTGTGGATGTGATTTTTTTTTTACTTGCATTTATATTTGCTTCTACTTGTATTATCTATTTTTTTTTATTATTGCACTAACTGTTATATCTAGTAAATTAAAATTTTAATTATGTCTATTTACCCCCCTCTAGACGTCATACTTGATCCTACAGATTATTCTATATCAAGTCATTTTAGTTAAATATGAGTAATTATACAACTGTTAGATGATATAACAAAGTAATTTAGTAGTATCATTGTTATTGGACAAGAACTCATTTTATGTCGATAATAAGACTGAATACCTGATATTAGAGAACAGTTCATTTCATTTTTCATGGTATCTCGGCTGAAAACAAGTAATTATATAACCAATAGAGAATTATTGAGGTAATTCGATTGATTGGCTCTACCGCTCCAAAATTTCAAATCTTGCGACAGTTTTTGTTGCCAATCTATCACCATTTAGAGACAATTTGCAATAAAATTTATACTGTCGCAATTTTTGCAATAGTTTTCTATTGCGTTGGCATCTTTCATAACTCTTGCAGTAGAAAGTTTGTCTTAATAGTATTTGCAACCAAGAAAATTACCATAGATTTTGTGACAAAATCTGTCGCAAATGCTTATTTGCTACAAATTTTTGGGTATACTTATGCTCCTTATTCCAACTAGTTATTAATTAGGATTGTGGCTAAATGACTTTTTTACAAGGATTATTTTTTTAAAATAAATACGTTTAATTAACTAATTAATATATGAAGTATTATTAAAATAAATTAAGAAAAAAAGAATGTTTTAGATGCAGTTAGTGGAGCATTGTTAAGTCGAAGTCACCTATTATACAGGTGACTTTTTACTTTAATATTTTTTTAAATTAAAATATTATTTAAAAAATATTATTTTAATTATTTTTGTATTATTTACTACATAATAAGTCTTTACAATAAAATTTTATTTTTTTTAACATAATATTATTTTTAATTCTAGAAATAAAATGAGTATGTATTTCATCTCATTTTTTAATTATAAGTTTCATATTCTATAGATTTTTGGTAAGCTAAAAATCTCAAAAAACATCATTCTATAGAAAATGTAAATATACATTTTTTGTTTTCATATTCTATTTGACAGATTCTTTACATTGGTCTTGTTATTTATAAATTATTTTCTCATTTATTTCATCCTCATGTTTTTTTGAGTTCACAATAAAAAGTTCACAATACTTTAAGTTCACAAAAAAAGTTATAAGATATGTAAAATATAAATAAAATAAAACAAATATCTTTGAGCTGTATCAGAACTAATTTTTTGAATAAGTTCAAAATTTTCAATATAATTAAAAATATTGTAGTAGCATACTATGTAAAATATATACATCTCTATCTTCATCTCCTATATGGTATAGCATCACCCAGGTGTATACTGATTCAGAGCCCGACATTGTCGCCGATGGAGTACATGCACATGTGCATTACCATCGTTATCATCATTGACAAAGTCTTCTTGTCTCTGCTCTTGGTCGATCGGCGAAGCCGAAAGACTAACATCAAACTGCGTCTCATGAAGACTATAATGATAATAAGTACTCGAACTACTTAGATCGTATTGTGATGTATGAACTATAAGATCAGAAAATGAATCTCCCATGAGTTCTAATGTGAATAACTCCTGCTCCTACGTCTCAGTCGGATTATAACCATACCTAATGATTGGAGGGAAGTGAAACTGTGTATGAAACTGGTCACACAACGATAGAAGTTGATCCCGAAAATCCATCCATATGCTTGGACTACTGACCTCCGTATACCTCTCAGAACTGAAAAATGAATATGTAGCACATGTGATCTCATCATGGTACAGAAAAAAAATTATAACAACAATCACTATAATAAAATTCAAATACATAATTAAATCTACAGAACTCACAAATCCTCGAATAAAAGGCGCTGAAGGAAAATATGAAGTAGACTCATCCAATTCAACGAATACAAGTGACAGATGTGCTCAAGATCTGTACTAATCTATGTATAGTCTTATTGCCTTAGTATTGTCCTCACTAGCTGTCACCGGTTGCTGAACGAAGTCCAATCATCCCCTCCGTAGACGTCTGTACAAAGAATGCTCAGCAAATAAATCTGTCGATGCTTGTTTGTGAGCATCAATCCTCTTGAAGTTCGGGTACACAACCTCCATCGAAAAATGCTACTGGTAACCAAACTGGCGCATCACACGATCTGACAAATGTCACTCAACTACCCAAGCTATAAGTGATGTCTGTGCTAAGTAAATGACTAATCCAATAATGCAGAGAAGCGACAAATTACTTAAAAGATCAGCACTATATGATGTCCATATTACCTAACCCTGTCGCAACATATCAATCTAATTATGATAAAATAAGAGCATATAATATAGTGCCTGTTGGCCCTTAGGCTTTCCCAAGAGGGAGGGTGAATTGAAAAAAAAAAATTCGAATAAATTGTACTTATGAAAGCAACATTAAGTAAAAAGCGTACACAATTAAATATTCAAAATAGAGAGAAACAAGTTAAAATTACAACGAAAATAAGTTAAATAGAGTACCAAAAAGCAAATTGGTCAATTTTACCAAATAGATCGAATGAACATGAACAGTGCAAAAAACAAAAACAAAAAAAACGGTTGATTTAGGCAAATAGATCAAAAAAGCAATATTAACACAAAAATAACTCAGAACAAAAAATGTGAAAGTTATGATTTAGATACTATATAAATCAATTTTATTAAAGTAATTTGACCTTATTTTTAAGTTAAAATCAGATTTAATAATTTTATGTATTGGTAAAATTTTACCGCATTAGAGAGGAGAGAAAAAATACACAAGTGATTTATAGTGGTTCGGCTTCCCGCCTAGTCCACTCCCCACGCTCCTCAAGTAGGATTTCAATCCACTAACAAACCGACTTTTTAACGGGAACCAAAACCAAACAAACCCGATTACAATCACACCAGTTTTTTTTAGGAACCAAAGCCGACTAAACCTTATAAACGCACCAGCTTTTTCTAGGAACTAAAGCTGAGGGGCCTCTAAGGCCTCTCTTGAGCCTTTTAAAGACTCTTTTTGGGGAAATCATTGTAAGATGAATGTCACAAAAAAATCAGAGAAACAAGTGGAGGGAAGAAAAATCTACCTTCAGTGAGATCGGTAAGCTTTGTCGAACGTGGATCTCTAAAAGAGAGGGGATTTGCACTGTAATGGAGAGAATAGAGGAGATGCCACAGAAAATCGGCAGCAGCGAAAGTTTTAGGGCACGACGGTGATTCGACGAGAAAGAGGCGGGTGACGCGGAGGAGCAAGGCGGAGAAAGGGCTTGGAGCTTCCTATTCGTCCGTGTGATCTTTGGTGGCGAGGCAGTTAGTAGCGGCGATGGCAATGGAAAGAGGAAGAAGGCAGAGAGGAGGGAAGAAGAGGGCGACGGGCTTGGGAGAAGTAGTGTCGCCCGCTTGGGAGAAGTAGTGTCGCTCGCTTGGGAGAAGTAGTGAAGGATTATACAAAAAAAAATACATATATATGAAATAACTGCACAGATTTGAGGTCGCCCTATAACTGTACTGCACAAATTTCAGTTAAACTTTGAAAATTCATATAAAATTGAAATAATTTCCAAAAAAAATCTAAAAATTTGCAGACACATTTATCATCATCCCCTAGGTGTATATAAAAATTTTGAGCTTGAAATAAAGTTAAATGAAGATTTTAACTTTATAAGTTAATTTGCCCAAAATTTTTTCAAAATCACCTAACTCCTTAATTTCAAAATACTCAAAAAACTAGGATTTGATTTAATTGTTGTGTATGTATCAAAATAAACTTGCTTTTAGGAGAGTTGGCAAGCACAAAAGATTTTAAGTACATGGTGTCAAGACAATTAAGCAATGAATGAGCTACATCATATAGGATGACAAAAATAACATGAGTTACATACAAGTCAAGAATCATCAAAAGTGTATAAGATAATCCAACTTTGTGCATACAAGACATGCGAAAAGCTTAAGAGGCTATGGTTAGGGCAAATAGATTTAAGTAATTGAACTAGTATCCTATTATGCACAAACCTAGTTTTCTCCTCAAAATTTGTGAAGTCATTTTGTGGAAGAGATTTGGTAAAGATATCAGCTAAATCAGCTTTAGATCTAACATGTTCTAATACTATATCACCTCTAGCTATATGATCCCTAATGAAGTGATGTTTTACCTCAATGTGCTTGGTTCTAGAGTGATGAATGAGATTTTTGGTCAGATTTATAGTGCTAATGTTGTCACATAGAACTAACACATTGTTAAAATTCAAAACATAATCTTCTAAGGTGTGCATTAACTATAAGAGTTGAGCCACGCAACACCCAGCAGCAACATATTCAGCCTCAGTAGATGACAATGCTACACAATTTTGTTTCCTACTATACCAACCTACAAGGGAGGAACCGAGAAATTGATAACCTCCATTAGTACTTTTTCTATCTAATTTACATCCCACATAATCTGAATCAGTATATCCAATCAAATCAAATGAGTTTGTTCTAGCATACCATAAGCCCACATTAAGTGTACCCTTAAGATACCTCAAAATGCGCTTAACGACAACTAAATACGACTCTTTCGAATTTGATTAAAATCTAGCACATAGACAAACAAAAAACATAATATCGGGTCTACTAGTAGTCAAATAGAGTAAACTTCTTATCATGCTTCTATATAATTTTTGATCAATAGACTTACCTCCTTTATCGTTATCAAACTTTACATTAGTTGCCATTAGAGCAACTATCTCCTTTGAGTTTTCCATGCCAAACTTTTTCATTCCTTGGCATATTTTTCTTGGGAGATGTAAATACCTTTTTTAGTTTGCTTGACTTGTAATCCCAAGAAGAATGTAAGCTCACCTATAAGGCTCATTTCAAACTCACTCTCCATAAGAGTGGTAAACTCATTCAAGAAAATCTTGTTAGTGGAACAAAAAATTATATCATTTACATAAACTTGTGCAATAAAAATATCGTTATCTATATTTTTAATAAAAAGTATCGGGTCTATTGTTCCACAATTAAAACCTTTAGAAACTAAAAAAGGTAGAAAGCCTCTCATACCAAGCTCTAGGAGCTTGCTTTAAACTATAGAGTGCTTTCTTTAGCTTAAAGACATGATTTGGAAAATCAATACTCTCAAAACCAGGAGACTGCTTAACAAAAACAAGTTCTTTAATGAAACCATTCAAAAAGGCACTTTTCACATCCATTTCATAGAATTTAAAACCACGATGCGCGATAAATCCCAAAAGAATGTGAATTGACTCGAGACGAGCTACGAGAGCATATGTCTCATCATAGTCAAGACCTTCAACTTAGTTGAAACCTAGAGCCACTAGTCTAGCCTTGTTTCTAACCACAACCCTATTTCGTCTTACTTATTCCTATAAACCCAACGAGTACCAATAATTGGGTAATCATCCGATTTTGGAACTAACTCCCAAACTTGGTTACGTTCAAATTAAGCAAGTTCCTCTTGCATAGAGATAATCCAATCTGGATCCCTCAATGCTTCATCGATACTTTTAGGCTCAATTTGAGAAAATAATGCAAAATTGCTATCTAATTGTCTAAATGATGATCTAGTTCTCGCACCATGAGATGAGTCACCTAAAACTTGATCTAAAGGGTGTTAAGGATGTACCTTCCAAGCTTAAGGTGGAGGTGAAGCATAGGTGTAGGATGAGCTTGTTTAACTTTTTTGTTGAATTTGATTTTTTAGTTTATCCACTTGCCCATGGATTCGGACTTGATTTAACTTCTTGACTACCTCCTCCTCAATGTCATCATCAACTCTTTGGCCTTATGTGAGTATCTAATTTGCTTATCTTCTTGGCGTGCATCACATAATTTGTTCTTTTCATATTTCATTTTGGGAAGTTCATCTACATAATCATATTTTGAGAGCTTGGAGAGGAGTTTCATATTGGAGTGTGCTATTTTCCTATGCCATAACCAAACTTTTTCTTCTCTTGACATCAAACACTTAATAGAAATGTTAGTAGCAATGGGCAAATCAATTGTGCACACATTTTCATTTCTACTACCAACCAAAATAGGGTATTCAGACTAAATGTGTTTGATAATGCACTTAGTAGAATAAAATTCTACTAAATAGTTATTATCACACAATTGGCTTACACTAAGAAGGTTATATTTCAAACCTTCAACTAATAACATCTTTGATAAAAATAACTTAGGTTCAATATGAATTGAGCCATAACCTACTATGGAGCCTTGACTATTATCACCAAAAGAAATCTTACCTTTATTCTTAAATTTGATGGAAGAAAATTTGGAGACATCACCGGTAATATGACGTGAATAACCACTATCAAGATACCATAGGTTGCCGGCGACCCTACTCCTCAAGCACACCTATTTACAAACAAAAACTAAATCTCTAATAACCCTCATCTCCTTATATAATAAGTTCTATAACAGCTAAAAAAATGAGCTGGAAGAACTGGAGGTCGACCTCAAGTCGATCCCCAGTTAGCCGTCGGGGAATCAAAGCAGGCCAACGGTGAGGTCGACCTGAAAAAATCTCCAAAGAAGGCCAAAGTCTCTGTTGAAGGTCGCTGCTGAAAGTCGACCTCGGGTCGATCTGAGGTCGACCTCACTACTGCACATGGTACTTCAACCAAACATCGTGGCTGACGTTTCTTCAGAATGCGCCAAGTATCGTGTCTGATGGTACTGCTGAGAGCACTTGGCTGAACACATCATTGCCGATATTTGCTCAGGGAGGATATGTAAACCATCATAGTCGTTGTTTGCTGAAGAGCTATGCCAAACCTCGCGGCCGATGTTAACAGCCATCGTGTCCGATGTTTCAGCAGGAACTTTCGGCTATATGAACCAAACCTCAGGAACGATGTTAGCTCAGGGAGGATATGACAACCATCGTGTCTGATAGTTCAACAGGAACTTTCGGCTGTATGAACCAAACCTCGGGAACGATGTTAAAGCATAAAAGCTAGCAAACACTAAGCTATTTTGTTAGTTCAAATTAACTTAAATATATTGCTAAATATCAAAAACTTAATATCACCACAAAGGAAAAACCAACATAATCTTCACTGAATATTTATATAGTGAGAACAATCCGAGTTCGAGCCAACTCGGATAGCAAAAAAAAAGCTGCTAGCTCGAATCTAACAAATCTAGTAGAACGTTTTCGTGCTTTGAGCCTATTTCAAGCCAATTCGTTCACTTTCTTTATTAAAGTTTTAATTTAATTTGTGAATGAACACCTTTCATTTTTATAAGCCCCAGGCTCGTGCTTGAGCCAAATCACGTTATATTGAGTGTTCATTGTAGATGTGATTTTCTTTTTACCTGCATTTATATTTATTTCCGCTTGTATTATCCATTCTTTTTATTATTACACTAATTATTATATCTAGTAAATTAAAATTTTAATTACGTCTATTAACTCCACCTCTAGACGTCACACTTGATCCTACAATTAGTTTTAGAGCTCGGACTTCCACTTAGGTTTAACCACCCAGAAGTAGTATGACATCTAGAAATCAAGAAGGTCAATCCAATCATATGTCATCTTTGTTTGATGGATCAAATTTTGCATATTGGAAGATGAGGAAGACCGCATTTATTCAAACCGACTTTGACATGATTAATTTTAAAAAAGGATATGTCACCTAAGGATAATGATGGATTAGAATTAGATGAAAAAAATTGGAACGAAAATGATAAAAAGAAATATATGGTAAATGCTAGAGGCATCACTACTTTACAATGTACCTTAACCAAGGAAGAGGTTAATAAATTAGATCCCCAAACTAGTGCCAAAGAAATGTGGGAGAAGATTAATTGAATTACATGAAAGGACATCTGAGGTAAAGAGAGCAAAGAAAGCTTTCTACAAAAATTAATTTGATAATTTTAAGTTGAGAGAAGGTGAATTTGCAGCCCAAATACATTCTAGATTCAAAGAGATTTATCATGGGCTTGTAGGGCTAGGTGAGGTTTTAGAAAATAGAGAAGTTGTGTGTAAGGTATTAGAAGCTTTTCCTAGAACCCAATTATAGGTGGGCAAAGTTGATGCTATAGGAGTTTCTCAAAGCCTTGACACATATAAAATTGATGAGTTTTTAGCTATATGAAACTTCATGAAACTAAGCATGGTGGAGAAAAAGAAGTGAAGAAAGGCATAGCTCTAGTGGCAGAAGAAGAAATATCAAAGAAGCCTTCATTATCACCCTCACCAAATCCCTCCAAGAAAGTCCAAATTGAGATATCTTCTTCTTCTAGTGATGGTTAAAAGAATGATGAGGAGAAGAAAGAAGTTTAATAAAAATGATGTGAAGCAAATGATTGGGGAATCTAGGAAGGATAAAAATAGGATAAATATTAAGAATCACGAGAGGAATAATTATAATAATAATTGAAGACAAAATATTATATGCTTTGATTGTAAAAAGTCAGGTCACTTTCGAAATGAATGTCATAATATCCAAAAAGAGCATGAAGGTAAGGATAATGCCAAGAAGAAAAAGAAAGTATTGGCCGCCACTTGGGATGACTTGGATTCGTCATCTTCATCCGACAATGATGCTCCCAAAAAGCATGTAGCACATTTTGCGTTGATGGCCAAAACACATGATGAAAGCGATTCAGAAAAAAAATTTTAGGTAAGTAATTTTTCATTTGATGTTATGCAAGACTTTATTTGTGAATTGATGGATGAGTTAAAGCTATCAAAGTCTAAGATTAGAAGGCTCCATAAGGAGTTAAATTTTCTTAAACTTGAGAGAGAATCCTTAATTAACACTTTATCTTCTACTACCTCTGAAGTGACTTTAGATAAGAAATCATATGATTTTTCTCAAGTTAAAAAACTTAAAAAAGAAAATCATAATTTAAAATCTAAAGTTGAAAACCTTAGAAAAGACCTTGAAGTATTCACTAAAGGGTCCAAGTATCTAAGATATGATGCTTGGAAACCAAAGAGTAATATACAAGGCCGGAATAATTTTTTAAAACGTCATTTCTAAGTGATGAATTTCAACCCATAACCTCCCAATAAAAACTAAGCCATTCTTCTAGTTGGCCAAGCTATTTATCTTATTTATATAACTATTTTACATATGTAACATTTACCAATACTATTTTTATAAAAAAAACTCATTTGATAATTATAGTAAAAATCAGGAACACAAACGTTAACAATTCAGAATCATGGATCTGTGCGATATCAACTGTAAACTCAAGGACCTAAATATAATTTACCCTAAAATGTATAGAATTATGAAGTCAATAAGGAAATACAATTGATGAGAGATTCTATCAAATCAGTGAATCACATTGATGACAAAAAAAATTTAAATGCAAAATCCCCAGTACAAGAAAAACCACAATGCATGAAAGCAAAAAAAAAAAAAAAAACTATAAACATAGATTCTCCCGAGGGATTCTAGAGAATTACTGAGTTTTTCACATTACAAAATGATGGGGCTACTCTGATCTTTCAGATGCCAGGATTTATGAATGTGAGGCAATGGTCATGAATATAGTGGCCAAAAGATCAAACAACATTGCTGACACTGTTACGAGTGATTTTTTTTTTTTGATATGCTGTTGCGTGTGATTTTAAATTCTCATTGCTTGAGGTCTTATTTTGAGAAGTTATTCAAGATTTGGACAGAGTTGATTTAGTGAACAGTAAAAGTCTGATAAAAACATGATCATTCTATTGACTTATTCGACAACTCGGCCACATCTTCAATGCAAATTATTAAGGTTGTACCCAAACTTCCTAGTTGAATCAATAAGCTATACTACTATCTCCAAAAAAAAAAAAACAGAATCTATAAGCTGTACATGACATTGATGCATCCTTCTGATTTAAACCTAAAATGAAATTACAGTTCAACCCCTTGTACTACCGTGATGAGGTTTTTTGGCAGTCAGCCTAGTAATCTACAATGGCGTGGGTTTAGATTCTCACCTTGGCAGCAATGGAAAAAAAACAAAATAAAAAAAGAGGCATTTACACACATAATATATCATTTTGTTATATTTACAAATTAATTATTCATTTTTTTAAATATTACGGAACGCACCCAAATTTTTGTGCTGCAAACGCTGAGTTAACGCCTGTTAGAATAAATGAATATTCTGCTCATCCACTTTTTAAATATTATGATGCACACAACTGAAGTTATTAAATATTACGCAACACAAGCTCCAAGTAATTGTGTTACACATGCTTTAAGGTTTTTGAACATTACATGCCACACAGCCTACATTGATGGAGTTACTGAAAGGGTTGGGACATAGAATTTAAAAAAATGATTAACATGTAAACATGATAATATGACTCTGTAATTATACAGAAATAAAAGGACATTTACATAACACTTGAACTATAGCATGAAGACTATCAAACTCATTTTCATGCCATCAATTACTAAAAATAAAAAATAAAAAATTTCATGGCAACCACGTCTTGTTCCACTGTTTAGTGCAATCACAGGGTTCATCTCTTTTGAGTAATTTAAAATAATAACAAAGAAACTAATACGATACAAAATCTTTGTATACAGTAAAATTAAAATGTAGACTTATCACAAGCATAAATATACATCATTTTATCATTTCAAATAGTGGAAAGAACAATATACACATCAAAACAATTTAAGACATGACTTTCGGGAGCCATCCAACTATGATATCCTCTGGCAGGGCTAGGGTTTTAAGGAATGACTCCCTCGAGAAAATCAACTGCAAGAGCACCATGCCCACTATTCAAGATGGGTAATTCTACAACTAGATTTGCAAAATGCTGCCATATCATGCCATGGAGCATTAACCAATCCATAAACATGTACTTATTATACTTTTCTTCCACATGAATAGTGATGGCAATGGCTGGTTTTTGGGTAGATTATTAAACACTAACATACTTTGATTGTAGAACCCGACCCTGCTCTATTTTGTATGTTATTGGCGGATTTAAACTGGTCCCAGATCATGTATAGAGTCTAAACTTTACACTCACTTTATCTAAAAAATAGAAAGAAGCTTAAGGGTCAATAAAAAATAATGGTATTGAAGTGATCAAAATTACAGTTAAAAAGGATATTGCAATAATGTGTATGGTATTTGGTATTGTAGTTAGATGAGTAGTAATGACAGGTATTGAAAACAAAACCCATAACACCCCACCCCATCACAACTTTGAGTGTGCAAGCATCAAATCTGGCTTACATGCATGAATTTTATCTTCATATTGTCCAATTAGGTTGGATAGGGGAGTTGGGGGAGTTGGGGGATTGGGATGACTTAAACTGAGTTTCAGTAGAAATTTGTCATTCCTAAACATAAACTACTGGTGGCAGCTCTAATGTTTTATAAATATTCATGAAGCAACCATAGCGTAGCTATTTAAATTTTACATGCTTCTCCTAATCATAGAAATTTCATTCAACTGGAAGCTCAATAGAAGACCATTGGCAAAGAATTGATTTTTAAAAAGGGCCAAGTAGCAAAAAGCATTGATAGAAAGTGTAGTCACATGAATAAAAAACTAGAGAATAATGTTTAACCCAACTAACATACCTTCATGTAATTCCTCACATATGGTAGTGATTCTGGAACTGACCACTTTTTGTAATGGCCAAGAGCAATCTCCAAATGATATAACTTGGGTCCAAGAGACAAGTCAGTTGCAGAAATTTTCTCTCCATTCACAAGTGGGCCCTAACCAAACAATACAATTGTACATAGCATGTTAGATATGAAGAATAAGATTAAGTTCAAAAATCTAAATACAAGGTTAACAGACCAGGAAACTGAATAGATCTAAATCACAAGTTCAGTCCTGACCATGCCCAAATTATTTTGTTATTGGGACCGCATATTAGAAAATAGAAAACACTATTCAAGAGGCATTCGTATCTACTACCTATTAAGTATCTTCAACTTTCAATAGAAATTATGGATTATAATGAGCCGTTTCCTTAAAAATTTAAACTCAAAGGAAAAAGGCACCAAAGTACTAAAGAGCAAAATGCATATCCTTTTCTGGTCAAGGAAATGTTTGAAAAAGTTAATTACTATGAAGGCCTCCATCCTCTCTGTTGAACCTTATTGATTTTGATGACAACAATTACTTTAATTTATCAACTAATTCTCTCTTTAAGTGTGTAATCAGGTTTATAATATGTAAATGAGGATTTATGCCAAGGTCCAAGAAATGTAAAGCAAAGAATGTATCATTTTATTTTTTCATTTCTAAGACATAAATGTAAGCATGTCTCGTTTGCCAAGTTTTTACTCGTTTTTGCTCTTAATTCTTGAGTCTAGGAAATTTAGACTTAAATTATCCTTAGTTACTCTGTTCCTTTCTTATTGTAAGTTATTATTAGCTTTCTAGTTAATTTAGGGCTTTTAAAAACTTTGTTCACATTATTTCTTTATTTTCTAAAGCTTGTTCAGGCAGATTGTTACAATCAACCGAGTTGCTCTGGAATTCTTCTAGCCCCTTTCACAGAGAGACCCGGTTGATTTTTACAATCAGCATCCGCGTACATCTCCTTTACACAACTGTTGTAATATCTGTCAAAAAGAACAAAAGCTGTCCTCTCATATGTCATAGAGGTCTAACACTAAAAATATCATACGTTTCCCTTCTTGTATGAGGATCTCACCGACAAGCTTGAGCTTATTCTATGTCTTTCCAAAATTGACAAAATAATGTTGATCTTTTCACCAACCTTGTCCTTTTGCCTCAGATTTTTGGATTTTAGGTTGAGCATTTTAATGTTCTTAAATGTCTTTTTTAAGGCTAAAGCTCATCCTATGTAGCACTCTCACATTGGTCCATATCCTAAGCAAGTTTATATAATTATTCTTAGCTATTCTAACCCTGTTTGGCGTGAGGAATAAAATTAGGACCAAAATGGTACTAGTTTAAAAAAGAACAATAATAATAATAAATAAATTTTTTAAATTATTCTACACAATTTTCAATATAAGAAAAATTATTTTACTTCACAAACTTGATAACTTTTAATAAAAATATCTACTTTATTTCATATCCTATACTAAAATATTCGAATCGAATATTTTGGTCTACAATGTGAAATAAAGTTAATATTTTTATTGAAAATTATTAAGTATGTGAAGTAAAATAATATATATTTTTTATATTATAACTTGTGTAGAATGATTACACAAAATTATTTATTATTATTATTATTATTGTTTCTTAAACTAGTACTATTTTGGTCCTCACGCCAAACAGGGCCTAAATATCATTTCAACTTCATTAAGCTTGCTATTTGAGCTGTTAATGAACACTTTGTTGGACCATTTTTTTACAGCTTTTTTATAGCTCAAAGTGACTTCTTAGCCCTTCATGTATCCATCTTTTATAAGTGAAAATGCTGGGCTGCATTTCTATACATGAGTATTTAAGTAATTTCTTACTCAAGTCATTTCAAAAATTGCTTAAAAATTATTCTTATTGAGTGTATTCTGCAATTGTGCTCGTAGTGAACATTGTTTTGCAAACTCTCTCTCCCTAACTCTCTAAGTATTCTAATTCTCCTTTGTGCTCAATCTTATAAAGCTCTCAAGAAGATCCATAGGAGAAAGAGTTTTTAATTTCTCAAGCATTCAAGGCTATTTGGTGCACATATTCATAACCTTATTTGGCTTTCGTCCTTTGTGTTGCTGAAATTTTTGTGCTTAATCTCATATTTTCTCCTTCTGCTTGAATCGTTTCTTGAATAAGAAAGCTTAAGTTTTAATTAGTTGTTGGTTTTCAAGATTTGTTTCTCATTCTACAAAAATTTCGATTGTTTTTTTCCACTATAACCTTGATTCTCTTCAAGCTTTTATATAAACGTATTTTATAAACCCTCTTTGAACATTACATGTTTTTATTTGACAACCTTTGCATGCATAGAACGTTTCATTGTAATTTTTCTTTTTAATTCAAGTTGTATTTTAAGTTAGCAAACCTAGCAACTTATTTCTTTTTTATCTATTTTTTCTTCTTGCATGGAGGCTAGTGCAGGTTTGCTCGGCTTTGGTTCCTAAAAAAGCTGTAAAATTTATATTGGGTCTGTTGGGCTTTTGTTTCCATAAAAAGCCAGTGTGATTTAGTGTAAATTTTCATTTAAGGAGCGTGGAGAATGGACTAGACGGGGAGCCGAACCACTATAACTCTCTTGAGCATTTCTATTTTTCATTCCTTTCGGTTTTCAATTAAATTGATATATTATGTGCTAAATTGAATTTAAATTCCTTTCAAAATCTTAATATTTTCATAATTAAATTACTATAATAATATAAATCTCAATAGTTAAGTATTTTGAGCTTAATCATTTCAACTGTAGCTGATTTTCTCTATAAGTTCAATTATTTCAGTTGACCTCATTTACTGCTCTGTTATTTTTGCATTGCCTTCTCCTCTGATTGTATTTTAAAATCACCTTATCTATCTATTACTTTATAAAATTCAGATTGATATAAATCTAAATATAATACTCATCAAAGAATTATTAGTATTAAAATAAATTTAATTATTTTTTAGGATTTCCAATTCATCCCTTTCTTAGAAAACACTTGGGCTAATAAGTGATATTCGAGTGAGATTTATAATCATTTGCTTATTGTGTTTATGACTAACACCCTAAGAGACGATCCATGGCTTTCCCAACGCACATTCCTGATGATGCGATTTGTGAGGGACTATCGGCAAATCATCCACCTCTCTTCAAAGGATAACATTACAATTATTAGAAGAGAAAAATGATAATTTATCTTCAAAGTATAAATATTGAACTATAGGAAGTTACTCATAAATCGTTTGTACTCCTATAGGTAAAGACAAGACATCTCCAAAGGAGTTCTCCAAATTAATGGGCAAAGAGAAGAGATTAGCACAACTTAATGCCAAGGCTCTAAATCATCTTTAATGTGGATTATTATCAAGTGAATTCAACCATATTTTTAATTTGAATACAACACATGAGGTATGGTCTAAACTTAAAGTCACATATGAAGGAACTAATCAAGTTAAGGAATTTAAAATAAACATGTTGATTCATGATTATGAACTGTCTGAAATGAATCACGATGAATTAATAACGGATATGTTTACTCGTTT
Source organism: Apostasia ramifera (assembly GCA_019297695.1). Classification (NCBI taxonomy): domain Eukaryota; kingdom Viridiplantae; phylum Streptophyta; class Magnoliopsida; order Asparagales; family Orchidaceae; genus Apostasia; species Apostasia ramifera. The sequence continues at coordinate 86,009 of JAEMOT010003976.1, read as the reverse complement.
CACGAATATCACTAGACACTAATGTTCTTATTTCTTTAGGTAAAAAATTTACAAATGAAGAGCTTGATAGAAAAGTGCTAGAGTGCCTTCTTGGAGAACACGACACCAAGTCAAAAGCTATAGTGGAAGCAAGAGATCTCTCTACACTAGAACTTAATATATTGTTAGTATCATTAACAACATATGAGTTAGAAATGAAAAGAAAAAAGAAAAAAAAAGGAAGAAGATGAAAGCATAAAAAGGAAAAAGGGCTATTGCATTAAGAGCCACATCTCCATCCACTTCCGAATACGACACTAACTCTAGTGGAGATGAAAAAGGAAAAATTAATGATAAAATTGCTTTGGTTTCTAGGCGATTCAACAACTTTATGAAGAAGAAAAAGCAAATATTTCAGTGATCTCGAAGAAAACAACTCCAAAGGCAAAGAGGAAGAAGTGACTTGTTACGAATATAATAAGTTGCGGCATATCAAACCTAATTGCCCACTACTTAAGCTAACGAAGACAAAGAAGAAGAAGGCTCTAATAGTCACTTAGAGTAATTTAGATGAAGGATCTAGTGGTGCAGAGAAAGATGAAGTGGCCAACTTATATCTTATGGCCAAAGAGATGAAGAGAAATATGTTATGAATACGGTAAATAATTCTCTAATGATGAACTAGAATCTTCATTAGTCAAACTTATTGAAGAATACGATAAATTAAAAAGTAAGTATTTTTCTTTGAAGAAGAATCATCTTGCTTGTGAGAATTTATGCTCTAAATTAAATCATGACATTTGTGAATTCTCCAAAAAAAATAATGATCTTATCATGCATGTTGACAAGGTGACAAAAGAAAATAAAATGTTAAAAATTAAAGTTAATTTGCATTCTATAAATAGAGAAAAGAATGACATTACTTATATTACTAGAAAGAAAATTAAAAATAAAAATAATAATCATTCATCTTATCATGCTCATATGTTTGCTATGTCTAATGTCATTTATTACTTTTGCAATATGCATGAGCAATGTAGCACATACTTATAATATTAAAAAATCCATGCTAGCATCCAAGAGTTCTCATTATGGATGGAATCCAAAGGATACATATCATGCAAATCATGCTATTGTTAGGACCCAAATATGTTTGGGCACTTAAATAAAAAACTTAAGATTTCTACTTGTAGGTGTGTCTCCACATAGGGACTTATGGAGACAAATGGTTCTTGAATAGCGAATATTCACATTATATGACTGGTGGCAAATCAAAATTCACCTCGCTAAAGCCAAGAAGTGGAGGTTTTGTAACTTTTGGCGACAACACCAAAAAACAAATTATCGGTATCGGTAAAATAGGTAAAAATACTATCTTTATAGATAAAGTCCTACTAGTTGATAGTCTTGCTTATAATTTGTTAAGTATTTCTCAATTATGTGATAATAGCTATGAAGTCTCTTTTAATGCATTTCAATGTCTCATTAAGCATAATAATGATATATTATTTGTTGGAATTAGAAAAACTAATGTTTATTAAGTTGATCTTGGATCTATTATTAGTAATAGTTAAAGTGTCTAGTATCACATGTTAATGATTCATGGCTACGATATAGAGGATTAGAACATGCTAGCATGCACATCCTACATAAAATCTTTAGATTAGATTTGGTTAAGGGTTTACCTAAGATGCATTTGACAAAGATCCGCTCTCCATACTCACTTCTGCACGGTGAATCTGAAATTAGATTTTGCGCCACAAATCCTGCTTATTTCTCCATCACATCCGCGATTCAACTCTTCACACTCATAATCGCTCACCTCACTCTCCTTTCCTCTCTGATCACATGGCTTCACAGAAAACCAGCATTGGCGATTAAGGATTCTCTGTGGAAGCTCGGCGCCACCTCCTCCCTATTGTTTCGTCGGTGTTGGGCGACAAAAACAAAGCTCGCCTTACTCTCCCGAGCGCTAGCCTTACCGTGTTTTCAGCCAATTGGCCCTCACAGAAGCAAGCCTCGCCCCCTTTCTCCTTCCCTCAAGTGGTGACCTCCTCGGCCTCTTTGAAAACCCTAGGTGCCGATAAGGTCTCCTCCTCCACCTCCCGTTGCTCTATAGTGCCGAGCGACGCAAACCCGCAGCGCTATCTTTGGCCTCCATTGGAAGTAAGTGATGAAGCACAAGCAAGCAGCTTTGAACCTCCTTCGATTTCATGGCTTGGATGAAGAGAATGACTCCTAGATCCCCTTCTTCTCAGTCGGCCTCTATCAAAAGCTCGCCTTTAGAGCATGCGCAAGCCTCTAAGTTGACTGCTCAGGCAAAGCGGACTCGAATTAAGCCGCCCGTGGTTGCAGATCCAGTTCCTTGCTCCACTTGGTCAAAGTAGAAGGTGAAGATAGCTATTTCCTCTTCAACCACCTCTTCTTCTCAGTCCTCTCCCACTTCAGCATCATCTACTCCTTCTTCCTCTCCGTCACCATCTACTTCGCCATCCCCTGCACCAAACATCACTGTTGCTCTGACTCGAAGGCAGTCTTCGGTCCAACACAATTAAGTTTCAGAAACCTGAGACAAAATCCACTGTTCCCGCTTCATCAAAATCTAAACCATTTGCTGCTTCAATTCGGAAGTGAACTCCAACTCAAATCAGAAAAGGCAGTTGTTATTGAACAGATTGAGCCGCCTGCAAAAATTCCTCCTGCAAATTTGATGAAAAAGGGTAAAGAAAATTCTGAAACTCAGCCAACTCATGTTTCTTGTCGGTTTTGGGATCGAGCTTTTCATGATTTCTTTAACTCTATTGTTGGAACTCCTATTTTGAATGTTCGATCTATTAACTGGGAAGGTTTTAATAATTTCATGATTGAAATTATCAAGCGCCAGGGTTGGAGCAAATGGCTATCGTGTCCCAAACCTCACTATCCCAAGGCGGTCAAGTTTTTCTATTCAAATCTGAAAGTGAATGCTGAAAAATCCATGAAAATTATAGTCAATGGATTTCTCATCAAGTTCACTCTCCATGACTTAGCCTCTTTCTTTGATTTCCCTATATCTAGCAAACTCATTTCGATAAATGATCTGAATGTGAAACCAAGTTCATTTCATGATATTGAAGAAACTCTAGAGTTTGATATTTTCTACAATCCTCCTAATACCAAGCACTTAGCCAAACACATTAAGAAATTATCTGCATGTAGTGACCATACAAAAACCCTTGGTAGAATACTGCGAGAATGTTTCATTCAAGCCTAAGGACATAAAAGTGATCGGACCAATAAACAGCAAATTGTAGTATATCACATTTTAAAGGGAATAATTCTAGATACGACTGAGATACTTTTTAATGCCATTGAAGATTGCACTATGCTCTCATGTATCCTCGTGTAGCTCCCACAGCCTCATCATCACAAATCCCCATCTTCACCTCCACCATCTTCCTGCATCTCTTCTCAACTCATCCACTATATTTTAGACTTTATCGTAAAAGTCAAAAAGATTGCTGAGAGTAATAATCAAAAACTCCTTGAAATTCTAGCTCAAGTTGACTTTCTTGCATCGTTCAGTGCTGATTCTGCCACAGAATGAGCAAGATAGATAAATTGACCGAAAATCAAAAATCTTTCTCTTTTGGCAAGGAATGAACATGAAGTAATTCTGTGATATGTTTTGGTTTTTGTTAGCAACTACTTTTGATTTTTATATTATATATATGATGCTATATTTTGTTGTGGAAGCACATTGCCCTAGTAATGCTTTGAATGAAAAATATTATGGCAAAACTCCTTATTTGTGCTATTGTAGATATTGTGATGGAACCTATGAAGCACGAGTACGATACGGCGATACGGATACGACGATACGCAAAACTTAAAAAAAGTAGGATACGGATACGTTAGGATACGGCTGTTATATTTATGTATAATACAAATATTCTCATATTTAAGATATAAATCTATGGTAGATTATACTAGCTTATACATTTTGTTATTATAATTTTCAAAAATATCTTTTAATTTTTTTTTTAAAATTAATTATATTTTTTTAAACATCACTAAAAAAATATTAGACAATTGAACTACAAAAAATAAAAATATCCTTCAACAACTATTGAGTTTAAAAAATTTAAAATTAAAATAATATTTTAAATTTATTTAATTACTTTCAACCTATCACAGATCATCTAACTGAGATGAGAGTTTAAATATATTTCAGTAAATTAGTTTCAGTTTTAATTTAAATCTGATTTAAATTAATTAGCTCAATGCAAACGACATATAATTGAAAATAATATAGATAATGTGACATAAACTCATATATACTAATCTAGTTAAAGTAGATATATGTTCTTCTCTCTCTGAGTGTTAATTAAATAAATAAACAAAATAAAAAAGATTAAAATTCTATTGTTTTCATAATATGAGCTTTGATTAAAGTAAAAAGAAAGTGATCGGTGTCTAACAGAAGCAAAGGTAGTATGGTTGATATAGAAAAACTTGATAATACAGTTATTTGCAAATATCAAATTCTTTTTCTATTGTCGAAACACTAGCGTGCATTAAGCATTTTGTAATCGCAATTGTGTGAGTTCAGTATATCTCTCAATCTTATTATTTCAGTCTATGCATGAGTTGTGTTTTATGTATAATATATTTTTTATTTTTTATCGTGTAGGCCAAACCAACTGTTTCAACATTTTTTTCTTTAATTAGAAGTATCGAAAAGTATCGGGCAAGTATTGGGCAAGTATCGGGGAAGTATCGGGCAAATATCGGCCGAGTATCGAATTTTTAAAAATTAAAAATAAAAATCAATACGCCACGTGGCGTATCGGATACGTATCGGTAGAGCATCGGGGAGTTTCGGTATCCGATACGGATACGATACGGATACGTTAGACTCCACGAAGTATCGGTGCTTCATAGGATGGAACTTTAGATTTGACTATCTAATTTGCTTGTCTTTTTGATGATGCCAAAGGGAGATAAAGTACTGTCATTGTGATTAATAGCATTATGTGCTTAACCAGCTTACCACTTTTATTATGATTAATTGCAATAACTTAGGCGGAGCAATCATGCATTTATATGCAAGTATACTTTTGATGCCTATTACCACTCTTTGTTAATTTTTGCATTTAGTTTAATAGTAAGTTTCTAATTGGGAGTTTTTTACTTGATTAATTCTTAAATATCTCTCTTAGATCATTAAAGTAATTGTCATCATCAAAAAGAGGAAAAATGTTGAACCTTATTGATTTTGATGATAATAATTACTTTAATTTATCGACTAATTCTCTCTTTAAGTGTGTAATCAGGTTTATCATATGCAAACGAGGATTTATGCCAAGGTCCAAGAAAAGAAAAGCAAAGAATGTATCATTTTATTTTTTCTTTTCTAAGACATAACTATAAGCATGTCTCGATTGCCAAATTTTTACTCGTTTTTGCTCTTAATTCTTGAGTCTAGGAAATTTAGACTTAAATTATCCTTAGTTACTCTGTTCCTTTCTTATTGTAAGTTATTACTATCTCCCTAGTTAATTCAGGGCTTTTAAAAACTTTGTTCATATTATTTCTTTATTTTCTAAAGCTTGTTCAGGCAGATTGTTACAATCAACCGAGTTGCTCTGGAATTCTTCTAGCCCCTTTCACAGAGAGACCCGGTTGATTTTTACAATCAGCATCCGCGTACATCTCCTTTACACAACCGTTGTAATATCTGTCAAAAAGAACAAAAGCTGTCCTCTCACATGTCATAGAGGTCTAACACTAAAAATATCATACGTTTCCCTTCTTGTATGAGGATCTCACCGACAAGCTTGAGCTTATTCTATGTCTTTCCAAAATTGACAAAATAATGTTGACCTTTTCACCAACCTTGTCCTTTTGCCTCAGATTTTTGGGTTTTAGGCTGAGCATTTTAATGTTCTTAAATGTCTTTTTTAAGGCTAAAGCTCATCCTATGTAGTACTCTCACATTAGTCCATATCCTAAGCAAGTTTATATAATTATTCTTAGCTATTCTAAATATCATTTCAAGTTCATTAAACTTGCTATTTGAGCTGTCAATGAACACATTGTTGGACCATTTTTTTATAGCTCAAAAAGACTTCTCAGCCCTCCATGTGTCCATCTTTTATAAGTGAAAATGCTGGGCTGCATTTCTATACATGAGTATTTAAGTAATTTTTACTCAAATTATTTCAAAAATTACTTAAAAATCATTCTTATTGAGTGTATTCTGCAATTGTGCTCATAGTGATCATTTTTTTTGCAAACTCTCTCTCCCCCTAAGCTCTCTAAGTATTCTAACTCTTCTTTATGCTCAATCTTATAAAGCTGTCAAGGAGATTCATAGGACAGAGTTTTTGATTTCTCAAGGCATTCAAGGCTATTTGGTACACATGTTAATCTTATTTGGCCTTCGTCCTTTGTATTGCTGAAATTTTTGTCCTTAATCTCAGATTTTCTCCTTCCGCTTGAATCCTTTCTTGAATAAGAAACTTTAAGTTTTAACCAATTGTTGGTTTTCAATATCTGCATCTTATTCTACAGAGATCTCACTTGTTTTTCCCACTATAACCTTGATTCTCTTTAAGCATTCATATAAACGTGTTTTATAAACCCTCTTTGAATATTTACGAGTTTTTATTTGACAACCCTTGCATGCATAGAACTTCTCATTGTAATATTTCTTCTTGATTCAAGTTGTATTTTAAGCTAGCAAGTCTAGCAACTTATTTCTTCTTATCTATCCGTTTTTTTCTCCTTGCGTGGAGGCTAGTGTAAGTTTACTAAGCTTTGGTTCCTGAAAAAGTCGTAAGGTTTGTATGATGCGGGACAGATGAATGATAATGCAGTTTAGAGATCAGCAATTTTATAAAGCAGATTTTCACAAACTAATGCTTGAATATCAGAGAATAATTTTGTGATGACTGAGAAATTAATTAAGCCGCAAAACCAATTACTTTTAAAATTTTAATAAATTAGATCGAAGGTAATTGAAAAATTACCAATTCAGATTAGGGCGCAATCCGGTTTTCAATAAATCAGAAACAAGGAACAGGATTGAGGGTCTCACAATATTTAACCAACAATAATTTAAATTCGCTCAGTAATGAAAGATCGCACAGGTGGAACAAATTCGAGCAAATCACAAGTGAGCATAAAAATCCAGATTATTCGATTTTACCAGGTTAGAGGCTTTGTCGAAATTCGTACCTGAGTCAGGGAATCCAGGGATCAAAACGTAATTTTCTTCAAAATAGGGCAGTAGGGCGCGACGGGCGCGAGCGAGGAGGGCGCGCCAACTGGCGCGGGCGAGGCGGGCGCG